>WBMV01003350.1:71305-87009 GCA_013396655.1 Campylorhamphus procurvoides
CTATGAAATAATTGCTGAAAACTTGCTTACTCTTCAGATTTGGAATAGTCACTGCAAGAGAGCATGTGTAATGTATATATGTATTTTATTTTTAAATATAGCTATTTTAAAAAACTTCTTCATGATGTTAACATATTCTATGTAACAGATGGTCACATATGGTGCATATGCACTATATGGCACATAGTACTATTCTGAGGGCTTTTGACACTTGGATACTTCAAGAAATAATAAAAAAAACCCCAAACAAAACAAAACACCCTCCACCCCCAAATAAAACCCCTTCATTCTATCCATTCTTCTATTTACTGGCATTGCAAGTGTGCAAGTAATGATAAGTATCTATCCGCAGAGCAATTCAGTGCAAAAATTATTGTTAAAAAGTAATGAAAAATTAATCTAATGTAAAGGGGGCTAGTCCCACAGTTGAGCTTTGCAGGTGTTGAATTTGTTAATGATTTTTGATGGCACTTTTTTTTCCCATTGGTCTTCTTTTTTGATATAATCTTTATTTTTATTTCCTTCTGTCTTCAGTACCAGTGACCACTTTCTCAACTGACTTATTTCAGAACAGGGCTCTTAGAAGGGACCTTGACATAGCAGACAACACTGACATTTGCTCCTGAGATTTCACATGGTGGTCACATGATGTACTGAAAGCTCTGTATCTGCAATAGATTAAAAGATAGACCTTGAACACATAACAGTACTACCAGTTCACGTGATCCTTATGTTGCAACATTTTTTTTGTGTTTTGTAAAATCCTAACTACTGAATATCTGTGATTTAATGAAAATTTTAACTCAGAATATACATTTCTAACATACATTTTACCACCACTCCCCCATATATTCTCCCCAACCTCCTAAAATTCACTCCTAGATTTGAAACTCTATAGGATGTAAAAACAAAATAATCAGTTAAGAGCAATTTTTCAACCCCCTGCATTGGCTGATAGCAAAATATTAACTTCATTAAAGTTCATATCTTTAAACCCTTTTCAGGAATATTTTTATAACTGTAATTTTAGATTTTAAATATAGTATAGCACTGAAAAAATGTTTGCATTGCACATGTGTATTTAATCTAGTTGATGGTTAGACCATGAGAGAACAAAGGTCACAAATCAGAGAAGGGTGTAAATTATATAGTCAGTACTAGTAGTTCAACCTTTTAAAACTGCTAAAAGAGTAGGTGAACAGCAACTAATTATAAGGGCATTTTATATCATTAACTGAAAATGCTGATAGTTTTAACAAGTGTAGGTTTACTCAATTTAATTTATAATGCTTAATAAATTAATATTGTCACAAGCATTGATTTGATATAGATCGGGAAAATCATTGGAGTTCCTCCAGGCTCAGTTTGCGTAATTGCTGCACTCCATACAGTGCTTCAGTCCATAGCTAGTTTCATTAAAATTACAGGCTTCAGAGGAAGTTTTTTCTATCAGTCTACTAATTTCTTCACTATTGAAGCTGCAGGTGCAGAACTTCAGAATTCCAAAGGGTGTACTGTGCGTGTATAATCTAGAGCATCAAGGTCATCGTTGATAATTTAAAAATATCTTGGTGTGAATCTGGTTTTAGACTTTTCAAATTTCACAGGAATTATTTGTATTAGATATGGCTTCTCATTGTTTTCCTTCTATTAATTCCCTCTTTTAATTTGTGTACAGTTTCTTTGTGATTCTCTATCACATCAGAGAATCTCTTTGATCTCTAGAATTTACAGATTATGCACCTGGTTTTTGCAGAGCAAGTTTTAGAAATTGTAATAAACTGGAAAATGCAAGGCTTAGTTTTGCATCTGCATCTTTTCTTCAGGGAGAGGAGAAAAAGGAATTAAGGTGTTTTGCCAAATTTAGAACAATTGGTGGAATTTGATTGTTGAGTGCTAAATTACTGTAGGACTTGCTTTAATTGCACCATTCAATTGCACCACTGGAATGATTTTTGCATATTCAGTAGAATGAAAATTTGTAGTCTTATGGGTTGTTAGTTGAAAGTTTGTTGGTTTTGTTGCCTTTCTTTTTCTTTTTACTTTTTCCCTTTGCTTTTTTGGAAGTTCATCTTGATAATTTTTTCCCTCCTCAGATCTAATAACAAAAATATTTTAGAAGTGAACACTGAACTCCTTTGTCTATCCAAAGACTTGCAAAGTTGCTAACAAGTTCACTGTTTCCCCTCAGTCTTTCAGCTGGTGTCTGACAAGCCTGTAAGCCAGTAACAACCTAAAAATCACTCTGAAATGAGTGGTCAGTACCTAGAAAAGGGCAGAAATCATCTACTACTTCTTAAATAACGCTGTAGACTTCAGGACAAGGCTCTGTTATTCTGGTCAAGTGTGAGGATAGGAAAGATTAAAAGACTGAAAAGCTATAAGACATAGAAAGAATACGCTTTTTATTCCTTACTTTCTTTTCCTGACTTCCTTTCTCTCTTTGTCTGTCCCTTTTCCTAAAGTAATAGAAACTTTAGTAAATAGTACAAAAATATTTTAGCTTTAGGGTTGAGTGAAGATTTAGTAAAGAGGCTATAAAATTTAGTGTTACGAATTCACCTTGTTAGCATCATGTAAAGCTGTGGAATCTGCTAGAAACAAGCATTCTAATTCATAAAATAAATATTGTTTAGTTCTATAAGCAATATTGTGAATGAGAACATGTGGCTGAAACAAATGGTGATAAAACTCTTTTTTTCACAAGATCATATCAGCATGAAATACGTATTCTGTCATTTTTAACAATAAAGGGATTTGTTTTATTAAAGAGTTGTTTATTCACACATGCTATGCAGCTGCTAGTGTCAGTTTATCATTGTGATCTTGTTTTGTTCATTACGTGGCAGCTGGAGATTTGCTCTCCATGGGTTTTGCAGAGGTCAAAAAAAGTCTTTCTTGTAATTCGAAAGGTTCTAGTCCTTAAAAAGAGCTTGACATCTTTCACAATACAGCCTAGTTTGCCAATACCAAACTATTCTACATAGATATATATTTCAGATATGTTTTCTGATAAGGTATTTAACATATATATATGAATTTTATACATAATGCTAAAGATGAAGATTCTTATCCATTTTCAGTTCTGATCTTGTGGACTCTTAAAAATCTGTCTCCCTTATCAAACACCATTTTTGAGTCTGGGTTTTATTTTAATGACTTACTGGAATGGTATAGTGAAACAGTAGGATCAATTAATTATATAGCTAAGTTTTTTATACTTGGTTCTTCCTTGCAGATTTGAACTGTAACGGGCTGAAACTCATGAAAAATTGAAATGTTTCTATTTCTTTTAGAAAACAGAATGTTGGAATGACTATGTTTGATCTCAGTTCCTTTCAAAACTCTAAAACTAATAGTTTGAAGAAGGATTTATCTAGCTATAATAGCAGATGACAATGAAATGATTTTATTATCCAGATTTCTTTAACAAAAGTCTGTGAATGTGCTTGTGTGAATATGTAAAATAAATACTATTACTTTTAGAGGGTACTTGCAAATGAAGGAGACTTTTTGGGGTTTTGTTTGGGAAGCAGATAGAACTCCTGTAGTTGTGGGTTTGTGTGGAGTTTTTTTGTTTGTTTGGGTTTGTTTGGGTTTTTGTTTGTCTGTCTGTTTTGACATTTTTCTTTCTTATTTTGCCTTGAGGGCAGGAAAAACTGGACTGAGATGTTTCACAGTTTTGCTTTCTTCAGGCAGAAAAAACCCATACAATCTGAAGGTGCTTATTTGAGTGTAATCTACAATTTCAGTGCAGAAAAGAGTGAATTTCCAATTCAATTATAAGCAAGGATTGTTTCCTTTAGAGGGTGGGGTCAGTTGTTTGTATGGAAATAAAGGTTATGCTTGTTTGAAAACTTCACACTGAGTATGCGTAAAGTATGTATAAACTGTTTGGAGATGAATTCTGGTACGGATTGGTTAGGATTTTCACAGAATTAAAGCAACATGGAGGAAAAAGAGGCTTTTCTCCTGTGTAACCCTAGATTTTCTCAGTCTTCTTGACCTTTATTCATTCAGCCTGTCAAGGCCCAAACTTACATGCTATAATAATTTCCAGCATTTTCCATCTCTTCTGAGTTGTTGTTTGATCCTGTGGAGTTTAGTTTTATGTCCAGAACAGAGTTTTCAAGATGACCTTTTTACATAAACTTTTATAAGGAATACCTCCCCAAGCACTTATACATTTCAATGCAACATTGTTGCCTGAGATACTCTTCTTCATCTCCTAAAATTTCTGTCTTTGCCCCTACTTAAATTTCTAATGATTGAATTAACATGGTGGCTTAGTTTTTTAATAAGCATTTGGATAAAACAATAAAAACCAGCAAGACAGGCTCATAGCCAATAAGAAGGTTTTTCGAAATAAAGTTTATATATTAAAAGCAACTGTTTTTTCAAGACATACTTCTAATTTCTTGTTACTGAAAATTTAGAGAATAGAAAAATAAAAGCACTATTTTATACAGAAGAATGAAAATAGACCTTAAATATTAATGTCCGTTAACCTCCAAGAGTAGAGAGTAAAAGATTCATTTGTTAAGCTTAATTAATATTTAAAAAAACTCATTAAACAATTCAAATTTACTTGCCTCCCAGCTTTAACAATGTGAGAAAACTAGCATGTGTTTGCCTGATTATCAATTTTACTTTTAAAGAAAAAAAATCTACTTTCCTACTTGAGACACCAAGTTTGCCTGAGGACAAGCATAACTGTTCTTCCAGGTTGACATTTATTCCCAATGTGTGACTATAATGATGTACAACACGTAGCAATACACAGCATGAATTAACATTTACAGATCCTTTTTGACAATAAACATATTTTATCTTTCCATTATCCTCAATTTTTAAAAATTTTTTATATGTGTCATTCAATAAGACTATGGAAGGAACAAGTTTCTTTGCTGAACACCTGGAATTCTTGGTATACATTTTTTTAATGTTGTGTTAAATTGTGTTTTAACAGATGTCTTTAAAAGTACTTGAAGAACATGTATTTACAGTAAAAATGTTTTTCAAAGAATATACAAATACTATATTTTTTGGACAAATAACTTTGCTATTTTAAATATATGTGCATACTAACATGACAATGATTAATCAAGTTTACATAAGATTTTTAGTGTAACTGTAGAAGATCAGTTATGTTTATCAAGCTTGTGCTAATAGCATTCCTTAGTACTCCAATTCTTCTGTGTTTCTGTCTTAAGTCTTTATTCTTGTAAACTTCTCCCTCATACTGTTTTGTACTCATGAGTGAAAGGTTAGCAATGAACCAGAATAAAATACACTCGAGTCCGGTGCCTCTTTTTGTGATGTTTTTTCTTTTTCCAAGTAGCTCTTCAGTTTTAGTTCCTCTTCAGACTGTGATGGACTGCAACAGTTTTGAGGTTAGTTTTCTGGGTATTTTTCAAAGGAGAAGCGACTTATCCTGTTTATGAAACAACTTCAAGTACAACTGGGAAAAACCTCCATAAAAGCAAAAAAGACCCCAAGCAATAACCAACAGAACAGAGAACAGCAATCAGTTTTCATTAGCTTTTGGTGTTTAAATGAAGAAGGAAATAATTTTAAACAGCTTGGTTTTAAAATGTATTTTTAAAGCATTCATTAGTAATTCTATATTTGACTAAAACTTGATCTTTTACATTTTTGAAGAAAAATACTTAATTTGCTTTGAAATTATATTTAATAGGAGATTTGATGCCTGAAGAGGGAAGAGAGAAACTGAGGGTTTGAACTATTTTAAAACTCATTTTTCTACATTTAGTCAAATAAAGATATTAAAAATATTTAATTAATTTGATTTTGGCAAATTATAAATCCATCTATTACATGTGTAAGTACTGAGTACCTAAGAAATTTGTGTATTTCTTTTTTGTTTCAATTATTCAAAGTATAGTAACAAATAAACAGGGTCTATGGACATTGGACATTTAGTATTAGCATATAGTTCAAACTTTTTAAAAATTATAAATGTACACACTAACTGGTTTATTTATGCCACCAAATACAATAAAAACTCTCAGCAGTGCTTTATACAGACAAAAATCACATTAAAAATTGATACTTCTGTCTGAAAGTTATTTCTTATTCCTTGCTTTTACTTCTGGTTTTCAAAATCTTTACAAAAGTTACAAAAATATTCAAAAGTTTCAAATCTTCAAAAGTTACAAAAAGAGATCAGTTGTACATGGTATATTTCTGCACCTGTGTATTTTCAAATAACTAGGATTTCAGCTACGTGAAAATAGGCATACTTGTGGGAAAAAGTAGAAAAATTAAACCTCAGAACCACAGAATACGCTGAGTTGGAAGGGACCCACAAGGATTACTGAGTCCAACTCCTGGCCCTGCACAGGACCATCCCCAAGAGTCACACCATGTGCCCGAGAGCATTGTGCAAACGCTTCTTGTACTCTGTCAGGATTGGTGCCGTGACCAAGAGGAGCCTGTTCCTGTGCCCAACCACCCTCTAGGGGAAGAATCTTTTTCTAATATTCAGCCTAAACCTCCCCTGACACAATTTCAGGCCATTCCCTCAGGTGCCGTCATTGGTCATCAAAGAGGAAAGATCAGTGCCTGCCCCAACTCTTCCCCTCACAAGGAAGTTGTAGACTGTGATGTTTTGTTTTGGCATATAGAGTGAATGTAAAAGAACTGCTAAAATGGTGCCTTATATATTTAGTCTCCCAGTAATCTAGAGTCCATGTGTATGTTAAAATTATGTGGGAATCAGACTGTGGATATTTAATTTAAACAATAGATAAAAAAATATGCAGGAGAGAACTTGAACGTACCTCAAGTGTACCCACAAAAGGCACAGTGAAATCTCAGAGAAATTGGTGATTCTATATCCTAACAGACCAGCTAACTAAACAATTTAAGGTATTTTCATCTCTTTACTTATGCATTCTACTTAATACACATGAGAAATCATATCAAAGAATGTATATCAAAGTAAATGCCTTTCAAAGTAAAATGAAATACCTCATGAAAGTGAATTTTCTCATCAAACGTAAATACTCTAACTCATTAAAAAAAAATTTCCATGAATTTCTTACAGGCAACTTGGGAAGGGACACAATTTCCAGAGTACTACCATCTTTCCTTGTAATACAGTTTTCACTGCCAATTTGAGCGAATTCCAGTCTCTTTTGCTCAGGCAGTTGTGAAGCAGCCACTGGCACAGCTACTAGCTCCATGGAAGGATGTCCAGATTTTACCCAGTCTACTACACCTACAGAATCAGTGCTTGCAGCATGCTTTCTGTTCTGGTCTATCCATACAGTCTGTGGATGATGGTGGAACACTTACGGGGCCATGGGGAATTGCTGGGTTGTTCTGCAAGCACTTACCTCCTGCAAATCCTTCTAAGCTATTGCCTTTGTATTTGAAATTTTCTCTTTGAAAACAAATTGACTTTTGCTATGCCAGCTCATCCACAGTAAGCTTAAGCACGATCATTAAGTGCCCAAGCATAGACACTGAGGCTCAGTCTGGACCAGGGCTCATGTTCTGGCTCCAAAACCAATCAGCAAAGCCTTGGTTGAGTATCGGAGGTTTGCGGGCTTAGGAACAATGCCAGACGATCCAATGTGGATTAACTGCAAAGTCCACTTTATTGAAGAAGTTTCTACAATTATAGTATTCTCTAAGGCTACGTGCATTAACCCTACTGGTACTTAGACACATAAACAATCACTCATTGGCTACAGGCTCTCTCTATGCAGCCTGTCTTCACAGCACCTGCATTCCCACAGAAACTGCAGGCTGTTTATCTTTACAAGTACACAGAATCTGACCAAGGTCAGACTCTTACTGCTCTGTGAAGAAATCACAGGCCTGCTAAATCCCTACAGTTGAGTACACACATCTAAACTTTCATTTTCCTCTCTGTAGCTAGATATCCTAAAAAAGGACAGTCACTCTGGAGTCTTCCCAACTGGAGTAATTATTGAAGTTTGCTATCCCCTAAGGTATGCTTGCAAAAGCACAGCTTGGGAAGACTCAGGCAAAACAGTGTTAGGGAGCATCTTAATGACAAAGCAGTGCAGGCAGGCAATGTAGAGAATTCACATGATCTCTGCATTATCACACACACTCAGCTTTTCGCCTTTGGGATCCTTGCAAGCTTGTGAAGTTTTGGCACGGGACTCACTCAAGGATGACCCCTACTGAAATCAAGATCCTGTGGAAAGGGCAGGACATGTTAATTTACCCATCTCTTGCAATGAGTTGTTTTTTTGCTGTTTGGACCTTATTCTGAACAATCATCTTGTTAGACAGAAAAGTAATTTTGTGTTTCTATTGAAATGCAGATATCCAATGAAAGAGAATAAATTATTTTCCAGTGACAGAGCAGATTGATATACATTCATAAATCTTATACTTCAATTCCAGAAGGAGTGGTCTAGTCACTAATTCATGTTAGGAATATTTTTCCTGGTAAATCTGATCAAATAGGCCTCAATTCTATTTGTTTAGCAAGGCAGTAACTTTAAATTTGTAGCTAATTTCATTAAGATCAATGGGACTGTTTCAATTTTTAAAGTTATAAAGACACAAGGCAGTATCTAGTATATGCCTAAACTGTATCCTCTCACCTTCTTTCCACAGTTGTCATTCATACCTTGATAACAGATATTTGCATTACAGGTTCTTGAGACAGTATGCCCGGATAGTCACTCTCATACAAAGAAAAAGAATATTCTTTCATCCATGTGTGCCAATTTGTATTTCATATTCAAGATACACGAGCCTTCTCTTCAATTAAAAACATATGATGTGATTTGCAAGTCATGAGAAAAACTCAGAGAATATCAGACCAGCTATATAGTGAATACTGTACAGATACAGATACAGAAATGGGAGGCATCACTAAAAATTTCCACAGGAGAACAAAAACATGACTTGTAACAGAGAATTTACATGGGACAATATTTGAGCAGGTCTAACAAAATTAATTTTGCTTCAGTAAAAGACATGTGATTGCCATGAACTGGTTGATAAGCATTTATAATCAATAGCCATTTACAATTGTTGTTGATGGTGTTGATTTCATTCCAATGTGAGTTGTGGAAAGCACTGGCACTCCTTTTCAATCCAGAATCATTGGTTTATACAGCACTGAATGGATTTTTACTTTTCTTCTCATTTTGCACACTGAAATCTTCCTGCAAACAATATGTAGTGTAGGTATTTCTTTTCTTCATCCTGAGGACTGCTTAACAGTTTGCAATGTTAAAAATATCTCTAGGCACACTTTTAGCCTGGTTTCCTGAGGAAACAAGGCTTAGGCAGTCTTGCTGTCTATGTCTCTCTCACTGATACCCTGGAGTGCCTTGGGCAGTTCTAAAAAAAAATTGACAGACATTGAGTTTTCAAAGATACTAAGCTCTTTCAACCAGCCTGCACAAAATGTTGCCCTGGGGCCTCATTCAGGCTCCAGAGCTTTTTGTTTGATCCATCAAAGTTGAGCTGTTCTGTTTAGGCTCACTCAACAGCCAAGGAACAGCAACCAGGTGGGCAGTAAGCTGAATCTGCTGGTCAGTTGGCACGCCTGCAGTTTACACCAAGCCACACCATGTGCTGCTTCTTGCTGAGCTGTTGGGTCAAAAAAAGATAGTGACCTGATAGCTTGTAGGCAGGCTCATGCAGAAATGAGGATATGGCTGAGTAGGACTGCAAAGCACTGGAATTCAACTGTTCTATAAAATAAATATTAAAACCAAAATAAAATCCCCCAAACTCCCAACCAAACAGAAAAGCCCCCAAAACAACAACGACAAAAAAACCCAAACAAACCAAAACCCAACTAAACACACACACCAACCCCATAAAAGAACCCAGCCAAGAACCAAAAGACTGTAGCTTTTGTTGTCTGTCACAGAACTACTTAAATAATAAAACACAGGGTAGGACACTCATCACCATCTAAATATGTGCATAACACATCTCTCAGGAAGCAAACAATTTTTGAAAGCTACAGAAACAGACACACACATACATCCAAACCACATATGAGCATGTGTGTGCATATAGATACATATGCATACTTGTATATG
This sequence comes from Campylorhamphus procurvoides, assembly GCA_013396655.1. Classification (NCBI taxonomy): domain Eukaryota; kingdom Metazoa; phylum Chordata; class Aves; order Passeriformes; family Dendrocolaptidae; genus Campylorhamphus; species Campylorhamphus procurvoides. The sequence continues at coordinate 81,376 of WBMV01003350.1, forward strand.
AATGTACTAATCCTTGCATCTTTGTAAGCTGATGTACACAGTCGATACAAAAAACATTAAATTCTGTACTCTTGGTATTTCCAGCACATTTTGGCAATGTGCTGGAACACATTGGACACTTTGTTGCTGCTCCACTCCTAGGTGGTGGAGCATAGTATTTGGCCAGTAAGATTAGCATCAACTCCACCAATTTTAGTACAAAGCTTATTGATTTGGCTTTTATAAATACAATTTCTGGATAAACTATGTTGTTTGTCAATAGCAAGGCTCTTATTACACAATTCAAATGTGAGCTACAAATAAGTTTTATAAGGGCAATGGTATCACAGAAATATTGTGGTAGTTCTAGCAAGAAGCTTTGTTTCAGAAAAAATGTCAGAAACTATTTCACAAATTTCTTTTATTGCCAAAAATCTATCTTAAAATGTGTTAACCATTTGCTTTACTTTTTACTATGAACTGTTGTCTCTTTTAAGAACAAAGTGATTGAAGCCAAATGATTAGGGCAACAGTTTAGGATTATGAAAAATCTATATTAAAAATTAATATAAGAAATTAAAGGAAAAAAGCCCCCAAGCAACAACATTTGAAGGGCACAACCGAGTGGACAGCAAATGTCCTGTAAGTAATGCCAGCAGGCAGGAAATAATGTAGATTGAATTCAAAGCAGCCATTTGTGTCTTCAGTCTTTCCAAGAATGCTAGTATAAATCCAGCTGGCACCTCAGGTAGCTTCTCTAGCCACATCTGCCTGATGCATTTGGCTGTGTCTGATATTCTGTTTATTATTTCTTTTTCTTTCTCTTAAGGAAAGGTCTAAATGCTAGAAAAAGTATAATTCATTGATTTCAGAATTTCACAGAACAGATAATTCATCACTTGGCAACTTTTCTCCTCAAATTTTTCCTACTGATGGGCAGTGTTGAGCAGGAATAACTGAACAGCTATGACTGCCATGCTTCGTACTACTTAGAGAGGCATGACTGTACTTCTATCACATTTTTGCATTGTGGTTTTCCTTTTCCAGCAAGATACCCAGTTGTGAGCTTGACGAAATGATAACTGAAGGAAAGACTGAAAGCATATAGGTGTTTATTCCAATCATATAAAGCACTAGCTGGTTAGCATTGTGCTGGTCCAAAATGTTTTTACAAGATACTAGAAATCATTTAATACCAAACATTATTTTACCAGACCTCTCCTTCATTTAATTCTGTTGACTTTTAGTCTATAATCAAGAAGGATTTGGATAACTCTGGGTAGAGAAGAACTGTAGCCGCAAAATGTGAATCGAAATTTTCAAAAGACTCTAACTTGGAAGTGGATTTTTGTTACAAGATGTCTTTCTTTGTAACAGCAGGAGCAACAGCAGATTATGGAATTTAAATCTTTTGTATTTTTGGTTATTTGTTTTTAACTCATAAAAGTATAAATTATTTGTCTACTTGAAATAAATGTCTTTTGTGTGTCTGCCTGCATGCAGTCGTCCTGGAAAACTTCCCAGTTCAAATTTGAGGTAGAAGTGTATATGTGAAACCTCCAAATGACAATACTCTATTGCACAAAAAAAGAGAACATTAGAATTAAAGTGCATTATTCAATCAATTTCTTCATGTCTGCACAGCATCAGGCAAACAGCTATCTCTCACTAAACCATAAGAAATAACAAATAAGCAAAAGAGAGTACAGCTGAAATAATCCCAAAGAATTAAGGCCAAGTAATTACAGCTTCTTAGATATGTTGACTATAAAGAAGTGTTTTACTTGAGGGAACTTGAGGTTAACCATATGGCATACTGACCTAATCTTCAAAAGTACAAGAATGAGAGGCTTTTGATGAAGCATGGTGTTGCTATCTAAATCTCTGACAGAGAAGAATAATTTATGTAGCTCTGTAGATAATTTGGTAGTCTTTATTAATAATTGTAGTCATCCAAGTTAATATTATAGCAAACATTCAAGCATAATGTTTTAGGATTTAAACCAAGGAGTGATAGTGCCAGGAAATCAAGTTCCCTGTGCAGAACAGTGACTCACTGCAGTATGAATCATTTATGTCTGAAGGCAGAACTGGCCCTATTGTGTGTTGCATTGTGTCAATATTTCCATGGCAAATCATTATTTTCAGGGCTTCTATCCATGGAAAATGGATTTTTAATTAAAACTGGTACACAAAACACCAGGCCAACAGCACTAATGTTAATTACTGTAAGTTCTAAGTGTTTTCCCATGCAAAAGCCATTTGGGTAATTTCTACAGATTTTTCCAGAAAAAATTGATTTTGAAATGAATATTTGAACCATATTTAGATTTTGTGAACTTGAGAGAAAAAAACCCTGTGAATTTGAATGTAACTTATTTAATTTTTATATTATTATTCATTCTTTCAACTATATTAACCGCTATCCTTTCAATCCTTACTACTTTGTTGCACAGGTATTTTTGCTTCAGAGTTTGTTTAGCTACAGGTGTAAAACCAGTTGACCTCTGAAGGCCTGATTCTTTAGTTCAAAAACATCAGATTTTCAGTTCACTCTTTGTTCCTTGTAATTGGATTTATATTTATGGTGTATTTTCTAAATATTTCATAACAGATCAAATGGAAGTCTGGGCTATAAGTGTTTCTAATGCACAGCTTTTCAACAAAATTTCATGACCAGAGTAAAATCTTTCTAAGTTATGGCAGGACATGAATAACCCTAGATTTCCCAGGCAGACATTTGTTTGTATCATTTGTTTCTGGTCAGCATGTGACTGGAATACCTAAAAATGAAGGTTTGACAAACTGTGACCTCTGTAGCTAAATTATAGAAATGAGGTGGGGGACTTCGTTGCAGTTTGGGAGATTGATGAACTGGACACTTCTATGTAAGCCCGTGCATTAAACATCAGGAATATATCTGTGTAATTTTCTATTTTGAAAATGATTTTTTTCTTCAACTTCTTTTCTTTGAATGTCAGTGCTTTGGGCTTTTTATGCATATATTTCACTATCAGGCACCTACCCTGAAATAAGTAGGGGCTGCCTGACACAGTCTGGTGAAAGTGGAGAGAATTTAATAAATGATGACAAAGATTTGTAGTAGTAGGGCAACATCATGCATTCCCTGAAGGTTATTTATCATGCTACAGTCTAACTTGTGAATATTTGAATTGCTCTGGTTTGATTCAATGTTTGTTTTTTTTTTCTTTTTGGCACTATGCAAAACAGCTAAGTCAAGTTATAAAAATTTCTGACAAAGAGAACTTTGCCTACAAAGATATTATGAATTTTAGATGCTTTTTACTTTCTCAAGTACGAGGAATCATCTTTTTACCCATGACTACATCAATTGTTTAATTAAATAAAATTATGACCTCACAATTATGACAATGTCTAATGAAATCAATAACACTACTTAAAACTATCATTAAAGTGTATTTATGACAGCAAATGTAAACTCCAATAAGTATTCAACAAAGCATCAAAACAGAAACCTAATGCTGCTTAATAAATACTAACAACATGGTAGTAGTAGTAGTAGATGATGTTGTTGTTGTTATCATCATTATCACCTAAAATCTTCTTATAAAACTCTTCCCCTGAGGCCAATCTTACAACATTCACTATCTTAAGAGCTTTAAAAAACCCCCACACATTTAGGTTTTGTGAAATCAAAATAACACCTCAGAATGACTACATAACTGTGATGACTTTACCTTTGACAGCACCTGTTACTCATGCAGTCATCTTCCATCACTTGTCTCATGACAGCTCCTTCTTTAGAATAGAAATAATCCTATGTGTAGTAAAGAGGTTTAAAGATCTGAAGTCCAGCTTATTTTAGGGTGTAGAGACTCCAGTTTGAAGCTGTAGATTTTTCCACACTTTGTTTTTTCCCCTTTGAATAATTGACCTCTAAATAATTGGTTTTAGTGTCAGGAAAAAATTATTTATTACTATCACAAGGTATTCAGGTCTAAGATTAAGAAAGAAGACACAGAACTTTTCCTAAAAAATATTTTCTATATAAAATAAACATGGTGAACTCTACTGCCACTTCTTGTTTTTCTTCTCCTATTCTGCCCTAAATGTAATGGTATGAGTTCAGGATTTAACAAGAAAATACTCAGGGGAAAAGATGGTAGAAATCATCACCCTTCCACTTCTTGGAGTGGAAGGCTACTGACAACAGTGTACTGGCCTATAAAAAATGTGAGAAACAGACGGGAATAAATATATTAATCTTGTTTCCTTTTCAGTGTATTCAGAGGAGCAACTCCTTGCTTGAGTGGTATGTACTTAATTTGAATGGATGTGGAATTTCCATTATGCCTGTGGAGCCCAGCAGTTAAAAGCTGTGCATATGTCACAATTCCTCTGTCTTTGAGTAAGAAAGAGGTGTCAGGATGAAGGGGAACAGTCTTGGTTTTCCTGTGGTATACTCATATACTCACTGTGGATACTATAAGAAAATATTTCACACCTGCTACAGTCTCTACTTCTCCAAAAGAGCAAAATTTCCTCTAAAGTGTCAGTGGATTCTTTATCTCTGGCACTGATTATCTGAGTGCATCTGTAGGGAGAGATTATTCTGTAAGCTTTTAGCAAAAGCCTCACAAGAGGCATTGTGAACTCCCTCCAACACTTCATTGTCTCATTTGATTATTTCATTCTCAAAGCTGCCAAGTGGAACTTTAACCCAGAAAGAGTCTAGCTATAATATTTTGCCCGCTGCACTGTACAACACAGCAGGACCACCTAAAATGTCAGTATGTAAGCTTGCAATGCAGTAGGATTTCTTGGGAGTAACTGTTTATTTTGGAAGCTTACTGCCATTAATAGAAAACACTTGCCCAGTATCAAAGGTAAATATATTTCTTGTTGTCCCTAGGTGTGTCATTCAGAACTTTGTCTGGAGCTTGCAAGTGCAAGCTAAGTGGAGTTTAGTCAAAATTAGAAGAGTGTTACACTATATTCATTAAAATCTGAGCCTTCTTAAGTGAAGATTACAAAGCTATTATGGATGTCAAAGAGCAGCAGCTATCTACTTAAGTGGAAATAAGATATTCAATAACAGCAATCTCTATGATGTGCATAAAGGTGAAAGAGGATTCATAACATCAGCCTGACAGACTCTTGAATGAGTTGAGATAAATGAAAGACTAAATACCTTCCGCTTGTATGCTGCAAGGAGAGATCTGTTACATTAAAGCACATCTATTTAAGTATTTAATATCTCCACCCTTAGAAATATCCAAAGCCTGCCTGGCCATAGTCATGAACACCTGTTCCAGCTGTCCCTGCTTGGAGCAGGGTCGTTGGACTAGTTGGTCTCCCCAGCTCCCTTCAAGACTCAGTGACTCTGTGATTCTGCATAATAACATCTATGTGATGATGTGCAAAATCCAGTGAACTATTATTTGCTTGGGTACTTTCCCTTCTTCACCCATATTCCATCTGCTAATGCATCTCATTTAGGATGCTTACATCAAAATATCAAAAAAAGAAAATATCAAAATTGGTTCAATTCTAGCTTTTTTTCCACTTCATAAAGTTCTAACTTCAGAGGAAAACAACTTAGAAATTGCTTTTCTCGCAAAGTGAAAACGCTTTTTTTTTTCCTTTTACCTTCTCATGTAACATTTCCTTTCA
>WBMV01003351.1:0-427863 GCA_013396655.1 Campylorhamphus procurvoides
CGCAGGTGAGACCCCGCGCCTCCTGCCTGCTTCGGGCCGAGCGGCTGCCTCGCTGTTCCTGTTCGCGTTAGCAAAGCGGACGTGGGCCGTGTAATCTTTGGGTCACCCCGTCCTCTGTGCCTCGCAGGTTTCTCTCTGCAAGCGGCTAAGAGAGGGCCATGGGAGTTCAAGGGCTTTGGAAGCTGCTTGAGTGCACCGGGAGACCCATAAACCCCGAAACACTGGAAGGGAAGATTCTTGCTGTTGGTATCCTTTGGCAGTAAAGCTGGGGAACCAGGCTGGTGGGGGAGATTCTCATAACCATGTCCCTTGCTTATAAATGGTCATCTTTTCTTCCTGTGATTATGTTTATATTATGATTGCAATTAATTTTAAATGGACAACATTTTGGTAAGTGGATTTTATGCTTTATAATACCTGTAATACTAAGTTCTTTCTATTTTTATCTTTCGAAAACTATATTTCATGATAGGTTCCTTACATGAGGGTTGGAATGCAGGATTTTGTGTTTTATAAATAAATACGCTGCTGCTCTCAGTAGGACTGTAAGATGGAAAAGTTTAAATCCTTAGCATCAGCTTTCCTATCCTGTATGCTTGGTTAAATACTGGAAAGATGTGGAAGGAAGTTAGGCGTCATTTATGTGTAAAAATAACTGTGGAGGTACTTGCTTCACAGTTGCTTCCACTCAGCTTTTTGTGCAGGGCAATATGGGCAAGAATTTATTCTCTGAAGTTCACAGCTATTTGGATAATTTTGGTTTCAATAAGCCAGGCCTGGAGCAATGGGCAAAAGCCACTCTGAAATATGTGCACCTTATAGAAACTCTTAATGTGGTGTATGTGTAAGAGAGCATGATTTTTCCTCTCAACGATTCTGTAAGATATCAGTATTTGGTTGAACCAAGCAATAAAGGGAGCCAGAGATCGTGGTGGTGTTTCTGTACGGAATGCTCACCTCCTCACTCTGTTTCATCGACTCTGCAAGTTACTGTTCTTCCGAATTCGGCCTGTCTTTGTTTTTGATGGAGAGGCACCTCTTCTGAAGAGACAGACCTTGGTAAGTGCCTTTGATGAGTCATTGCAATGCAAAATAGGGTGTATATCTGCTGATACTCAGTAGCCATTTTCAGTTTCCTTCTTACTGTTCTGCTTATGCTTCTGTGAGCTGTGAGGCTGGAGGGCTGAAGTCCAATGCTGCGCAGGTGTCCTTTACAGTTACAGCCTGGGTCAGCTCTTGTAGCATGCAGCAGCTCTCTTTTGATATAGGCAGGTTTGATTTGCATAGAAACCAGGTTGTGGAGAAGTAGGTGAACCTGAATGCAACTCTTGCAGACATTTGTACCCAGAAGCTGAAAGTTGTTTCCAAGTCCCACAGAGGAAATGGACATAGATTTAGAGAATCTGAAGGCTGTGGTGTAAGATGAGTTAGGAGTAGCTCATAGGCTCAGCGTACAGAATTTTAAGTGATTCACTGGATGTGCATCTTCAGCATCCAGCAAAACCTTGTTGTTGTTAATCTTATTTTCACAGGCTAAGCGAAGACAAAGAAAGGAAGTTGCCATCAGTGATTCCAGAGAAACTACAGAGAAACTCTTGAAAACACTTTTGAAGAGACATGTTGTCAAAACTGCTCTTGCAGGAAAAAGGCAAGAATAAAAATTATTTTTCCCTTGTTTATACAAGTGACAGCTAAGTCTTTATGTAGCTGTTAATCACTACTGGTTTGTTTTTTATTCCTTTCCCTAAGCAATGAAGTTTCGCCCAGTATTACACAAGTTCGAAGAGGAGAAATTGATGATATGTATGTATTGCCTGCTCTAGAGGATGAAGAGAAGAATAGGTAGGTAGAATTAAGAAAAATAGCTTAAATGGATAAAAAAAGTATGAACCACCTTTTTTTGGTGCTGTTGAAAGACCTTTAATCTATAAGACTCTATAATGTATAAAATATATTTCTTTAATTTATATTGTATTTCACTTTCTTTTCGGAGAGTGTGTTTAAAACTCTGGCTACAGAAGCCTTCTAGTTATTTATGGGAAACTAACAGAAGAAGCTTTCAGCCCACAGATTAAGTTTCTACACTTCGCTCATGTTTAAGGATGAAAGTTCTACTTCAGTCTCTGTGTCCACATCTGTACAACTAAGTGGGGCTGATTGTTCAAGCTTGGGTGACTGCTGCCTGTGTATCAGCTTGACTCTGGTTTGTGTCACCTCATTCTGTTGCATCAACGTGTTCAGCAGAAGCAGGCTTTGTCTGTGCTTGTCAAACCTGTGACATTTTCTTAAATAACACAAGCTGAGAATGCAAAGCTATCTGTTAGATTGCTCTGTATATATCTGTCCTTTTATGAACATTAAACACTGACCATTGGGTAATGATTTAAACAGCATCAGTTGTCTCAGTCTAGGTTTAGCTGACATAAGCCTGCCTTCCTGCTTTCTGATCAGGTCTTTTTGACCTGTGTATGTATTTATAATGTGTGTTTGTATGTATATGAATATGTGTATGTGTGCATTCATGTTATGTGTGAACTTTTTTCCTTACTCTGAAGGGATGATTATTGTCCTTTTGCTTAAAATAGGAATTTTATTTTCTTGGGTAAATATCTACACCTTTTGTTTTCTTATTGTGATTTTTAGCTCAGAGGAGGAAGAAGAAAAAGAATGGCAAATGAGAGTGAGCCAAAAACAGTTGTTGCAAGTAAGTGCAACATAATTGCCCTGTTGCTGTGAACAATCCTCTCATTCATATGCTATGCTTAAAAGACGAACCAAAAGCTTTAAAAAGCCCAATTTTTTTGAGATACAGGTCTTACTATGGCATTATATTATCAAGCAAACAAGTTAATTTTCAGTACTCTAAGAATTCCTATTAATGCAGAAATATGAATAATTTCTCCACTAAAATATAGCAAAATAGAAATTTCTTGTGATATCCTTTTTTGTTAACTACTTTCTCTGAACATGTGGAAAAGAAAACGGTTTTTGTAATGATGTAAGTGAAACGTGTGCATTTGTTCACATGTATGCACATGAAAGACATCATATTTAACAACATTCATGTGCTTCTCCAAATATAAACCGATGTTGAAGCACTTCAGTCCTTGAGTTTACACAGATAAATTCTGTATTTTCTTCTGGTGTGCTCATAGGAACAGGAGAAGAGAAATACATTACCTAAGAAGGAGACACAATGAATAATAAAATTATCTCTGCTTTATTCAATAGAACAAAAAAGAAAAAAGACTCTTAAAAATGATCTTTATCTTTGAAACAGCTCTCATTCAGAAGCAGAATATCTTTGGAAGGATAAAATGAGACTAGCTGAGGCTATAGGACCTGCTTCTGTGATTTATACTAAATATATTTTTGTAAAAAGAATAAAACCAAGTTTCTCTGTATAGTGTACATCAATAATTATGTACTTTATTTTATTATGTAGCAGTTACCTTTTTTTCTTGTTTAGCATATGGAAACTAGCAACAAAGTTCTTAAGAGGTTTTTTTGCCTTGTTTGGAATGATGCTCTAAATATTTTATTATTTGTGCTGTAATATAAAATATATATTTTATGTTGTTTTCCATTCTGATAGGAACAGTTATGTGAAAATCCTTATTCTGTAGATATTGAATCAGAAGATTTCAACAAGCTGCCTCCAGAAGTAAAACATGAGATCTTGACTGACATTAAAGAACTTACAAAGCGAAGAAGAACATTATTTGAAGCAATGCCAGAGGTAATATTTAAAACAGTTTTCAAGCCATCAGAATGCAGCTATTGCCATTAATGCAGATGAGGACTATATAAGAGTATCACATCTGGAAAGCTTTACCCTCTGGACTATTTAATAAGAGATGTTACATCAAGGGGAAAACAATCCAATGAGATAATGACTCTTAACAGCCTTATCTCTTGATTTCCACTAAAATTAGCAGAGCTAATTCAGTTTGGCAAGAATGGGAAAAATCATGCTATGTCTTATGCCTCATCAGCATTATGCCCAGGATTTCAATTGCAAAAACATGTTACTGCTGTGGATAAACCAGAAAGAATGAACGCAGCTCAGGTTCCAAACCCTGAGGTTGTTAGGGGAGCTGGCAGCTGGGAAGAAGCTTTTGTATCTTAGGCAGATATGTTGCTGAAGCTGTTCAGAGACAAATGGAGAATCATACAGTGCCACTTCCATATTTAGATTTGAAAGTGCAATATATGTCAGATCAAATGATAGCTAAGAACCATAATTTTAAAATGATCCACATGTGGATTCTGTTTTACTTGTTTCTTTTTTTTTAAGATGGAGATGAGCTCTACTAGCCAGCTGAATTTTGTTGGTCACATAATTGAGATCTCGTGTTCAGCTAGCTCTCAAAACTACTGGTACCTTTTAGAATTGTTGTGTGTTACCAGGATAGTGTTGCTCTCACTTGGGTGTGCAGCAGTCCGTAAAAAACAAATGTTGCCTGTTTAAAGGAACCCTTAAAAGACTTCCTGCACTCTCCAGAAATAAGCTTGCTTAAAAGGGGCATTTTATTTCAATTGACTTGTTTGTTTTGTTTTGTTTGATTTGTTTTGTTTTTTTTGAGGACTCCAATGAGTTTTCCCAGTACCAGCTTAGGGGTTTGCTTAAAAAAAGCAACCTCAATCGGTGCATAGAAAATGTGCAAAAAGAAATGAATCAACAGCACTCGGGTGAAATCCAAACACAATATGAAAATGAAGGTGGTTTTGTGAAAGAAGTGGAATCAAGGAGGGTGGTCTCTGAAGAGACTTCTCACTATATTCTGATAAAGGGTATGTCAGGTCTTAATTTTGTAAAACCTCTTGTTTGAAGTGTGGGCTCTGCAGCTGCTGGTTTTAAAGAAAAAACTGAATGTTGTTTATGGGTGCATGTAGCCAGTACTTTGCATAAAACGTTCATTACTATTGTACATAATTAACTGTGATCTGTAAGACTGTAGAAAAGTGATTTATTAATCTTTATATAATGATGCTTATTATGTAAAATGGACTGCTGTTATAAAGTAGATTTTTACTAAAACCCCCAAATATGAACAAAAAAACCCTTCTTTCAGGTATTCAAGCAAAAGAAGCTAGAAAAGGAGACTTGGAAACTACTGCAGGACCCTCATCAAAAATGCTTGAATTTACTAAATTGAATAAAATCAATGAATCTCCTGCTGATGCAAAGCCAGTTGTGTCTGAAAAGATGCAAGCAGAGAAAGATAACAATGTGGTGACAGCACCACCCTCTCCTCGGACTTTGCTTGCTATCCAGGCAGCTATGGTAGAAAGCAGCTCAGAAGAAGAACTGGATACAGGACAATTGCATGTAGACCAACTTTTAACAGAGGAAGGCAGTGTGTCCCCAAGAACATTGCAGGCAATTCAGAAAGCTCTGAGTGATGAGGATAAAAGGGAGGAAGTTCTTACTGTTAGAACTAATGGAGTGCCACCAGAAAGACCAGAAGTGAAAGATTTTCTGCTTAGTAGCTCAGATGAGGAGGAGCAGATTCCTGAAGTTAGGGAGGGAAAAAACATACCTACAGCTACAATTTGTTCGTCAATCCAAGTGACCATGCATGATGCTGAATTTGAACAGAAGAGTCAGGAGTTGGAAAAAAATCATATTACACTCAAAGACACCGGTATATCCACAGCTGAAAATTACTCTTCTAATGACAATACTGGAAAAGGCAAAGAAGATGTAGACAAAGAAGATGATTCAAAAAATCTTATTTCACCCAAAGATGCTGGTATATCCAGAGCTGAAAATTATTTTTGTATTGACAGTACTAGAAAAGACACAAAAGATGTAGACAAAGAAGAAGACAGTTCCAAAAATTATATTTCACCCAAAGATGCTGGTATATCCAGAGCTGAAAATTATTTTTGTATTGACAGTACTAGAAAAGACACAAAAGATGTAGAAAAAGAAAATGGTTCCAAAATGGACTTAAAGTCTTTGGGAGATAAGGATATGAATGTCTCTGTGCCAAAGCCAAGCTGTTCTTCTGTACAAAGTACTCTGGGGGCTTTGGTTCATGCTAAAACTACAGACCTTTCTGGAAATGAGGAAAACTTGAAAGTTTCTGAAAATAGAGAGGAAGTAGTTTCGCAAACAGAAGAGAATATATCAGAAGGACAAAAGGATATTAGGTCTTTTCCCGAAGCAAGAAGTCCTGAGAAGGAAAGACAAGGGATATCACAATCTGAAGACAGTGATTCTGATGGTATGTGCTTTTTAATTGTGTAAAAATATAAGAAAACAGGACCTTACTGTATTTATAGTCAGTTGAACTTAACCTCTTTTCCTAGTAAGAAATGCTTTAAAATACATCTATCCCTATGTACATAGGAGGTGGGAAGAAAATCTGAGCTATATTTTTCCCCTTAGTGTCACATTTTATCATTGAAACCTGAGTATACAATACGGAGAGTCAGAAAAGCATGATGTTGTGTACATTGAATTTAACTAGTGTATTAATAGTCAGCCACTTGGTTTGTGTAATTTCAAAATCCTTATATATGTGTGCTGGATATAGAAAAAAAAATCACTGCCCAAGTTAAAAATGTGTTCAAGTCTCTATTTTCCCTTAATAGGAAGCTTTATAGAAGTGGATACTGAAGTCAGTAATGAGGCTGAGCTTCCTACTAAATATGATGAAAAACTGGGTGATGAAACAGCGCTTCCAGAAGTGGAGACAGACAGGCCTGATGTTGTCATGCAGGACTTACTGAAGGAGTCTGAAGTGCAGTTGGAAAATACTCAGAATGTTGAAAAAGAAGCTGATGGTAAAGATTCAGTGGATGAGTGGCAAGACATCAGTTTGGTAACTCCTCGTTACTTGTTTTGAGCTAGCAGTGAAATACTTTGTCTCCTAGTAGTTGTTAAGGAAAACTACTGGACAACTTCTTATTGTTTCATTGCTTTCTCATATATATATCTAAGAGTATGGAGAGCTGATTTTTCTTTAATGATAGTTAATCATAATGTCTTAAGTTTTAGCACACTGATGGCAACCTATTTCTTCTTTTACGATTTACTGCAGTAGAGAAGCTGTAACAACTTTGGAGTGTGAATTAATAGAGCATATACTACTAGAATAATTGTAGTTGGAGACTTAACTAACTACATCTGAATTGTTGGAATAACGAAACTCTTATATTTTCAGGAGGAACTAGAAGAATTAGAAAGGAACCTTTCCACTGAGCAGAATATGCTTCAGTCTCAAAAACAGCAGCAGGAACGTGTTGCTGCTTCTGTAACAGGGCAGATGTTCTTGGAAACCCAGGTAGTATTTGTTGAGTTGTTTTGATTTGTTTTTTTCCTCTACCACCATCATTTAGTCAAAAACTGTTAGTAACTTCGGTTAGTTATAGGTCACCTTTTTTCCTCTTAGGACTTCAGTTTGCTTGATTTTAAAATACTGAAAATATTGTGGTGATCTTGAATTCCAGACACTTTTAAATTACTCTTATAACATTATAAAGTAATAATATACTTATGCATAAATCAATGCATCTTTTAAGCACCAACTTTTAAAGGTTGGATCAGTTTGATCTCTGCCTGTTTTTGTGAGAGGGGCAAAGTGAACAACAAAATATTAACAACCTAAATTCAGCACTACAGAATTGATATAGTCTGGGAGTTAGGTAAGCTGTGATTTCCTCTAGGGATTAAAAGGTAAAAACTTGCGAGAAGGCCATATAGTTTAGGTCCTGAGTAAGTAATTTTAAAGAATCTCTCCAGTTATGCCTGCATAGGCCTGTTACTTCTGTCTCAGTTATTAAAGGTTAATACAATATGTTTGGGTTAACATACCTATAAGAGAGTAGACTAGTGATAGTGTCTGTAATGTAATAAACTTATGCTAACAAATCAATTCTGAGAAATATGTAAATGTTTGTATTTTTTTTTTATAAAAGGGATAATTTAGGTAGTTTTAAAATATTTTAATCTTGGTTAAGTATTTGCTCATACTTGTTTCTTCAGATGATTTTTTAAAGGCCAGTAGATTGTGCTTTTGTAATATTACATGTCATGTAATTGTAGATACACCATTATAGTTGTAAGTCTCTTGACCTTGTGCTTTTGCTCTTTATAACAGCAAAAATTTAATTTCTTGAGATTGATTCTGTCAGGGATCAAAAGCCACCTGAGTGAGCAATATAATCCAGAACTGTGTAAATAGCACAAGTCTATAAACCTAGTGCATGTGAAACGTTTAACTGAAGTTAAAGAATGTATTCTATAAAAGTACAAATGCATTAAAATACATGTACATCAAAACACCACCCGAAAACTGATTAGTCTGCCTACTGTTTCCTACTTGATATGAATATTTCTCATATGCTTTCATACTATTTTCTCGGCTAAAGTGTTTTTTGCTTGGTTGGTTAGGTTTTTTTTTAATATGACTGATTTTCTTCTTTTATTTAACCTGCATCTTTCTTTCATGGAGCTCACTTAATTGTTAGAAATGAAATTTTCTTCTTGCTGTGGAAAACACAGTACTTAAGTATGCTTGTGTAATTAATATAGCAGGTTTTCAAACTGTGGCAATAGTGTGCTCAAGTAGTGCTTGACTTATGTGGCACTATTTGCCTGAGATCAGTTAAGTGCAGTTTCCCTCTTGACTTAACTGTGCTTGGCACTTTTTAGGGAAAATTAAGATTTGTTGTATAATATTAAATATCTCCCAAGTGTGAATCTAGCAGTTCCAAATCAATCAGAAGTATAATGGAATTCTTTAGATGAATTCTTGTTTTCCCTTCACCCTACAGGAGCTTCTCCGGCTGTTTGGCATTCCATATGTTGAAGCTCCGATGGAGGCAGAGGCACAGTGTGCTATATTGGACCTTACTGATCAGACCTCTGGGACAATCACTGATGACAGTGATGTTTGGTTATTCGGCGCACGACATGTTTATAAAAATTTCTTCAGTCAGAGCAAATATGTAGAATATTATCAGTACATTGATTTGCAAAACGAGCTAGGTAAGCCTCAGATATAGATTTGTTGAACACGGTCTTTGATAAGACAGCACTGCCATCTGTCTCTTTGAAACTGTCTTTTCTACAGAATTTTGTGGGTCTCTTATTACAATGCCTGTTCTTTGGAGAGTCTCTAAAACCATTCAGTTAGGTTGCTGATACTACTGCTAGATGATCCCTCTGAATCTGCAAACATCTGCACTTAATATACTGAATTAATGTAATGCTCATCAAGGCTGGAGATATGAACTACGATACCAGTTTCTGGGTAAATGTTAGCACTACTTTCCTGATGTGGTGGGAAAATTGTATTCTGATGTCATCAGATTTATCGTCATATGGAAATGGAAGTTACTTTTGGATGTACTGACACATAATGTATTAAAAGAGGATCAGGAGTATGTATATGCTACATAAAACATTTTTCATTTAGTTAACACTGACAGATTTTTCTTTCAGACTGCTCTTGAACCAGTCTAATCAAATTGTTACTAATTTTGCTGAACTATAAAGTTCAGCGTCATATAGTGTACTAGGGAAAATACGAGACAATTTAAAGTTCTCATGTCTTTTCTAGCAGAACTCTTAAAATTAGTTTTGAAATTTGAGAGGCTGTAGTGTTTGAAATAATATTTTCATGTCTTCAGCATGTATCTTTTCATAACATGTTTATGTGGTGAAAAATATATCTTTGGTTTCTTCTTCCAGCAAATTGAATGAAATGCTTTTTCCCTTACTTAAGCTTCTCTACTGTAGCTTACTTGGAAAGGATTGTTATAAAAGCATGTTTGTGATTTTTAACTGTTATTAATGTAATAATCCAGAGCTTTTATTTATTTACTGGGGAAAAATAGTCACCATTGGTCTTCATGTCACATTCCTCTGCAGCCTTGTACTTCTCCTCCTTTCCCATGTGTTGCACAAATCTTTCTTGACTCCTTTCTCGATAGATACTGTGACTAGCATGATGATGATGATCTTGCTTTTTGTGTTTAGACTCACATCCCTCCTTTTCTGCATTGAAATTTTTTGTAATTATTTTTTATTTTTTAAAAATCTAAGCTATTGAAACTGGTTTCTACAAGTCAGTCTGGTTGCCTCAAATCTTATCAAGTGGAAGTGGTCAGCTGAGGTTTTCCTTTTTTCTGGCTGTTTCACAGGCTCTTCTTGCTACTTAGTAACTGCACTAGCACAGAGCAAAAGGCTCCCAGTTGAGGAATACTTTTAAGAAGCAGAGGCATAAATATTATGGACTAGAATTCAAACAATGTTTTTATTAAAGCTTTTTTAAAAGCATTATTAATTTGGGTCAGCATTAGATGGGAACAGGACAGTAATTGGATTGAATAAATGTAAAAAAATATCTCTTAGCAACGCTGAATTTTCCAAAGGTCTTGACATTACAGAATCATTTAGGTTGGAAAAGACCTTTGAGGTCATCAAGTCCAGCCTTTGACTGATCACCACCTTGTCAACTAGATCGTGGGACTAAGTGCCATGTCCAGTCGTTTCTTGAATGCCTCCAGGGATGGTTACTCCACCACCTCCCCAGGCAGCCCATTCCAATGTTTAACAAACTTTTCTATGTAAAAATTCCTCCTTATGTCCTTTGTAACATTTTAATTTTGGCAAGATGTATTTGCCAGGGTTAGCACAACTGTTGGTGCTTGAGCTAGCAGGAACATGTTTACAGTGCTCCAGAATATAATTTAGAATATTCTGATGTTGAATTAAATATAATTTACTGTAGTAAATGCCTGTACATTCCTTTTGGTTATTGCCTTTCAGATACTATTTTTTAATTTTTAAGAGAATAAATCTTGAATCCACTGGTTTTATTTGGTTTATGCATTTTCTTTTACAGGGTTGGATAGAAGCAAGCTAATTAATTTAGCATACCTGCTTGGAAGTGACTACACTGAGGGCATCCCAAATGTTGGCTTTGTAACAGCAATGGAGATTTTAAATGAATTTCCTGGGCATGGCTTGGAACCTCTCTTAAAATTCGCGTATGCTTTGTTTTCTTTTGCTCTTTTGTCTCTCCATATTATGAATATTAGTGAATATGCTTTTCTGCTGCTTAAGTATGCAGCTAAACATTGACCATTTTTGACCATCACTAAGGAGACTAAGCTGTAAAATATGTGACTCTGTTATATCACTATTTGGAATGACAGGTAAATAAGGTGACATGTTGATACAGCAGTTACAGTGAGATGAATGAAAACAATGGAACAGCTGTAAAACCGCAACTGCCTCAATTCATTGCAGAGCTGGATCCGTAGTGGAGCAGAGGTTTATTCTGCCTGAGTTTGTGAGAAGTTGCTGTAGCTTTTCTTAGAGAAAAGAGACTTGATGAGTTAGGAATGACCTGGAACAAGACAGATAGGTAGGCTGTGAGGAAGAACACGATTTGAAGATGGCTAAGGCAGTGTTATTGGCAATGACAAAGATGGTTAGAAGTTGTTTGGTTGTTTTTTTTAATTACTAAAAAACCCTCCAAAAATAATCATTGTATGTGGAACACTGTCCAAGTGAAGCAGAAGTTAGTGTGGTCTGTTTAGCAATTTATGGGGAATCCAGGTGATGTTTGCTACCATAGCTTCCAATGGCTCCCTTTAATATGTGTGTTTTGTCTTTTCTGCTTTCAGATTATTTGTCACTTCGGCCGTCCTTTATTTAGACATTTTCTACCTTGTCTCTTGTAGCAAATGAAGTAACTATTGAAATTAGCATGGTGGCTCTTGATATTTAAAATTGTATTTTATGGAGGCAAAATAATCTTCTATGTTTTTCAGTGAGTGGTGGAATGAGGCTCAGAAGAATAAGAAATTGAGACCTAATCCACATGATACCAAGGTCAAGAAGAAACTGCGGGAGCTGCAGCTTTCTTCAGGTTTCCCAAATCCAGCAGTGGCAGAAGCATACCTGAAGCCTGTGGTGGATGAGACAAGGGGTTCGTTCACCTGGGGAAAGCCTGATGTAGAGCAAATCAGGGAATATCCTTTTACTATATGGCAGGACTTGTTAGGTAAAAGTACTCAAAGTTTATAAAACTTTTTAGTGAGTCAGTTATGGAGTGGTAAGTTCTTAATATCTCTTGGGTGTGAGGGGGCCCCAAGCCCTGTTTGCATTTGTTCTCTGAAAGTGACACCAGCTCTGGAATGGAAAGGAATGCAACCATGCTTGTGTCATAGTCAAGGCTGCCCTGCCCTCCTGAGAGAATGGGCTGCCTCGCTTTGTCTGCAAAGAGAATCTTGTAGCTGGACTAAGTAATTTTTGTGACCCTGTGCTTCTGTAACTGTCCTATGCCTGTTTCTAGACTTAGAGTGGGATTGTTTGCATGCTCCTGATGTATGTTTGCCATTTTTCATAAAGAAGACTCAAAGCCTAGTCAGAAGTGGTGTTTGTGCTTTATCCCTAGTTATTCCCTGCATTTCTTCCAATAATGTCTATTTTTTGCATCTGTTGCAATCTGAGCTGCAGGAAATTGTTGACAAGTAGATGGCATTGCATGCAGATCTTACAGTGGTTTAAACAGTAATTGAAATTTCCAGTGTGTGCAAGTGCAGAAATAAGATTTATTTATAGGTATTTTGTCTTATGACAATACTGTGCGGCCAAAAATTATTTCTGTCTTCACTGAGACATGCTTTTGGAAATGTTCATGTTAGAGAAGAGGTTCTGCAACTAGGGGAGATGTAACAGTGTGACTGTGAAGTGTAGCGTAATACTGGAACTGTCCACAGAAGTCAGGTTTTATAACTTAGTGTCTTTTCTCTGGTTTTGTAGTAGAAAAACTTTTGAAGTGGAGCAACTTTCCTCCAGACATGGTTTATTTGAGGAATTTTCATTTTATCTGTTTATGAAATGCTAGTTAATACCCATTTTGTAAAGTTCCTTAACTTTCTGCACATTCTGTAAGGATCACTTTGGCTGGACTGCAACAAAGATAGATGGAATCCTTATGCCTGTGATGAAGCAGCTGAATGTGCAGCAGGTAGAGTATAAAACTTATAGTTTAAGGGTAACTGGAGAATTGTGAGAAGCATTATAAAATGAACAGCAAGGCTTTAAACTAAAACATGTTCCTCAAAAAATGGGCTCTGGTAAAATGTTTTTTAACCTTTATATATATTTAAGTCATTAAACTTACTGCTCTACATTTCATTTCTGAATGATCTGAGTGTGCTGTGAGGGACTGTACATAATTTCAATTGTTGGTTTCAGATTTTAGTATCTGTCAAGCCCCCATCTCAAGTCCAGGTTGCTGTTTGTTTGGGACATAGCTGAAGCTACAGGAGACCCAAACAACTTTAGTACTTTTAAGAGACAGTGTCTAAAAAGTACTTATGAAAATGCCACTAAGGTTTTGGTGAAGTCATCCTGCCTGTTTGATGCTGTACCTGTCCTTTGAGGAGGAGTGCGGACAGAACTGTTGAGCAAGTGCCCATTAATAATATCACTCTAATTTCCAAATTAATGTTCTGTTCACTTAAAGTGAATAATGATGCATGCTGTGAAAACTGTCAAAGTCAGTTTTAAAATTGATGATCCAGTGTGTGATTCTTTTCTTTAACCATGCGCAAGATGGATGCATTGTTTAAACCAGATTTCTGGGTTCTCTGTATCACCCAAAGGATCAAAAGATACCAAACCCAAGAGTTAAATACATATACTTTCAGGTTGACTGGAACATCCTTTGGAAGCATCTGTCTCTCAAACAATTTAGGGAGAATATAGAGGACTAGCTTAGTCTATGCAATAAGCCTAGCTGTAATTGAATAGCACAGATCCATCCTTAATGACTGCTTCTAATTCTACTTTTCAGAATTATACTGTAGCAGCATGTGGTACAATGAACTTGAATCAAATGACTGTGCATTGTTGCACTTGCAGGTACAGATGTAAAGTGCATTTATGACATTTATTTAGTAAACATTCTGCTGTTTTAACAGCTTGAAGCTAAGGATGTATTTGTAAGGATGTACTTAAGAGCACTACAGAGGTTCTCTGTATTAGGGTTGAAAATAGCAACATATGTTTAATTATCATCAGAGCAATGTTTATGAAATTTCACTGGAGTTTGCTAATTGGTTTCTGTAAAAGGTTCTTGCTGCATAATTTATAATAAAGTATATGTATTACTATAATAATAATGCATCTTATATAATAATGCATCTTATTGTTAACATCTGTGTGCATGTGTATTAATTTCATTAGCTCCTTGTCCTGATTTAGTTTTAGATGCTTTATGGTATAGCTGAGGTAACAACTGAATTCCTATCACAAAAACATTGAAGGATGTTTCTTTGGCTTTTTTTAAAGACTCAGCTTCGAATTGATTCATTCTTCAGACTAGAACAGCATGAAAAACTCGCTATTAAAAGTCAGAGGCTGCGCAGAGCTGTGACTTGTATGAAGAGAAAGGAAAAAGAAGCAGATGATGAAATTCAGGAGGCTACTGCTGTTACAGAGATGGAACTTAAACAGCATGAGAAAACAAAAGGGGAAGGTCCCATGAGCTGTGCAAATCAATCTGTGGCAACAAAAGGCCAGAGGGGAAAGAGAAGAAAACATTCAGATTCCAGAAAAGAATGTTTATATGGAGGTGGTTTCATTGGAAATTTGCATCTTTCAGAAACTTCTAGTGACTCCTCAGTAGAGGAATCAGAAAGCAGAGATTTAGGCAAGAGCAAAAAGAGGAAAAACACCTCTGCAACAGAGACTGCAGACCATGAAGAGAAAAAGGGGTGCAGTAGCTCAAGTGATGAGGATGAAGACCTGGGAAATGTAGTCATGGTGACTGCCAAACCTGTGTTTCAAGGCAGAAAAAAATCACGGGGCAAGAGAGGAATAAAAAAGAAAAAGTCTTAAAGAAAAAAAGTATTAAAAAGACTGTGTGTGAGCTTTATGATTTAAGCTTTGTAAATATTCTCATGAATTTTTTATAAGATACAATAAATTATCCCTATTTGTTATGTATTTGCTATGCATTTTGTGTCCAGACCTTAAGCAGAAGGGATTCTAAACAATGGAAAAACTAATTTTAGCACTTTTACTCATAAAGACCTAGATTGGACTTGATATAAATTCTCTGAATTCAGATTTTAAAATTGAGCCAATGCGTGATGTCCAGTCATTTGTATTTTGAGTTGAGATGATTGTTAAAATCACCTGCAATGTGTTGCTTCCTTAACTTAGAACTTAAGTGAAATTTTGAAAGGTACCTGAGTGATTTCTAGGTGTTGTGAGAAGAAAAATAAGTTCGATTAATTTTGCTTTTCTTACTCCCTTTGTTAAACCTGTCTTGAAAGTTTTGTGCCCAAAGTAGTGTTGTTTATTTAAGGGAGATGATGCAAACCCTCATAAAATCTCAAGGGAAAATGCAAAACAATGTCCTTACGTAATCTGATGTGCAGTTATTGTATGTGTTCTGAATGTAAATATCATGTTTCTAGATTTGAAGTTCCATGACCATGTTGAAAGACAGTATTTGTTTACAAAAGTGATGTTCAGAGGTATCCACTGGTTGCAGCAGCATTCACATCAGATTACTTTGTGAGAGACAATGTGTTGGGCCCAGAATTCTCAATACACCTCAACTCTCACAATGACTGTAGAACTTATTTCTATCTCCTGTGGATTAAGGAGGAAACGCACAGTCTCACTTTTGTTCTTACCTTCCATTTTAATCTTTTTTTTTCTTCTCCTTTGATATTTCTACAGCATTTCTCATTGTTGCATTGTTTGAAATCCAAGTCCATACATTTAGGTTTTGTATGAGAAATGCTTCCCTAAAAGGATAAAGGTCTGAGGTGAACCAGGTGGGACTTGGCCCTCACAGTTGCAGGGAATCTAATACTTCATGTGCAGTTTATACTGGGCAAAAATGGTCCCTTTTGATACTGCTTTTCTTAAAGATTATAACATTTTAAGCAAATCCTCAGTCTGTACAGCCAGTTTGTGGCACTGGTTTGTAAATTACTCATTAGTACTACTGAATTTTGCTTCCAAAGTGTATATCAGGTATAGGTGAGTTAACAGTTTATAAATCTAGAAGAGCTCCTGTTAATTTCTTTTGCTGAGTATGGTAAAGTACAGACACCCTCACTTCTCTTTGGGACTTGTTTAGTATTTATATATAGTAATTCATTATTTTTCAATAACACCCAGAAACCTCAGTTGAGGTTGAAGTCTGAATTTTTCTAAAAAATGAACTGAATTGATTGCACTCTAAAAAAGTGAAGTCTTAGATAGCTGTAGTTGTTCTTATGGCAGTAAGTGTTTCCGATCTGTTGGGCAAATGGAGATTTTGAGTATAGAGGAGTGGTATGTGGATATTTATGCAGATTGACTGATGTCTGATGGGGTAAAGCAAGATAGGATTTGGGGGTTGTGTGCTACAGTTCTGCATTCAAACGTGACCATATATTTGTATACCCTTACTTCCTATGCAACCCCTGCCCCTTAGTAAATTTTTCTATGTGCTTGGAAGACCCTTTTGACTCTGAAGAATGACTTGTGCTCTTTGGTTACTTTTTAGTAGCAGCGAGTGGTTGCTAACACCCTGCCACTATTTATTTTGTAAAAAGTTGGTTCCTGTCTTGACTGGAGCTCCCTTGAGTGCGTGACTGGTGCTGTTACAAAATCCACTCCCTTATGTAAGGGACGCGGTGTGTGGTGCCCGCTTTGGGCTCGTGCTGCAGCTGTCAGGATTTATTATTGCTCCCAATGTGGGGATGTTGGCAATGTGTGTGTGACACGGGCGTTGTAACATGCCTCTGCCCGCGGCTGCCTGCGGGGGAACAGACTGGGCAGATAAGGACTTTGCTCTTTGAGCACCACCTTTGGAAAGCTGCAAAAGATTCAGGTAACACTGAAATGCAGTGCATGCCGGTGGTAGTTCACTTGTCTGTGTCTTTTACTCTAAATTATTTTGTATCCCTTGCTTTAAACAGCATAAAACTGAGCTGTTCTGCACTGTTTAGTTGCTGGTAGCACCCCTGAATGTGTATGTTTAACTCACGTTGCTATGTAGTTCAGTGTATCTCAAAGGATATCTTTAGAATAATCTAAAAAAATGTAGGGGACTGCAAAATGCAAAGGCTTTCCCTTATAGGGTGTTTTTACAGTGCAATGTTGCTTGTTCTTCAGAATGAAAAGGGACTGATTATTAATCTTTTGTCTTCTAATGGGAAAAAAGTAGTTGTCTGAGGTAGACAACAAGCTGATGGGTATGTGTAGCATTTTCTGCTTAGTGTCTGATTAGTTTCTTATGCTATTTGTTATTCTGAAGATGCATACAAAGACTTTGAATCCCACTGAATCTCTGTTCGTCATCTAATGCTGTTGCTATTGCCAAGTTCATGTATAGACATAAATAGAATGGCAATAACTTTGTTCTATGTGTTATGGTAATGTGTAGAAACCTCCAAAGTTATTTTTCACTTTCAAACAGGTTAGTGGCTGCTGATATTATAGTAGTAAAGATAAACATTCAATCTGTGTATCTTTGGTAGGGTGAAGTAAGACAGCCATGGTGCATCCTCTCTAACAGGAAAAAGCTCTTCCATACTGTCCTTTTTCACCATGAATTTTGAGAGGAAAACCTGCCTGTGGCTTTGCACTGTGAGGAAGAGTTCTTGATAGTCAGCATAATTTTTTTACTTTAATTGCCCCCTTTTTTTTTTTCTCTTTTCCATGTATTTCTTTCACTATATTTCACCCATTGCCTTACTTAATTGTATTCCTCTTGGGTGCTTAGACATGTGTAGATTGTTAACTCTATACTGCCTGTAACTGTTCCAGCAAAAATCAGTCAAATCTCCACATAACAGTGGAAATTAAAAAATTAAATTAAAACTTCAAAAGTTATCAAAGCACTGGTTTTTAATTTTTTTTTGTGTGTGTGTGTGTGGTTCCTGTGAATTCAGTGTTCTTCCTAATTGTAAAGTACCTGGAATTGGAGACTATTGGTTCTGTCTACTTTTCTTCAGAGAGCAAAAATTGTAGTCCTCTGTCATACTTTGCCTATTACTTTTTTTCTTGGCAGACTATGTGGTCTGTGACTGTTTATATAGGCACAATATGCTTTCTGTTCAGCATGTTATTTATAGATCCTGCTTCCTACTTATTCTCATGTGCAACTTTTACTAATAGGTTCTTTCCTTCACTTCCAAGTCAATTTATTCAAACAACGTTAGATCCTTTAGGTGCAATTTTTCGTCTCTCAGACAGTTATTACCTTTCCTTTCAATCCTTTGTAAGTCTACAAACCCCAATTTTAATTGATTCTAATTTTCAGATTTCAAAAAATAGTTTTAAACTTTTATCAAAGCTCTTTATCTCAGTTTTTTTAAGAAATTTCTTTTACTTCTTTGAGAGTATAACAGTTGAACTAGTTTGCTGCTTCTGTTCTTTTATGCCTTGAATATTGATACTAATATGTCTACATGTCTTTATTATCAGTATAAGTAAATTATGTAAAAAGAATTTTTTTTAAATTGTTGGTGGGGTAAAAGAATGTGCTTTTATTCAGGCAGGCTTGTGTTTCTCTGTCCCAGGGTTTGTGGCATAGCATGGATTTGACATCATCACAACATAATTATCTACAAAATGAACTAGTAAGAGAATTGGAAAGACAAGAAGGTAAAATGTTTCTTATTTCACTCTTTTTCCTTGTTGCACTTAAGAATACTGTTAAGTATAAGGAACAAGGTGTCTTGCTGACAACGAGCTATCTTCTAATTTTTCTGAAGAATTGTGTTTATGGCACTTGTACAGAAAATACAACAGATGGTGCTGTTGTATTTAGCTATGCAGCAGGTATCTCAAGTATGTTATACCTGCATACTTATGTCCTGGCAGTTTCCTGCCAGTGCCTGGCATCTGTCACCCCGAGGGAATGAAACTGTGACCATGATCAAGCTGTTCAGGGAGCTTTGTTTACAGGCTGTCAGGGAGAATTGGTTATTACAAGCTTGATTTCTCTGTAGATGGTCTCAGAGCTAACCTTTCAAATCCTTCAGGGGTTTTTGTCAGTGTTTCCTCTTGAGCACTTTCACAGCTGCACATCTTTCAAGATCCTAAAGCACCCCTTTTTAGTGGTCACCAGGAGTAGATAAGGTTTTAGGGCAAGTGCATGTGTTTTGGGTTGGGCTCTAGTTCTGTTCTACAGCTGAGTGTGAAAAGAGGAGGGTTTTAAAATTATTTTGTTTTTCATAATATTTTTGTTTAAAATCTCAGCTGAGTTGTGGTCCATGTAGAGCCAGGCTTTTGGGTTTCTGCTTTTTCAAGAGAGTTCAGCATGACATTTTGCCTTTGCTACCTGTTCAGTGAGGCAAGGTGGAGCTTTGGGCATAACTGCAATACTTAAAACTAATTATTTGCATACTGAAACTAATGTTTGTTATTTCATTTTCTAATACTTTTTTTGGAGTATCCCAAATTGATGACCTTGACTGGAAAGCTGATGTTGCACAAGAGGATGGCTGATAGGGATTGGCATAGATTGCTGTTCCAAAAAGCACTGTTCAAGTGTCTCAGTTTGTGGATTTTCTTTAATGCAATTTGCTTTCCGTTTGTGTAATTCTGACTTGAACAAAGAGCTCAAGTTGATCCTATGCAGTGAAGCATGGTTACTGGGGGAAGAAATGTCTAGAAGAATAAATATTAAAGACTGAAATATTGATGCCTGTCATTGTGTATTCCATTGTACATGAGGGCTGAAGTGACGCAGTCATCTCTATGCTTCTGAAAACTTGACTGTCCAATATAGATACTCTTTTCATGAAGGATTCAGGGCAGGGAGAAGCAAGGCTGCATGTAGTTTCTTTAGGTTTTGAATTACAAAAAAAAATTGAGTTCTAGGACATTGACAATGTAAATAAATTAATCAGCAGAATATTTAGATGAAATGGAGAAATATATTCCATTTAGCTAACAGAGGAACTGTGTCGACAGCAATAACAGGTGGTTTTCTTCCATGTCTAGAAACACTAGTTTAAGAGGATGAGAAGATGTGCATGGAAAATGTGGTATCTTTTGACACCAGACTTTGCTGTCTTAAATTCCATGCCAGGTTCTGGAGGTAAAGAGTACTGAACCTGCTGCACGGAGATTTACCTGCTTGATCTCTCTGAGCCTGTGTCTTCCTTGTTCTCTTTCTTTTTCTCTACTGCCTTCACCATTCCTATTTCATTATTTCACCTACCCAGTCTCAGTATCTGTTTCTCAGGGTTCTTTTTCCAGTTCTGTTTCCCTACAAGTCCCAGTCATGGGATCATAGAATTACAAAATGGTTTGGGTTGGAAAGGACCCTAAAGACCATCTACTTCCAACACATCTGCCATGGGCAGGGACACCTTTCACTAGACCAGGTTGCTCAGAGCCCCATCCAACCTTACCTTAAGCACTTCCAGGGATAGGGCATCCACAGCTTCTCTGGGCAACCTGTTCCCAGTGTTGCACCACCCTCACAGTCTGAGATCTTTAAATTTGGTGCCTCCTCCTTTGCTTCTTAATTAAGTTCTCTGGTTTAAAACTCCTTATTTTTGTTCATGATTCCCATTACTACTCCTTCTCAGCTTACAGGTGTGTTCTCACCCAGTCTGATCTTTCCTCTTGTGTCTTTATCCAATCAGTTCTCCACACCTGAATCATTAGATGTCTCTTTTGTTTCCTTACAAAATTTCTCATGATCATTAGCTTTAACTGTCCCTGGTTAAGTGTTTCTGAGATCAGATTCTACCACTCCTGTCCTAATTTCTTGGGATATTAAATTACCCCAGTTGCATCATATAAATTCACCTCAGAACAATTTTATTTCTGAGACAAAAGGAGAAGAACAAGTTTGCAAGGCTTACTTATCCTTGACAGTCCACCATCTCACTTGGCCAGGGCTTAGTTTTTAATCCATAAATACCTGAGAAAATGCTGACCTAGTAACCTTCAAATAACTCCTGGCACTTCAGAAGGGACACACTCCTTCTACTCACCCTGCTTGACAGATGTCCTAACTGATGGCAATTCCTGCCATAATTTCAAATATCCTGGTACTATCCAGAAAGGTGCTTTAAAGAGGACATACTTGGAATGGAGCCAAGTGAGAAGCAGCCTAACCCTATAATTTAGAAATTAAGATATTCAGCTGGGAAGAGGAGTGAGGGAGCATCTCATTCCTATTTCCTGGGTTACTTCTAAAGTTATCTCTCTCATTCCCTTCCCCACTGACACTTTTCCCCTGACTTCAAAGACTTGTCTGTAAAATGTGAAAAGCAGCCTGGGACCTGAGCATGGAGCCCAAGCCTGCCTTTTCACAACTGAGTGCCCAATTTGTAGTTGGGCTTTTCCTTACTTGTCTTTCTAGCATGGTTCTTGCAATCCTGGTCTGATGGCTCACCTCTGATGGTGATGGGAGAGGAAGCAACTGGTTATGTAGGATGGCTGGAACACACCCCTTGTGTGAACAAGTTGAGAATTTGAATCCCTCTGAGGAAGATCCAGCACTCAGTTGCTCCATTTTCTGAGTGCTTCAATGACAGAACCATTCTCTATATAGTGGACTTTGCAATTAATAGTGCTGGTTAAATAATGAGCTTATTTATACTGTTTAGAAATTACACTTTTGCAATACCACCTGACTTCCCTTCTTTCACTATCCTTTTTTTTTTTCCTTAATTCTTGTCTCTTTGCTTTAAATTATGCTTTTATCTTAAAAAAACCTCCACAAACAACATACAACCTCTTACATTAATTCTCATCCTGAAAACATTAACATCTACATTAACACACACACACACACACAAACTCCAACTCAAGGAAGTCACACCATTAGTTACCTACATTTTTTTTTCATTGCAAGATTGAAAAATACCAGAACTCAAATTCTACTCCTCTTGGGCAACAAGCTGTCTCTAAACAAAAACGTCTAAAAGAGGTAGTGTAGAAT
The DNA here is from genome assembly GCA_013396655.1 of Campylorhamphus procurvoides. NCBI lineage: Eukaryota > Metazoa > Chordata > Aves > Passeriformes > Dendrocolaptidae > Campylorhamphus > Campylorhamphus procurvoides. The sequence continues at coordinate 21,951 of WBMV01003351.1, forward strand.
AAAACCTGAGTGTAATTCAGTTAAGAAGTGACTAGAATAAAACTACACCTTCACAGCTAAACAGAATTGTCTGAAATTACCTCTTCTCTTTATTTACCTCTTGACTGTCTTACAGTACATCTCTGAGCTCTTTTGCTTGAAAGTGGCAGCATTCAAATACTCTAGTAAACATCAGGAAAAATTCATTAATATAACACTTCTCTGTTCCTTTTCTCTCCCCCAACAAGCAGACCCGCTTTCACTGAAGATATTCCTAAACTCAAGTGGAAATTTCTTGGGTATACATAGAGCAGAAGCTGGCAGCAACACTCAAATAATCAAAGCATACACTAATTCTGTGGAGAAGTCTGTAACTCATTCTTGCCTCTCAGCCATGTCTTTTCTTGTTTTCACTTCTCTAGCCTTTGCAGTAGCTGCATTTTGACAGTAAGTAATACTTCTCAACTGCCACATGAGAAAGGCGATATGGTTGCATGGATGGGCGTTGTTAGATTACTCCGAGGTCCTTTACTCAAAGACATATTTTAAAACTCCAGAATTACTGGTAGGTGAAAACTGACAGCATTTTCTTGAGTTTCTTCCTATCTATCAGGAAGTTGGTTGCCTTTTATAATGTACATTGGACCATCTAATTTAAGGTCGTAGTCTGCTTTTGTAGTCAAAGGGAAATAATTTAGTTATTTTTAGACATTAAATAGCTGCTGAGCCTTGACCTGACGATGTTTTCAATGACAGACAAACATGATGAAGTAACAAGAGAAGTGCTTTGCACATTTGAATTCATTATGTGCCCATGAGATAAACTATGGTACTTCTATTTTCAGCCTTTTGATGGTTTTTAGATGACTTGTGACTTGGATGGCACTGGGATATCAGCAGTGTAAATTTCAATTTGAAAACTTGCCTCTCAAGGCTGGGTAAATACATAGACTGGATACTGTGAGCATTCCCCTCTCCTGTTCCTGTGTCCTCACTCTCTGAGCTAAGCACATTTTGTCTCTTGGCTGAGAAGAGGCTGCCAGTGGGTGGCAGTTTTGTATTTTTGCATTTCCAAGAATAAAATTTCAAGTATTATATTACCCTGACGTAGTATCTCAGATTAATCGATATAATACACCTCTTCATTGCCATTGCTTCAGCAGGTTGAACTTGTAATGAATGTATTGAAATGCTAACACTTACATGATGATTCCCTTTTTGTAGGTAAGGATGAAATAAGGAAAAATTATCTGTGTCATTTAGATAAGTACTGGATTGGTACCTTGCTTTATATTCTTAGAAGGGTGTAGGTTACATCTGACCTTTGTGAATCCAAGGGCATGATTTCCCTCCTAACCCATTACTTTAAAGGTTCTTAGGCTGGAATGGAAGGAAATAGAAATAAGTGGAATGAAATAAAGATACTAAAGGGATACCACCTGGAATTTAGGGACTATTTTTTGATTCAGGACTGTGTATGTTTCCATGGAGTCATCTGGAATTCTTGCAAGACCAGGGCTCTGATCCTGAGATATCAGTAGCTCTGTGAAAATTCTGAGACTTTAGAGTCCTTTAGTACTGGGACCTTTATGTATTTTTGGGGTAAATGTGGTCTGAGCCTGTAGAAATACCCATATGAGTTCACAGGGACACCTTCTGATGATTTCTATCAGTGGAGTAACGTAACCTTCCTCCAGTCATCTCCTGCAGTTACAGAACTGCTTGAAGATCTGTTCCCTTACTGATCTTTCCCCAGGTATCCTCTTGACTTTGGGATATATAGATAGCTATATATAGATGTATGTCACGTGTATTATATATCTCATGTCCATACAATATATATAAAATACCTCCTAAATATTTTGTTTGGGTAACTCCAGTCCCATGTGTCCAGAGTGGGGTGTTCTGAGGAGTCCTGGCTGTTTTGAATTCTTAGAACTCGCTCTTGCATTACTCAATAATATCAGCACAGATAGTCCTCCCATGTTCATCAGACTCTGAGGCAATTGCTGAGAAGTTGTAGAAGAACCACGTATGTCTTCACAGCCGTTGATACATGGTATTGAAATATTTGTAAGTACAAATCTAAATGGTGCATTTTAAATCTAAACCCTACAGGTGAGAGTATGCTATTTCTGAAGAAGGGAGAATATACTGTTGTAGGGCTGAACTTTGTCAGGTCAAGTTCACGGTGAGTCTTGGATTTCATTCCTATTGCCAGTTGGAGAAGATCCATCACAGCAGAAGATGATTGGATCTTATTTCCTTATGACCTTGGACTGTGACACCATTTGACCTCAAGAGTTTAAATAGGGTCAGGCCAGCACTTGAAAGAAACTAGTATATATTTTTTCCCCTGTAGGCTGTTTTGATGAATCAATGGGTGAAACTGTTGTTTCTGAATTAATGCTTTCTAATTCACTAGCAAAATACTTTGAGTATGTTTTGTGACTCTGTGTGGTATTTATGAATGAATCTGAAAATATATTGTCTGCTAGTATGTTCTTAACAGCTTTCATGTGAAGAGGTCATTTTACTTTTTTAGCCACATTTTAGTTCAGGTATCTAGACAGTGGTAACTTGTTTTTTTTCTCATGTAATTTTAATTTAGCCCCCTTGTTTTTACTGGTTTGCCTGCATTTTAAGTGCTGTTTTATGGTGCCTGTCTCTGCTCTCATTCCATTCAGTGGAGAATGCAATAGTGTAGGCAATATCATTAGCTATGTAATGAGACATTTAACATGTTATTAATTGATGGAAGATACCCAACTGAATTCTAAGGTTGCCATTCCCTGATGGAGCTGTATACTTCCACGTATGATTATATGTGACAAGTGGTTGTAAAGCGAACAGCTGACCATGTAACTAGTTTCTGAACAGATACTATTTCTACTCATTCTAAGCAAAAAGTGTGCAGATAAAGACAGCCTTCTTCATTGTTAAAGAAAAAAATACTGCAGTTTGCAGCTCATTCCATTCTGACCTAATCTATCTCCTATTATTTTCTTCTGCCTTTCCTTCCCCACTTGAAGGACTTCTCCAGCTCTGTCTCAGCAGAACTCACATCCTTTGCTTTCTTTCGGTTTTGTTGTAGCAAGGCAACAAAAGTCACATTTAAACATTTGACTTGAGAATGTGTCGGCAAAATCCTCTAGTTCCCTATGCAACATTTTGCAGCTTGACACAAGTTTTTCTAACTAACCTGCCACTGACTTCACAACTCCAGTCTTCCACATGATTTAATGTCTCTTTGGAAAACTTGACGTTTCAGTTGTAATAAGGATGATTGCTTTGCCTTTGAGAATGACGCTTATGCTCATTTGATGTGGTTGATACAGTGCAAGATGTGTCAGAAGTACATGAGTTTTTTTCCCCTCAGCCCTGATATTAACACAAAATGGAATTCAAAGAACATGTTCCAAAGATGTCTAACTCCAAAGCTAGGCTTCTATAATAAACAATACTTTATCTGAAGTATTCCAAAGAACATATAAGAAATATGCCTATAAGAAATTAGCCTATGAGGCAAAAAGTCTTCCGTGACTTTAAGACATTCAAATTCTGTTTCTTAAAAAATTTGGGGATCTATAGATGGGAACTTTGTCAATGCAAGTTCAAGACCAAAGGAATGCTGTCTGTTTCACTAAGAAAAATCATCTCAGTTTCTGAGTTATCTGAACAGGATCTGACTGCCTCATCTTAATGTAAATGAGGTTCTGGCACTGGAAACTCCAGAGGTTCCTGTGTATACCTGCTCATGCAAATAGATGAATAGGCTGAAGAAAATCATTCTATCTGTATACCACTTTGATGCCTCTCCACATCACAGTAGAGGAGTGAGGGCAAACCTACCTGATCAAGCACAGCAAATGAAGAGGGGAGGAACCAGTCCTAGCAGACCTTTAAGTTCTGACAGTTCAGTATGGGTGCTTGAGTAGTACTGCTGGAAATGCTCATTATGCGCTTCGATACCTACACGAATTGACAGCCAAGTCAGTCAAGCCTCCTCCTGTCTTTGTTGGATCCTATTCTACTGCTGAGTCGTCTCTTGTTGTCTTAAAATGTCCTTAGAATCCATTCATTGAGTTATAATTTCAGGATTTCTTTCTGAACAAAAGAATATGGACTAACACAGAGATAAGCACTTCCAAGGCCATAACTCCCATTCAGCATTTTACATTGGTTATCAAGAAACTAGTTTGATCAAAGTACCAGCAGAATTTTCTTATGTTTTCAGGCATTAAAAGAATTCATCTCACTTGGATTTTACTTACAATATTTTTTGTGTCATTTGAAAGATTTCTCACTAGCTCTTTTTTTTTTTTTTTTTTTTCTGTTCTGACTGTCAAGAAGGCAGGTACAGAAAAATTAATTTCTTTCTTATTGTGCAATCTCACAGGAAGGTATTTTGAAAGACGTAAAGCAGCAAGCAGAGGAATGTCTTTTGCAGTATGAAGGGAAACTTGTATGAAAGTAAGTGAATCTGACTTAAAGTCTGCACTTCTTATTTTGTCAGGACTCTTTATCAGAATCATTATCATCCTGGTCCTGATGAAGTTTGTCATTAGGGTTTAAAGACTGTCTAACATATGATAGTTCTGATGAAACAGATATTCTTTTTGATTCTTCACATAATAGCATATTCTTAAGGGGAAATTAAAAAAAATATTAAAATTGTGTAAACTCCAGGTAACTCACCTGGAGGATTACCAAAGGGATAAGATGAGCAAAAATTTAAGTGGTGGTATTGGTCATCAGGTTGGGGAATCTTCTTTCAGGATTGCAGTTTAGCTCAAGAAGGGAGCAGTGGCCTACAAACTCTGTTAGTGTATGTGCTAAGCAAGCCTGAAGTAGAAAGTTTGCTGATCATGTAGGGAATAGGTGCAAAATGTTTATTGAGCGCTGGAGGGGTAGTTGTAATACTGCTAAAGTTTTATAGATCTTCTGGCAGAAGCTTTGTAAGTTAAGACTTAATAAGTTACCAGCTTCTCAACAAAATTGGATCCAAAACAGATGTCAAGGGAGGAAGAATCAAGAAAAATGGTTGTAAATGAGAAGTAATAGAAAGAATAGCTTTTACTTCCACAGCTAGTAATGATCACAGAACAAGATGAGACTGCTCTAAGCAATCAGAGAAGATTAAAAGCATATCTCGTATGCTTGGAAACAGGATGATATATTAAATACACTTATGATATGTGTAATAAGACAGCTTTATATTATTTCTTTTATAAAAAAAGATTAATTTTGCCCTGAAGCAGAATTTTTCTGACACTTAATCATGTTTGTCAAGAGCTCCCTCATTACAGGCACGATTGCTCATGTGTTTTCTCTCAGCTTAACATTATGAGCTTGAAGATATAATGGGCTGACACATACTACTTGTTTCCTAAGGTCTTCCTAAGGAAAATACCAAAGTTTCAGTGTTGAGCATTTTATTGTAGTTACCTTTATAAAATCTGTAAAAACTGTATTTTTTCCAGTAGTATATACATGGTGTTATTTTTAATTTTGCTATATCCCATGATTAGGGTTCTCTCCCCACAATAAAGTCTTGTAGTACTGTGGCTGTTTTGTTGTTTTTTGTTGGGTTTTTGTGTCTTAGTGTCAACATACTAGGATTGAACATTTTTGTTTTTCCTTCCTTGTTTGTTGCAGTTCTTCAGTTTCCTCTGATGCTTAAAGTTGAGTTACAAGCTTAAAGCACTGGCTGATGAGCCTGAGCATCTTTCTGATATATTTTCGTTTGGTATCATCTTTTTCTTTGTTCACTCCTGCTTTTATTCCTTGGTCTTTGTATCACAAGGAGGGGAGAGAGACTTTGTCAATAATTTAGCAATAAAAATACTGAGGCATATGGCAAAACAAGTGACACTTGGGGCTGTCAGGTCCTGCGACTGCAGTGATTTGAGGGAGAAGAAAATGTGAAGAATCTTTGGTAGACAATGTGTTTTATGCTGAGGAAAGCATAAACGTTTTAATTTTTAGCAGCCGTTGGGCCTGAAATTTCCATGCAGATCCCGATACTGTTATCTGTGGTTTCAATAGCAGCTGCAGGCTTGATGCAGAAACACTGCTTTGGACAAGGTGGTACCCCAGTTATCTAAATCTCTAGCATGCTTTCTAAGAGGTGTAGGTTGTAAACAAGTTTTGCTTTAGCTAATTTGCCAACAGATCATAGTTGGCACTGAAAGCAAAATTCCTGTGAAAACTTGGAATGAATTTAGACTTTGCTAAGAAAATGCTCTAGACAACTTCAGTTATGTATTTTTTTCCCCAACATTGTGGTGCATCTTTGTGTGATGATGGCAAAACTGAAACTATCTTGGTATTCAGCTAAAGAATGATGAATCTTCTCCTGTTAGAAGAGTTATCCAGGGTTATGTTAGCTATCATAAATATCCTTCGCTTAGCAACAGGGATGGCATTTAGGATATCAAGCCAACTGGAAAAAATACCTCTGACGGAGCTCTGTTGGGGTGGGTGGATAAGCTTTCCTGATAACACTAGTGCTTTCACTTCTGCCTGTCATAATTTGTGTTGCTAGGATCTGTTTCACAAGTTTTGTGACAGACTTATAAATGATACTCTGGCTCATTTGGTTTACTGTCAAAAAACCCCCATAATGAGGGGAAAGTGAACAGTAAAAGGATATGGAAAATAGTGAAAAATCCAGGCACATAAGACTGGGAGTGTCTATATAGAGTAGCTGTTCTTGAAGGGGAAAAAGAAGTTTAAAAATTTCCTTTGGATTACTGAAATGAAAAGCACTGTATAGTGACATTCTCCTTCTTTGCTTTTTAAGAGCTTGGCTTCTTCAGCAAAACAGGGAAGAAATTATTTAGTCATAAAACTGAAAACTTCAATTAGAATTCAGGAGAATTACCATATATCTTGCTAACCATTAATGGTGAAATGTATTTTTATTTACAGATGTAATTCATGTTCTTGCTCCCAAACCAGCTTTTCAATATGAATTGGTAGTTTCATTATCAGTCCACTCAGCCTGTTTGACCTTTTATACTTTTCCTTCCAGGGGAAAAAGAAGATGAACAGATAGTTGCAGAAATCATGAGGAGGCGTTTTTTTCCTGCTCTTATAACTCACAAGACCTGGGAAGGCTTTCACTTTGCTGGCCATGAGATAAGAATTACAGAAGCCACGGATTGTTATGGGGCAGTCGTCTGGCCATCGGTATCGTATTTTTGCAGTATTGTTATTTTTTTTTATTTTTGGACTCTTCTAACACTTTTTAATTTGTTTTGTATGATAAATATGTTTTATTATATGTTGTAAAGCCAAGGAAATAATTCTGTGTTTCTCTGTCCCTCTTCTGGAAATCCCAAACCTGAATTTATCCTGTTTTTTTGTGAATTCATGGATCTCAAAGCTTAAGTGGTATTTCTTGTTTGTGCCCCAATAATACAAGATCTGTATGATCTTGTGTCCCTTCTTCATTTGCCAGTAACTTTTAATCCTATTAGGCAATTACAAGCATGTTTTGAAGGAAATACAGCAGTTTTATGACGATTGCATTTCTGTACATTTTATAAATACAGATGGCTGTGTAGCAGGCAGATCCAGGTTGCGGAAACAACTGTGATACAAGCTCACAAGGTATTAACACTCATAGAAGCTACTCAACCTACTCATGTAAGAAACAAATTTGCCTTGTAAATACATAGACATGGGAAAAGGAGCTTTAAGTTTCTTAAACAGCCAGAAATCTAGTGGGAGAGTACCACTGTTCTTGGCTTTTGATGTAAGAACTATCAGCACATCCACCATACAAGGAACCTTCTCCAAGGTTTTGAATCTGCACAATGCAGCTAACTGACTGTTTTGAAATAATTAAGACTGAAAGAAATCACCAGGGAGGTGCCACGATGAACCATTGACACATGGCTTTCAGGGAACAGTCCCTGTAGGTCCCAACTGTATCAGCCTCCTATACTCATACTGTTTTTAAGGAGTATGGCCATAGTTCAGCTGAGAAGAGTTGTTTAACTCTTCTATTTTGAAGTCCAAATGATATTCCTTGGTCTCAGAGACATGGGCAAGTCATCTATACTTAATGAGGGGGTGACCTCTCTGCATGTCTTCATGGAAAGCTTGGCTGACTGCCAATTATTCTCACAAAATCATGGCCTTCATTGAAAAGCACGTGCCTTTTTTTTTTTTTTTTAATGAGGGGTGGTTGTTTGTTTGCTTGTTTGTTTTTTTCCTGGAAGGGCTTAGCCAGTTTTGTTGTGTAAGAAAGACAACCCTTCAATACATGTTTTTTAATGTTCTCCCTTCCTCTTGATCTAGCTATACTTGAACTCTTCTGAAAATGTCAGCCAAATTTGTCAAGAGGACAGAAACTTTAACAAATGTGAAGTTTCTGCATGTTTCATGGAAAAGCAGAATGCTCAGAAACTTTGATTCTGCCAGCCAGTTTCTACAGCAGAATAGGGCAAAACTCTAAGGGGAAGGAATTTATGGAACTAATAGGAAATCCTACTACAGCGTGTCAAATATCAGACCCAATCTTTAGGAACCTGGCTTATTTCTTTACCAAAGTTCACATTACCTGTTCCTTTATGCTCTGAATTAAGAGACAGCAAACAAAAACTTTGTTTTGAATTTCGAATTTGGGCCAATAGTTCTCGTGTTCCTTTCCTTCTACTCCTTCATTAGTTTAAAGCAAAACCAAGAGTGTACTTTTGTCGTGCCAGACAAAGCCACTAGTAATTGCCTTTCCAAATGGTCATCTGTATTGCAAGAGGATGTGGCAACCATCATATGTATTTGACAATGGAGACTACATAATTATCAATGTCTGGGGAAAAATATGGGAGACAAGATGGAAACTCTCTTTGCCAGAGAAATAAAATCAGCAATTTCTATTGTAATAGTGAACTAAAATTCACTGGTCAGTGTGACGCAGGTCAGAAAAGCTGAAGGGTCTTCTTAATCACAATTTATAAATATGTATGTAGAGAGTCTGTTGTAGAGGGCTCTTTGTGGGTATATTTGCTATGAAAGTTTGCTAAGCTTACAAGGTAAGCACATAGAAACTGAAAACAAACTGAACTGGAAGAAAAGGGGGTAAATCTATTTGTCCCTTTTGAATCATTATGTTAATTAATTATTTTTAGAAATAATTTATTATTGGAAGAACTTAGCAAGGATTGTTCTGGATTTTCTCTCATAAGCAGTCCTTATATCAAGATGTCTTCATGAAGGACAGCTTTTAACTCAACCAGAAGTTCCAGTTATATACAGGAATTGCTGACTCTATTTTTACAGTGCGTGTTATGCATCATGACAGATTTTCTAATTACAGTTGTTCCTTCCGGCTGTAATAATTTACAAACCTATATGGAGGCACGTTGTGCCATTTATTTTGTGAACTGTAGAGCTCAAAGGTCATAGTGAGGTGTGAACCTTTAGGGATAGTGAATGAATATTGCTCATTTGAACAGACAATTTTTTTGCATGCTTTTAAATATTTAGTGAACAGGTTTATTTCATTAATTTGTTTAATATGTTCATGGATTTCCTCCACTACAGGCTCTTGTTCTGTGTTACTTTTTGGAAACTAATTCTAAACAGTACAATTTGGTTGACAAAACTGTGATTGAAATTGGAGCTGGAACTGGGTTGGTCTCCATAGTAGCCAGTTTACTGGGTGAGTATGTGCCATTGCCCTTATGCTCTTAGAAATTTATCTCTCAGATGAATATTGGAGGACAAAGGAAGTGGCTTAGTTCTTCTAAAAGACTTCCAACAGCAAGAAACAGTAAATTGTAAAAGGCTTGTTTAGAAACATGCTTTGTTACTTCTTTTTCTGTGAGTGTATTGATACACTAAAGGAGGTCCCAGTAAATACGTTGTCACTTCCTGTGTTAAACAGAGGACCAGAATAAGAAATTAGTGGCTTTACAGGATGTAAGCTGGAGCCAGATGTAGGTATGACCAATGCATCCCCTTCCATTGATCAAACAGCTTTTGGATGCTAAGTCATTTGCCATTTGTGTTCCAGTATTTTCCTTCAGTATCTTGATTTTCTGCTACAGACATTGTTTTATTTTCTCTCATGGTAGCCTATTTTTCCTCAAGAGTAATCCAGGTCACTGGCCTCTGCATTTTAACAGAACTTAGAAAGCTTCTTTCTGTGTGAAAAGGAAATAATCTGAGGCAACACTTAAATCTCATGTTGATTTCTTGAGAGTCAATAACTGGTATTCCTCAGTCCTTAGCTGGTCACTGTACTTTTAACCAATGTGATATCAAGATACAGTAAGTGCCTATTTTCTCTCCACCAGCTGCATTTAGATAGCAATTTGTAGAATAGAACTATGAGGAACAGAATATTTATTTTAAGCACAATCTCTAAGAGTTATTGGGAGCATTTACTTTGTTCTGTTACTCTCAGTGAGAGCTATCTGATAAAACCAGATCCTTGTGCAATGGCTTTTGTGAGTGGGCTTTTACTCAAGTCTTGAAGTATATTCAAATATTACATTTGTTTTCTCCATGTCACAGGTGCCCTTGTGACTGCCACAGATTTGCCAGAATTACTGGGAAACCTTCAGCACAATGTTCTCCAGAATACAAAGTTGAAAAGCAAGCATCAGCCTTGTGTTAAGGAATTGTCTTGGGGAATTGATCTGGAAAGGAACTTTCCTAGGTCTTCCTGTCACTTTGACTACATTATGGCTGCTGATGTAGTTTACCATCATCCATTCCTGGATGAACTTCTACTAACTTTTGATCACTTGTGCAAGAATGATACTGTTATTCTGTGGGCTATGAAATTTAGATTGGAGAAAGAGAACCAATTTGTGGACAGATTTCAGACACTGTTTGACTTAGAGATGATTTCTAGTTTCCCGAGTTTGAACATAGCCTTGTTTAAAGCAATGAGGAAGGGCATGATGAAAGTCAGCCTTCCAAACTGATGGTCTGAAAGTGAGAATTAGGGAGGTGACAGTTTAAGGTGTTCTGCAGCTTGTTTTCTTTTTAATAATTTCCATGTTAGTAGCAGCTAACAGCTACATGAATGACACTTTTAGAGATAGCTACAACAGAGCATCAGATTACTAGGGCATTCCTAACAAATTCCTAAATCCAATTTGCCAATAGATTTATATACCAAAGAGGTGTGTCTCTGACATTTTCTTGACTTTTATGTGCTAAGGTGACAACTCTAATAAATTTCACAAGTCTTACAATTATTGTTATGGGTCATGTAATGAATGTTTCAAGCAACTTTCAGTTACAGCTTTGAATGGTGTCTTATATGATCAACCAAACATTTAAAACTCAAGACTGTCATGAATCTTCATATTTAAAAGTTGCGGTGTTAAATCTGATCTTTCCCCTTTCTCACTATCATGTTAATCCTTCCTTTGAACACCTTTAATAGGACCTGAAATTAGCTGAAAAAAGCCCTCACCACCTGGGAAATATATTGTCATAATAAAGGGGTAGAATATATTAGTTACCCTTTGATTTAATTATTATGCTTCCATCTTTTATTTATATTCAGAGATTCTTGGTGAGATGCACACATGAGGCAAGAGGGAGTTAAATGTTTTGTTTCTTGAACAAGGGCCTTGTATAGGAAGAGTACAGCATATCACCAACTGCCCTTGGCGAAGACCTTAAATTCTTGGAGATCTGCTCCTCCAAAAATAGACAGTTATCTGGACCTCAGGGAACAACAATGGAAAAAGACAGTGGCCATGAAGAGAGGACCTTTGCACTGCCGGCTGCTGGTGGCTGGAGGTAGAAAACTAAGGCAGTTTGTCATGGTGTGGCTGAAGCATGGACAGGCTTAGATATTTGTTTGGGTTTGAAGTATGGACTTTTCTCCTAGTCACTGAGTATTGTGTGCTCCTGTTTACAGTGGCCTATCCAGTAGTTTTCTTTTGGGGAGATTAATAAAATTATTTGTTCCACACACCATATTTTCTGATTCTGTTTGTAGTTGATTTTGAGACCTTCAAATTGCTTGCAGGCTGGAGAAGAGAGTTTTACCACTTCTGCTGTAGCAGGCAATTTCCCTAGTAATATGAAGGCTCTGGGGACTGTCAGTCTTTATATTTTACCCCAAATTTGTATTTCCTCAAGGAGTTTATGTATAGTAGTTTTGAGCATTTTTATTGTTGCCTTCCAGATCATACTAGTGATTGTACCTCTGATTGTGGCAGAAGCATGTTATTTATTTACTCTGCTGCCTGGCACAAGTATAGGGCAGAACATAAATGTAAATGGCTGGTACAACTGGGATGTATTTTTTTCCCAGCTGAGCACTACGTTTTCTTTAGACAAAGGTGCCCAGTGTTAGAGATGAAACATTTCAGAGAGAGGCTGAGCTGCCAAGCTTTTCCAGTGGGAGCTGGTTATCCTATGTGTGAACAGAGGTGCTGAAGAGAATTTTGACAGAGAGCAGGAGAGGATGTAGCAGAAACAATCTGTTTTTGAAGGGATGGATGCAGAAAAAAGGTAGCTGTAGGGTGAAGGTAAGATGGAGGAAGAGAATAGTGAGACTGACTTCAAAAAGAGTTAAGAACCATAGCACAAGAGTAGAACACCTTTCTTGCTACTGTCCATAATGGGGCCATCTTTGGTGAGATATGGTTAAAACTAAACCAATCAGTACTATGTTTAGCCCAGGACAGCAAAATGAGAAGAAAGGGAGTCAAGTCTAATTTCTAGCTCTCCTGCTGAGAGATGACATATGAGATTTTGGCTTGGAGGTTATTAGAGAAAAATCTTGTAATCCTCATTGCTTGGTTCCTGTTATATTCTGTAGATAAAAGTAGCATCTTTTATTGGATCAATCAGTATAGCTAGAAAATTAGACTCTATGCCAGCTGGCAGGAAGTATTACCCCTCCTTACAGATGTTATTATGCGTGTGTCCTTAGATCATTACAGCTGTAGAAAAACATGACTGCAGAATGGAAATTTTTTTCCATGCTATAGTAGAAATAGTTCAGTGTAAGTGAATAAAGAAGTAAACACAGGTCTCTGCTATTGCTTGATTTCTTCTCCCTGTTCCTTCCTTCTAACTCGTTTGCAACCATCAAATCTACTTCAATTGAAACTACAATCCTTGTATCCAAAAGGACATCTCTGTCTGGGAATGTTTCACAGATAAATGGTTTGGCACTATAATTAATGGATAACAGTGAAATGATCTTGTGAATTCCAAAGTGATGAAGGTTAAAGAGAAAGACTACAGTAAAGTGGTTAAGTGTGGTCGCTTTTAAATAGCTGACTAGCCCTCCTATTTGGGCCACAGACTGATCCCTGCTGAGCGCCTGCTGAAGTCAACAAGAGCTGTGTTTCTCGAATACATTCAGGATTGGGCACTTGAGGTCCAACAGCTTGTTAATATTTACTGGAATGTAACATCAGTTCTCTTTCTCACAAGTCTGCATAGCACTGCTGTGTGAAACTTCCTGGGAAATCTGTAGTGACTGGCTGCTCTATTGTAGAGCCACCTTTTGTCCTCTGCTGTGATGGGCAGGTTATTAGTCATGACCAGTGGAGGGTGAGGTTGTACGTGGCATTTGCCTATGGAGTTTATTTCTGCTCTTTGAGAACAAGTCTCAATGAATGTCAAGTATTACTGACCCCTAAAGTCAGTCATAATTTTAATAACCACTTATTCTTTGTTCTAATATTACAGATAAAGGATCAAATTGCCATTCAGTGCATTGTGTTGCTAATACACATGACACTTTTATCCATAGTATATGAAAGGCAGAGAGAAAACATGGTCAGTTAATTTTGTGGGTGAAACATCCCCACCTTTGAGGAATCCCAGAGAATCTGCATATGCTGATAGGCTTTTGCAGTCTCTTACATAGTGTTATGGTAATTATACTGATTTAAGAGATAAATTGGGATGTATGGTATAAGTTCAATCCATTCCTTGGATTTTCTGTATTCCAATGTAAGAATAATTTATTGCAGAACAATATAATTAAGGAACTTGATGGTATTTGCTAAATTTTCCACAAACAATGTGTTTTTCAAATGCTAATGTTTTCAGGAAGGATTCTTTTTGTATAAAATATATATACAGTGATTTACTTTGCTGCTTATTAGATAATAAGTTCATCAAGGTCTTTTACAAATAATTACCTTTTCTTTCTCAGAATTAAAGTAACAAATACTTGCAACATTGTACCATTTCCATATGGTCATAGTGTGTTTTTGTCTGTCTTGCTGAATTGCAATGTTACAGTTCTGAGTGATTTGGTTTCATTTGCATTATTACACCCACCCATTTGGCCTTTTGCGTCCTATAACAACTGTAAGAAAAAATTGTAGCTGCTGAAAATTTAGTAAAAGCATTCAAATGGCAGTACAGATCTATTGTGCAAACCTCATTTTTGTTTAGAAGCAGTAATGGAGCTTAAGAAATGCAACTGCCAAAAATACCCAAATAACTAGCCATGGCATAAATGACTGTTGAATGATGAACAACTTATATTAGCCATTATACAAACACTAGTCAGTGTTAGGTGAGCAAAAAAGACGAAGGATATCACGTGTCTTCCTTAATGGATGTTTACTGCCAATCACCATTGAGTACGTCAGCACAGGAAGCTCAGTCATCCAAAGGAATGCTACATTTATCAAACAACCAAAATGGATTTAGAAGACTGATTCATCTAACACCCTTTGAAATCTGGAGACTTGAAAGGTGTGGGACTTTTCCCTATGCATACCACTGTTACTGTACTGGTAACCACGAGGTGATCTCAAATAAGTTCAGTGAGAAAGAGAAATAGATGCTGTCAAGATGTGATCGCTACATGGGTGTAATTAAGAAATTGATATGTTCATTCTTATAATAACTCTGTGACATCACAGAAATATTGTTATACAACTGTAAAGCACAGAGAAAACTGAGCTAAATGTTGAGTGATTTAACTTTAGTCAGTTGAAAGTACAGTACCAAAGTTCTCTCGCAGTAAAAATAATATTTCCTGTGCTCTACCTTGTTTGAATTCACTCACAGTAAGGAAAATGCCACTCTAGATAAATTTTAAATGCCCTAAAAGAGTAAGGACTCAGTGATAAGCATATATATATATATAATAAAATATCAATTTTTCCTTTTGCATAGTTATGCAATCCTAACATACAATACAGAGACTGTTATTGGATACTCTGGAATTTTGGAATCATTCAGTTTGAAAGACACCTCTGAAAGTTACCTAGTTCTACCTCCTGCCGAAATCTGGGCCAGATTCGAAGTCTGAAGAGATTGATCAGTTTCTGCAGGTGGTACATGAAAATCCTGAGGAAAGGATATGTCACAATATATCTGAGCAACCTGTTAATTTCTTCTTTTCTCTCTCCCATATCCAACTGGAATTTCTCTTGCTGCAAGTGGGGACCTGTCTTTTTTTATATTGTAACACACCTCTGGCTTCATCTGCTCTATAACCCTCTTGTTATGTAGTAGAAGACAGCTAGGAGATTCACCTCTAATCTTCCTCTCAGGCTGAACAAACCCGGTACTCTCATTCTTTGCTTCGTCCAGCCCCTGAACTCTTTTAGTCATTCTCCTCTGGATTCTCTTTAGTTTGTTCAGATTTCTATTATTGATGGTTCCACAGCCGGACACAGTACTGCAGATGGGGCATCATTATGCCACATAATAATCACTTTGAATGATCTACACTCTTGCCAATACAGTTAACTTGCATCAACTGCAAGAATATGTTTCTTTTGATACATGCTATTTTTCTCCAGAGCTTGCTTGACTTTCTCTGTGCTGGCATGGACGAAACTTCACTGAGAAGGTTGTTCCTGAAAATTAGTCAGCCTCTCAAGCCCATCTTTTTTTCAGGGCAGTTCACAATGAGATCCCATTTACTAGTTCTTTGAAGTCTCCACTCTGGAAATCTAACATCTTTATTCTGCTACTTGCCTTTTTCTTCTCTTTTCTTCAACCACCATCTCAGGGCTGCAGCCAGTGCAGCCACAGGCTCTCATATCCCTGATCATTATTTATGAGTAGCCTATTCAGCAGAGCACTTTTCCTACCTGGCCAGTCCAGCACCTGCCTCAAAAAGAATTGCCCCCAATGCACTCCAGAAACTTCTTGAGTTGCTTGAAGTGTTACAAGTTAGCTTTCTAACATACATCAGGGATGATTAAAGTCCTTTGTGAGAACCAGGCACTATGCTCCTGATGCTTCCTCAGACTGTTTAAAGAAGGCTGGTCCACCACCTTTTCTCTACTAAGTGGTTTATAGAAGATGTCTGTGTTGGTCTCCTCTCTGACCTTCCCCATAAGCTGTGGCTTGCCCATTGTCTCACTGATAGCAGGACACCATGCATTTGAACCTCTTCTTCTCATGGAGTGCAAATCTGCTCCCATCTTTATCCTCTCTTCCCATCCTTAAAGACCTGTGGATCACAGGACTGCAGTTGTGCCGTTTATCTGACATACAAGGCTCTAAAATACACCAGTGCAACTATTACTATCTCTGAGTAAGAGTGGTAATTGGAAATCAAGTGATGAATAAATCAGAATTTACTCAGAGACGCTGCACTCTTAGGAGTTATACAGGCATAAAGTCCAAATGCACTGAAATCCTGAGCACTTATGTTCTAGGAAGTCAGTAATTAGATGAGTGTTCTACACTTAACTGATTGTTAGAGATATTAAGCTCTCATATGAGATTATTTCATTATTGGATTACACAGATTATGTATTATCAGAAGATTATTATCACAAATTGTATTATTATTATTACAATTTATTACAAAATATAGGCCACCTGTCCTCCATATTATTGACCCTGCTCACTTTCTTTCAAGCTTGAAAACAGTTCATGTAAATAGAAATGTTGTTGCTCTCATGATGCCTGTGACTATTATACCCCTGTGTGCAGCAAAGACTGTGGCACGCCGAGATGATCAGCCTTGGCAGCAGAATAGAAGGGTCATTAGATATTGGCTGTGTTCCTGCCAGGAGTCAATCAGCTTATAGAAGCATTAGCGCTCCTGTATTAATTGGTAGAACACTTGATGGTGACTTTATGATGCTGAAGACCATCTTTGTTCAGAACAGATGATTTCTCATTATTTTTTCTGCTGTTCTCTCAAAATAAAATTGTAAGCAATGTTTTCCAAGTGGCCTGAAGAACTAAAACACATGGTCCTGGTGACCTAAGAGTGGAACTCTGTAACATTCTGCTGTCATGTTACTGTGAACAATAGAAAGACACATGGCCCAATTACAGTTTATTGAATAGAACAGTATTGCATTGCTTTAAAATAGGAATACACAGATGGAGATAGATGGTAAATCTGATATAGAGGTTCAGAAACTACAAGCAGAAATAAAAGTGCACTGTTCACAGCACAGCCTGTTTTTTTTTTTTTCCAGGCTGTACTCCTTCATCAAAGAAGGAAGCTTTTGGAGAGAGTTTTAATTTCAATATGATGACAAGTCTCACAGTTTCATGGACTCATCGGGGTGGTGAAACTGAATGTCTGAGAACCTTTGCTAGTGCCCTGTCTCTCAGGAACTCAGTGCTCCAACAGAGGGGCTTGAAAGATTTTGACTCTGCCTACATGGTGGATAGAGACACTGGAACTTTTGAAATCTGATTTTCCTAGCAGCACAGTAGGCAAATAATTTCAGACAAAATGTGTTTGCTGAAACTGATATAGTCTGTAAAACTAGCATTTTATACTGTAAACCAACTTTGTCAGGAGAGTCCCAGCAATTTCTAATTAGGAAAACGCAGTGGGGGAAAAATCTATCAAACAAGCTGTGCAGAAGGTTGCAGAGATTGTCGGAGAACAGTGTCTCAAAGGCTGCCAGAACAACCACGATGAACAGTTTATCAATACCACAAACGGACAATTACCTCAGAACTCACAAATTCATGTTTTATCCCTTTGAATTTGTATGCTGTATTGTGATTGGTTGCGGTTACCCGGTTACCGTTTTCCCATTGGCTGTATATTCCCTACTTCCCATTGGCTGGCTGGTGATGCAATCCCAGCCTCATCATGTGAGGCTGGCCACACCCCATCTGTATTCCCCTCCTTCCCTGTAAGCCCTTCCCCTCTTGCCGCGATCCGCCCCCAAACTCCTCCCACTTTCCAAGCTCCTCCCTGACCCTATATAAGTCCCATGCTCCCATGAATAAACAGTTCTAGCCTCATCCCAACATTGGCCGGGACCGTGTCCTTTCTTCCCCTCCTCCGGCACGCGGCAAGAGATAAGGAATCATATGGAAATTATTGCTGAGCTATGTAAAAGGGCCCAGCTTTATTCAATACTTGTTTGCAGCCTGGTGCCCATTTTTCGGTACACTCCTAGCAGATAGTCCATATAGTAGCCATAAGCAGCTAAATAATAGAGGCAGGAAAAAGCTTATATAAGAAAAATTGTCTGACACAGCCTGTGAAAAGGAATCTGCCTTTTAGTTAGTACATAAGGATGCCCACTTGTAATCGCAATGCTATCACAGGTTGAAACAGTTGGGAAAAAAAGAGATAATGTTGAAGACAAGCCTGCAAATTAGGAGAACTTAATTTCACTCTATTTTCTACTTATTTATTTATTTATTTATTATGTTATATTTCTCTCAGTCATTAGGAGAATTTAATCAACCTGTTCATTTGATAATTAGTATTTTATTCCAAAAGGATCTTTTCTCCAGATAAGCTTATGTTATTAGGGAGAGTTCAGTCTGTTGTGATACATAAGGCAAGTACCAGATGCCCACAGGAGATACAGATTCCTTATTCATATGAAACAAATCATCATTCCTTGAATTTCTGTCCATTCCAGATGCAGACACCACCAATTCTACTGTTAAAGCATCTTTCAAATCTAACTTACATATGACGTCCGATGTTTCTAATATCAACGTATTTCTATTTTTTTCCTAGCATATAGACAGGTATTTTGACTATTTAGTGATGTTTGTGAGACTTTCACTGCATTGCATACAGACTTTGGCTATATATTAAGTGCTGTTCAACTAGTACTCTATGTAGTGCTGCAAGTCCCATCGGATTCAGTCAACACCTTTCATCTACATATTTGCTTCCAGTATTATACTTGAATTTTCTTGGCAGGATCCTTTCAGTCTTCTAAAAGGTGTGAATCATTTTTCCAGGAAGCAGTCCATTTAGTTTTCATACAAAAGATGCTTGTGCTCCACGGAAAGCTTCACTCAGTATTTGTATCTCCAAATATCCTTATTTCACTTCAGCTGACCTGACCCTTAGATTTTACCTTTGTCTTTCAAAAATTATGAAGTTCCCACAGAGACTCAAAGTTGGTGTTTTGCCTGAACAATGGATAATCTGGGTCAAAGCAAGCACTTTAATATATCAAGAGTTGTGAAGCTGTCCTCCTCTCCCCTTCCCTCTCCTCTCTTCTCTCCTTTCCACCCAGTTATCTTCTGTGATATGCTTTGTCAGAGCACAAATATCCAGGTTTTCCTATGTCTGAATTAGCACAGAGAAATGCTACTCTTGGTGTAGTATCCTATGGCTGCACAATGCCATTTGTGTCTGCTGAAACACAAACCCTATTCCCCCATCTCTTTTTACAGAGATTCTTGTTATGAGAGCTCATTGAAACAGGAGTGCAATACGTTCCTTAGTATGCAAAAAGTCTCACTTGATCTTGTCTCAGTATTTGGAGTTCATGCCACTCTTCTGCTGTTCCTTGCCATCCAGGTTGACAGTGGCAGGTGTCTCCTCCTTCAGCCAGAAAGTTCTTTCCAAAAGGATAACAGACTGTTCTCTCCTGTGAAATGCAATCCCTATACAAATGTGCTGAAGCTCAGGGAAGTAAGAACACGAATTGTTCAACCTTTTTTCATGTTTAGGGCCTCTTTGTGCCAGTAGAGACTAACAGCACCACCATGGGCTAAACCTTCCCTCTCAGTGGTCACGGATCTGCCCATACAGGAGAACAATATGTTGAGCAGTGTGTTGCCAGTGTATTTTTCCAAAGGTACAGTTGTAATTGAGCTGAACGATTAATAGAAAAATTGTGATAATATCTGGAAAACACTGGATGTAAAGGTGGGCTTTTAGTAACTGGAGAACTAGACTGTTCAGGAGGACCCTGGTTGTACCTGTCTACATCTGAAAGATTTAGAGGACTTGCCATTTTGAGGAAAAGATGGGTCAAGGTACTTGAAGAATTAGAAGGGGATTCTGTCACTGTTTAAGAAGCTTCACTGCCTCTCTTTTGGGAATATACTGGCCCCTAATTGGGGTTTTATGATATTAATGGAATGTCTCAGTTTGTTGTGTCCTTTGTTGCATCAACCTTCAGTCTTTTTTTTCATCCAAGAACCCGCTTGTCTCTCAGGAGGGTGTGTTGCTCTGAGTCACCTGCACAGTGAGTGGATCTGTAGGCAAGGTCTTCATGCAAAAGGAAGGACTATCTATGCCTTTTAAAGATGTAGTCTCCGTAAGTACTTGAACAGTTGTCCTGTCATGGCCTAGAAGCCTTTCCTAGAAATCTGGTGTTGAGATGAAGTGACATAAAATACAGTTACTTCTGTGGAGGGGAGTGGGAGCCTGTGTACGCAGAAGAGAAAACTATTTGTACTACCACTGCTGGTGACTACATATATGAGCTCCATAGCACCACTTGGGAAAGGACCATCTTAAACCCCCCCCATTTTTATTTATGCCCATCAACAATCAGACTACTGACTCTGTCAGTATATATCCTTGACAATCATTAGCCTGATAGCATTTTAGTAGCCTGGAAACCATAATGAAGAGTGTCACATACAAAAATGAGTGTTGGGTGTGATGGTGTCTCCCATCTCAAGCCAAGTCTGAGGAGGTTGAGCTTGCTGGCTTGGCAATGTGTCTGCATGTACGTGGCAGTAGATGGCAGGACTGCTAGCAGGGTAAGATTTAGCATACTGTGGGCTATATAAGAGGCTGCACCATTACATCCCTTCTCCCATAAATGTTCATTAGTCCCGCATGTGACTAAAAAAAAGCTGTGGTGCACATCAGAAACTGAAATAAATAAAATTATTGAACTGTAGTATCAGAAAGTATTTAATGTTTAGTGTATGCATTTCTGCACTCTTCTGTCACACATTAGCTGTTCATTCTTTTAACTCGGATTTTGCTTTTCCATATTTTACAATATTTGATTTTTTTTTACCACTTGTGATGTGTTCTTGTTTGATAAGCAGGCATGAAATTTATCCCACTGAACACTAAATGCAGAGATGCTGCTAGAAGGATTTATAGATAGATAAACAAGCTCTGTTTAATTAAAGGCATACCAGCTAAAGAAATGGTTAGATAATGAATGCTTTAAGCTTCTCTCTTGTTACTTAATTCGAGATAATGGTGCTAGTTAGTCTTCAGCTTTGATCCAAATGTACAGGGATACAATTTCAGTTTCCATTTCCAGACCCACCTGTCGCACATAGATAATAATCAAGGATAGTTTTACCTTTCTAAAATAAGTCTAGAAACTTGAAAGGCTGATGTTGGCCACTGGAGGTCACTGTAGCTCTACATTAAAAAAAAATAAAAAAAGCAAAAAAAAAAAACGGGGGAAAAAAGGACCCATTAATTAACAACTGACCAGGGAAAGGTTTAAAGATTGAGTGCTCTGGGACTTTCTTTTCTGTGTTTACCGTGTGAAAACTGTAAACAATGAAGCCCTATTGCAAAATGTGACATATTTTTGTACATATTTTCTTTTTTTTTCAAATTGTGCATGTTTAGGATGTATTTTGAGAAAATAGTGTAGGAGTCCACTTCCCACATGCTCTTTCTCTACATGCTGTGAAGATTTCTAGTGCTCAGTGTGAGAGAGAAGGCACTAGGCTAATGCCTGTCCTTTCATCTTTACATAGGGAAGGAATTTTTCTACTGAGAAGTATTTCCAGCCTCATGTGACTATTATTGGAAGCACCTGTTTCCCTTAGCTGGTTACCTTTTCAGGAGCTCTACGCCACGAATATACAGGAAATATAATTACTGTTCTTTTGTGATTTTTCAAAATTTCACCTTTGTCCTGCTCTGTCCTCTCCAGACAGTAAAAGCACAACATCTGCTTCCCAGCAGGCAGATGACATGCTTAGCCACATCAAGCCCTGGTGCACCAGGACCCAAAAGCAGCTCTCATTACTCCTGGTTACTGATGCATAAGCAAGCACTGTAACAAGCACTGAGTTGCCTTCTCTGAAACTTGCTGCCTGCTGCATGTTTAGCAGACACTTAAAAAGGCTGCAGAATCTATGTGAAGAGCTGGTTAGACTTTATGGCATTTATCCTGCCCTGAGCTCCATGCTGCTGCAGCAGTCCTGCCATCAGCTGTCAAGCCAGCTAGCTTAAAGCCAGCTTGGGAAGGATGAATTTTTGGCAGTAATATGCAAAATGGTTTCCTGCAGCAGAGCTCTTTAGCATATGTCCCTGACTTCAAATGGTGGATAAGAACATGGTTCAATAATGTAAAAACTTTTCAGAAGACTCAGAATTGGTTAAGTTCTTTACTGGAATGGTTACGAAGTTTCCCGTCTCTTGTGCTCTGATAGCTGCACCTTGGAGATATTTCAGTGAGAAAACACAGATCTTGCCTCAAAAAAGCCTTCAGCTAAAGACAGTCAGTCAACAGTTAATATGAAAAATACAAGTGAGGGAAAATACAAAGGGACTAAGGATCTGCTCCTGTAGATTGGCATCTGCTAAAAGCACTGAAGCTGAAGGTCATCTCAGGCAAGGTATAAACCTCAGCCTCAGTCCCCTTTAATAATTTAGCTGTGAGGGGATTCCCCCTCTCTGCCTCCTTTCAATTGTGCAAAAGAAAGCATATGAGTGAGTGAGGGTTGTCACCTTCCTGGTACAGAAGTGCCCACCTTTAGGTGACAGTCATGCCCAGTGGTGAGTAAGACGAGCTGTGCTATCAGCAACACAAGAGACTTGGCTTGCAGTGATCTGCCTGTTTCATCAGATTACTTGTTGTAAGTGAGGCAGGCTGGCAACTGAATGACAGAAAAGGACAAAAATGTGGTACATTTCAGAGAGAAGCTGTGGTCACTCACACCTCTTTCTTTGAGGGAGGTGGTAACAAGATAATTTAATAGAAAATTCATACATGCTTAAGTGTTGGTTGTTTACTATGTGTATTGACATCTAATAGTTTGTGCAAACAACCTTCATGCACTTATGTCTGGACACTGATGATACAAAGTGTGGCTAATGGACTTGCAAGACAAGTGTGTGGTGGATTCAAATAAACGATTAATAAATCATGGAGTGGAATCCTCTGGCTTCATCTATCTGCATATATACTTATACTGCATACAGTCTGCACATCAAGCCTGCAATGGGTTCATGAAGAGAACAGCAGTCCTGCAAGGCATGTGGGGTAGGTTTGTAGTGTGTATGCCTGTATCTCAATAAAAAGGCAACAGATTTGCAAAGGGCTTGAGATTTTGATGTTTCCATTTTCAATCAGTGTTGCCTCATTTTCTCTGGTGACAGAAAGGTCAAAATGCCTCTTTGTTTCCTGTTAGAAATTCTCAAAATGTTATGAACAGGGACTTCCATTAAAGTGTCCATAAACCCCTCTTTTAGGAGTATTGCCACTTAGGTCACATATTTTTAAGGCTGATGTTATCTGTTAGAGTTTTTCGATGTCTTCATGGTCCCACACAGCATCTCTCGCTCCTCTAGCTTTTAGGATGTTGATATCAATATATTTGACCTCACTGTGTGTGTAAATATGTTCAATACATAACTAGAGTTGAGTCCTGAGTGAGAGTTTGAGGTACGAAAGAAAAATGCTATTCCAGGACAGTTCATTGCCTGTGTCTCATGCAGAAATGATGCATAGGGTAAAAATGCCAAAGAAGATGTTTGGAGAAGATGGGAAAAGAGGGGAATAGGCTCATGGCTGGTATTGTTGCTGGACATTGGTACCGTAAGATGTACAGCTCCTGTGACACAAAGGTATTACTCAAATCCTTTCCTGTCACAAACTTTGCGTCCACAGGATTATAGACAGACGGGAGAGGCTGGTGCAAAGGACACAATGTGAGGGTCAAGGTATATGCTCTGCTGCTTCCAGCTGGCAGAAATTTGAGACGTTTAGAATGCTGACTTTGAATTTTCATCTGATTTACTAGCCTTCTGGGTTTGTTTCTTTGAAAGTCAAGTGTGGGAAGAGGCCTTATTTGAGGTCTGCAATTTTCCTTCCACTGTGTGAGTCTGTGTTTGAATCCCACCAGAGACAAGCAGAGAGTAGCAGCACCAGGGGGGCCTGAATGAAGGCAGCCAGGAAAAGGGGCTGAATGCAGAGAGTGGATGCAGTACCTAGAGAAAAAGGGACAAGGATGTTTCCAGGTGCAGCAGTTGTCCCTGAAGGAGGGGGAGTGTGTGTGTGCATTGGTCTGGAGGTATGCATAAAAGGAAGAGTCCCAAGAGCAGGTGGGCACTGACACTGCTGCTCACTATTGAGAAACCTCCTTCAGTCCTTTTTAGAGAGAAAATGAAAATTATGCATTTAACACCTCACCAACCCACTCTGCTATCTTCAAAAGGTTTTGTGTTTACATCATTTTTCTACCATTCAATTCAAATATCAGACAGGAAGAAGTATTTTGGAGGATAAGATAGTTTCCAAGGGACATGTAGCAAGAATTTCACCAGAGGAGAACTCAAAGGGAAATTTTTTAGAAGTTAACATTTGATCCTAACCTCCAATCTAATTTGAAAAATCAGCTCTTTAGGTCCTGATTAGAAAGTGTGGCTGACAACTCTATAAAAACCAGTCAAGCTTTAGACAAGAGACCTGGCATCTGAAACACATTATCCATCAGTCTATTCTTAATACTACATCAGCATCTTTGGAAAAAGCAGGACCAAACACAGGGTGATGTACTTCAATCTCAACTTTGCTAATTATCTGTAACTGCCTGAGTGATTTTAGGCAAGCCTCTGTGCTCCTGCCTCTGTTTTCTTGTCAGTCAAATATGGTTTTCCTGCTGAGTGTTATGAAGGCTGCCTTCTCTCAGGCACTCCAATGTTTCCAGTCTGTTTTCCAGTTCCTCTGTTTTTCCAGGACTGCTGCTTGACCTGGTACCATATGTTTGACAGGGGTATTAGATAGCTATGGGACAAGCTGCCTTCTCCCAGATCTCCCTAAGGAGCCTATAACACAGCTTACTCTCCATAAGGCTGTGTGGCACCTCCCATCTCACAGGGACCCATGTCCCCCACAGTGACACATCTGAGAACAACAAACAAAACCTACTGGGTCTGTGTTCAACCTGCTCATGGTGTTCTCACTCTTCCTATTAATACTAATCCTAATGAACTGGTAACTGTATAATTTATCCAACCTCTAGTTGGTGGGGATGAACAGATTAAAGCAAGTCTTTGTGTATGCTTGTGAGCCAAATACAGTGCTAAGCTTGTGCTATTATGGGTCACGAAACATAAGAGAGGGGGGTGGTAGCGATAACTAGATGTGTCAATCCATGCCAACAGTTTCGCCAAGTCCTTTCTTAGCTCCTTCATGGCAGGTTGCCTTTGGAGGTTGCCTTTGAACAATTCAGTCTCACGCTTTCTCTTCACCCTTAGTAGAGTCAGTCCTGGTAACCTATTTTGTTGTTTTCCTTTTTTCCCGTGAACTTTTTGAGGATATGTTTTCTCTGCTGGGATGATTTTGAAGTGCAGGCAGGTTGTGCAGGTGTCGCTGTTATGCAGAAGAAGTCATGGTCAGAGCCCTGCTCAGCTTCAGGGCACATCAGTCACAGGGGCTGCATGAAATCCTCTGCTTATCGGAACAAATGGCTCTTATCTACTGGCTGCTGCAATGCTTAAAAGATTGCCAACAAAGTCAGGAACGCTGTAAGGATATTTGCCAGGACATATCCATGGTAAAAATGAACATGTTTCCATGCTTCATGCTCATGCAGAGGTGGAAGCATTACCCTCACTGTCACAGCAGCTATGCATGAGACAAGGGAAGGGGAAACTGCCTCTGCTGTCCAAGCATGGCTCCCTTTCTGCCAGGACAGACTGACAGTCTTCGCATTATCCCCCTTCTTCCTTCTTGCTGGGGCTGTCCTGAGGGTCTGGGCTTTTTTCCAGCTAGTAAATGCTCTATTGCACTTGGACCCTGCTCTGCTGGAATTTTTTTTCTGCTGGGAGGTTTGAGATGTGGCTATCCTATGCAGCGGTTTGCACAGTCCTATTTTTGACATTATAAATTTAAAAACCCCCACCACCTAATGAACAGTTTGTCATGTCTGAGTCAGTGAGGATGCATCATCCTCCCAACCCAGTTTGGAAAGGTCTGACCATGTAGCAGTGGGTGTGACAAAGACCCAGAAAGAGGGTGCAGATGGACACATACATGTGATCACTCGTGCTTTTATTGTGTGTACCATCATTTCAGAGGCAGTTCATGTCCCTGCTTTACTTACCTTGCATGGGCAGTGGAGGCATTGTCCCTTATTGTTTGTGATGCTGTGTTCTTGAGTCACCAAGGGTGTGCAATTAACAGGGCTTGTTTCTAGCTGTTGGGAGTTTGGTTGTTACATGCACAATTTTGGATGTGCTTCTGAAAGGTCCTCTCTTGGAATAAAAAGATCACAAAGGAATTTCATCTTTTATTTTTGATTGCTTCTCAAAAACAAGCAGAGATCTTTCCATGTTTGTTAAAAAAATTGCTGAGCGCTGTATCCTGAACTGCTCTTCTCAGTTCCCTGGGGGAGATACTACAGTAACTCATGATCATACATATCTAGCCAATCTTTCACTACACGTTGTATACGGTGAATAATAATGTCTGACTGTGGGCCACAGTTTAGAGAACATAAAATTGGGCAATTTGCAGTAAAATTTGGATTTAGACACATTACTGCAAGTCTCCATCATTCCCAGTATAACAGACGGTGGAAAAAGGCATTAAAATAATAAATTGTCCACTGAAAAAGCTGTAAATCCAGACCATGCTATGAATTTAGCACCGCAGAACTGCCTTAATGAGCCATGGGCTGCCACCTACTGACATGCTGTTCAGCAGGAGACTGAAAGCGAGACGGCTGTAATGTTAGAAATAGTACAAGATACACTGACAAGCCGCAGAGGTATGAAGAAATAGGTAAGGAGGAAAATCATTAGTCTGCTCATGTTTGGAGTGGGAAATAACAGCTGCGGCTCAGGGAGGTGGTGTTGTCATACTGCAACTGCTTAAACATCACATAACTTTGTGGTAAGATTTTTTTCTTAGAATTTTTTTGCTGCTGACTTTCACCTTGCAAAATGGGAGTGATATTTGGTCAGTGCAGTCACACCAGAGGAATGGGTACTGCAAAGAAAGGAGACAGAAAGGCATTCATTTTTCCCAGTACAAGTTGAAAGATTTCAAGTCAGAGTCACTATGCTCAAAAGCAGAAAAGAAGGAAGGCAACCATTTTTGGGTTGGAGACAAGTCTCAAGATTACATTTGAACTGTTTGCACAAGTGTTTGCACTGTTGAAATCTTCAAATTATCAACGCTGTAACTATCTGAGCCATTGAGATGCGTGAAAATTGTTGAAGAAATTACAAACTGAGCTGGAAATCAAAAGTTTATATGTTACTAAAGGAGTTATTATTTGACATCATCAAGGTAATGACCTTAATAAAGGAACAGTACAGTTTTGTTATTAAAGAGCATTTAGATTTTAATACTTAGATATTAAAAATAATCAAAAATTCTGCTGTTGAATGGGCAGTGTAAAGAATTACACTGGTTATATACCACCAGGATTCAGGTTCTGCATGAAGAACTGAAGTTTTAAATAGCTCAGCAAAGGGATTTAAAATGAAAGCAAAGGTAAATTATTTTTCCCTTCCACTTTGTGTCTGCCGTTATGGAAGGTACCGATGAATGTGTATTTTCCAAAACATGTGCACAGTGTGAACAGGAAAGGATTAGATCACTATCTCTGGACTCTGAACTCTTGCATAGTTTCAGACACTTACATTGTCCCTTTGCACACTTTCTGCTAGATAGCAGACTTCCCAGCTGCCTTAAAATAGCTGTTTGAAAATGCAGTTCACCTCTCCTGCTTTAAACTTCTTCCTAAGGACGAGATGAGTTGTGTTCCTTGCCGCTGGTGGTAAAGGCAACTGACACAAATTCAGATAAGCCCACCACATCTCTTGTCTGAGTACTCGGAGAGCAGACATGGTTGGAAAAGGCAGAAGAACATTTTCCAAGTACCATACCAGTATCTCCTGCCTTTGATTTAGAAAAGCTATGCAGAAGGGGAGAAAAGGAGAGTTAATTGCTCTGACCAGGTCTCTACATGATCTCTGATGAGCAGCTGTGAGAGCATGTGCGAGCACAAGGTGCCCATTGGTGCCCAAAAGCTTTGCAGGCAGCTCACTGGGGTGGTGGGAGAGAATCTCATGGTCTGCTCTCCTCATGGGGTGCCCATTACTTTTACCCGGGCAGCGTTGGCAGCTCCTGCCCCTGCAGACTTTAGCTGTTGGTTTAGTGTGGCAGTGTGCCAGCTCTCAAACACTGTGCAGACTATTTCTCCTTCTTTCAAGTCTTAGCTTTTCTGTTGTCAGATGAATCAAAAAGAAACAAAGCAGGTGATAGTTCTTGTGAGGAGGACACACAATCACCAAGATCCCAACTGAAAAAAGCAATTATTTCCCAGATGAGAACATTTCAATGACAGGCTGCCTCAGGATAAGAGAGCAACAGGAACAGACTGGGGGACAGTCTGTGTGCGTGAGAATATTCTTCAGGAACTTCCAAATTTAAATGAAAAACTAATGAAAATTCAGGCTTGTTTTTTTCGCCTATAACCAACATCCTTACATCTCACAGCTGATCGATAATTTGCTTTGACAACTGAGTTGCAAAAAGGAAGGGGAAAAAAGGGAAACTCATGGCAATATGCCACCTAATTATATCTACAACACAAAGTCACCGCTTCAGCTGTATCTGACAAACATCAGGGAAGCTTTAAACCTGGCTATGCATGAAATTTCTAACAGACTTACCACATGTGTGAAAATTCTTTGCAAAATATTGAAAAGGATAAATTCTACACTTTATTGTGTTCTAATTAAATAGACAATAAGGCACCATATCTGGATTTTTTTTTAGACCTTAGACACTTGTATATCTCATTATAATAATTAACAATACCAATGCAAGTGAAAATCAGCTTTGAGAGCTGATACCCGTGTTGTCATGAAAGAGAATAGTGAGGAGAATTGCTTTCTACTTGGAGTAAAGCAAGCTGTGAGATTTTCAAAAATAATTATCATGACTGTGAAAAATCTGCTTGGCAGCTCATTTCATTTGTGTCTCAGGGTTGCCATTCTTTCTTTTCAAAGATTTCTTGCTAAGTCTAAATACAGACCTCCAGTCTGAAATTAATTCCCCACTTCAACTTTTAAATTCACTTTTGAAGAGAACTGGGAAAGAATTGTTTGGTGAGTTCCATGATACTTGGTGTTTAGCTGCACTTCATTTCCACTTATACATGTAGACTTCAAAGTGCCACAAAGCTATTTATCCATCCTCCAGTGTTTGCCACTTATTCCTTATTCTGCTGTGGTTGGCATCAGGAAATGCAGTCTGGCCTTAGCAGGGACACCAGGAGCATGTGTCCAGGACTCCACACTCTGAGGTCTTGTTTCGTGACTGCCTGTGCAAATGCTTAATTTTACTCTCCTTACTAGTCTGATGTATGGATCAGTACATTTCTTTTTTTAATAAAGAAGGAAAAATGAGGAACCCTTATAAATGGTTTCAAATATTAAGCTTTTTTGCAAAGAATCCCTTGATGCTTCACAATATAAAAACAACACTCACATATAGGCCTTGCCTAGTTTGGTTTTAGTGTATTGCTATGGGGAGTGTCAAGGGTATCATTGTAAGGAAAATTGGAATGAGCAGTGCTTATTATGGACTCCTGTTAGGACTACACACTTGAAATAAAACTAAACTATGCTCTAGCAAATTTTGTCTTTGCTCTGACCTCTGGGAAAAAAAAAAAGAACTAAAAGAACCTGGAGGGTTATAACCTCCTAAAAATGAACAGGTTTGCAAGAAGGTGTTGCTGACACTTTTCTAATCTATTTGCAAATATATTATCCTGTGAAAGACATGACATTAAGCAATATATTTTTCTTCCATGCCTCCTGTTTTGTCTGTAAAGAGTACTTTTTAAAAGTTCATTCTTGATGCCAAATCTCTTCTGAAACATGCTGTAAACATGTGCATGGCTAGGAGTCTTGTAAAACGTGGTCAGAAGGAAGCCCAGGCAGGATGTGGGAGAAGAAAGTCTCCCACATCCAGGGAGAAAGGGATAAAAATCCATCTGGGAAGATGGGGCTTTGTAACAAAAATTGTCTCTCTAAACCTCTGGTTACAGAATGTGACGTGTCAAAAAAGGACCTCTTTCTTTTGTTTTGCTTCTTGGTTCCACCTGTTTGCTGCTTTCATTTATCTTCCACTACCTTCATGGTAAGCTTTGGGTGCCAATGACTCTCTTCTTGTGGGTCTTTTGTGTGAATAAGCAGAGATGCATGTGGTGCTTTCTGTCCCAGCATAAGAGTAACTAATACTGAGATGAGTGGCACTGGATGCAGCAGGAATTCTGCCTTTACTTGAAAAGGCATACTGAAAATTTTACACATATGTCTTCAGGTATTGTATCATGACAAATATGAGAGTAACAGTGAAAGTCTTTGATTTATATGAGGGTGGTTACATCTGTTGGCCAGGCCATAACTGCTCCATGAGATTTTTTTAATGTTTATATTTGCATGGATTTATACTGTATACTTTGCTTAGCTTTTTAAAGAGAGATGACATTACTCCCATTGTCTCTACTTTCAAAGAAGTTCTTTCCAGAAGCAGTAACATGGGACAACGCTCACTTTTTCTACATCCAAATAGAAGAACAGGGAAGATACATCTCTGAACCATTTGGCCTGGAGGTCATATATTTCACATCTTGGGCAAGTGATCAAACTGCCAGGCAGTGACACAAAATGAGGGCACTGCTTTTTTTTCCCTTGGACAGTTACTGATGGACTCCGGACAGCTGACAGGTGAAGTCTGGTGTTTGCTCTCCTCAGCTGAGTGGTCTGAACTCTTCCTTGGTGCCCTAGGGCTTTCCTGCACCAAGTACGTTGATAGTGACACATGGCAGCTTCTGTTTTGAATCAGAGCAGATTAAATGCCAGAGAGAGCAAAATTTTCTTGAACAAACCCTTTCTATTCCAATGAGCACATCCTAATTGTTTGTTAGTGGACGTGAATGTGGTGGAAGAAGATGCAGCTTCTAACATCTGAAGGATAAGGCAATCCCTGGTGCTCAAACCACCTGGAAACACTGTTTTCTTTGCTTACAGGCCTGACAGCTCTCCTCTGCCACAACTGTATTAGTCAATTAACTGATACTAGTCCAATATTCAGCAAAACAATTTGTGAGGCAGTTTTTAATAAATGATTCTATATGAAATAAACTTTACTGTATTATACAGCTGCATGCCACAACCTGAATGTTGCTACTGTCAAATCACCATCAAAACCTAAGTGATGGTTTGTACATTCTCTTCTTGAAATCAGACAAGGAATTTTGCTCTTTTACTCTTATGTACTAATTTTCCTTCACATCACATGCTAGTCAAAAGTAGCAGAAGATAAAGGCAGTGCCATTTCTTTTCCTGGACATCAGAGAAAACTCCATGGACCTATGTACTTCAACACCATAAAAACTGGAAACATAAATATATTTGTTATCTATGATTTTCATAGTAAATGTGTATCTTAGGGAAGCAAAAAGGCTTTTCATACATTGCTGGAAAAAAAGTTAAAGAACCCTTTTTGATCTTTCTACTACAAGACTTTTATTTTCTTTACAAGACTATAGATATTGCATGACCACTAAGTACCTGTTTAATACTTTTGATTCTCCTGTTTTCTTGCAGTGGAGTGAATACTTCCACCCCCTCTTCAGAGATACTATGCTGTGAGTGTGGAGTGCTGCTGAGCCCTGGGCCAGCTCTTGGCACAGTTGGCTGCACAGGCTTTACACTCAGTGTATGGCTCCCCAGGGACATCCTCAGGTACTTCAGCTCTGCTTCTCAGCTTCTGGCATCTGGACTTTAAGCATTTGAGTTTAACAGGCACTGTCTACCACTCCTTACAGAAGTGTGACAAACAGATACATAGTTTGGTTCTGCGTTTGAATCTGAAATACTTCTAGCAGTCTAGGCTTTAAATCCTTGGATGAAGGGAGAGTTTATCAGAGAAAAGATTAAGTTTAAACCTAGCGTTTCCATGTTGATAACAGCATTATTATTGCCATCAAGCGCATGCACTGCCTATCTCCCTAGTAAGTAGCTCTTGCGTATCATTCAGCTTCAAGGTCTGTTCAAAGGATTTTTTGCTGTGCTCTTGTTAGCTTTGGATTGACCTTACTTTCTTCCCCTTCAGTTTTTGTTTGTCTGAGGAACAAGTTTTAGAAAAATGTTGTAAGCGTTTACAAAGACTAAGCTAAGTCTACGCAGGCTGTCTCATGTCATGGGGCATAAATGCTCCAACTAAAAGTTAATATATGTTTTACAGTTATATTTTAAGTATATACATTTCAGCAGATAATATTTAAGCTCTGATTTATCTTGCTTAGGTGTGGCTATTGCGAGAGGAAGGGCATTGGTGTTCTTGACATCTGAAATTTCATTGCAAGCAGATACTTATACATTCAGTCATACTTATGCTTTCTCTTAGCCTCTGCAGTTAACCTAATCCAGTCGCCTATGGTGCTTCTTGGAGGCCAGCCAAGGTCCTGGGGCATGGAGCTGGGCTTGTGTCCAATGTGTTTGGATGATTTGTGGGTACCCATACAAAGAATATCTGCAAAACCTTTCATTTTGTTTCACATTATACAGTCTGACACCTTCAAGGATTTTCATCATGCCCTCTTCCTTGGCCTCCAACAGCGCTGCTCTTTTTGCGGCTTCTCAACACGGTCTCTGTCCTTCATTCTTATCAAAGATGACACTCTTTCTTAGGTCTACCAGCAGCATCTCTGTTGCTTAAGACCAAAGCTGCATGCAGCTATTTCTCTTATCATAAGCTGAAGGTTGAAATGGCCAAAACCCTCCAAAGCCATTGTTCTTTGTCAAGTTCTGCAAATTGTGCCCTGTCAATGTCATGCATGAACAATCTTCCTTTCACTTGTTCAATGTCCTGCACAAACACTCTTCCATGTATCTTTTGATCAGACACATAGTGGTCCTAACAAGTCAAACATGCTGGAGAATTTGCGAATAATGAAATTGTTTTATATATAATACTTGAGTGTTTTTTTTTTGGTATTCCTTAAAACACAGGACCAAAACACTACTATATTTACATAGAAGCAAGTGAATGAGATTCTTTTTGGTCCATATGCCTACTTCTGTGTCCATACTGGTTGGTCTTGATAAAGGGTTTGGTGGATATTGGCAGAGATCTCTGCATCTCAGTTTTTTAATAATCTGATATCCTTAAGTGACATACTATATATATTTAAGTTATTGTTATTGCTTGGTTGTAGCCCTACATCCATATCCTCTAGGTATGCCTGTCTCTTGGTTTCATAATTACACAAAGTAGGTGCTATTTCAGGACCTGACTCAAGGTGTGTGCTATGGGAGCCCAAATTAAAATCAACATAGTTAGTCCAGGCAAACAGTTCAGATTCTGCTTCTCTGTGCAGACAGCCTAGATTTACAGCTCAGGAATCTGTCGTAGAATCTTTAAGCTGGAGAGCGTTGTCACAGGATAGGGCTGTTAACTGTATGCTGTGAAATTACTCAGTGGTTAAAAATGTCCAACTATACAACATTATCTACTGACTAAATGTGGTGAATGGTTTTCAGTTGTACAAGGAATCAGTCCTATCCTGACCAATTGTTTAAATGAAAACCTGTAAGTAGCATGGGTGGCTGTTGCATTCTGCTTGTCAAAATCTCAATGACAATCTTTGGTGGCCAGTGTTACAAATATCATTCCAGTCATACAGAATCATAAATTACTACTTGAATGAAACTATATGTGCTGAATGATTTTTCTTCACTACATGGGACTTCAGATGGCTTGAAAAATGGACCGAAGTTTCTCTTGGTTGCACAACAAAACTGATCCTCATAAGATGGAAAACCTCTCATATCTCCTCTTAAAAACCTAGTGTGTTACCATAAAATGAATTGTTCCATATGACTATCTTAGTTCTATAATTTAGGGTAAAACTGAAGAATTTTTTTATGATGCAGGAAAATATTCAGCTCTATCCAAAAGGAAATGCCAAAAGGAAAAGTGGGATGTTAATCAGACAAGAAAATTTCAGAGAAAAGGATTTAGTGGTGGCCAGAGATTACAGTTTTGGAAATTCAGGCTTTTGTTTTTGTTGCAAAAGTGTTATTTCTATAACGGTGATAATGTTAACAGGTGTAGAATAAAAAATCCTGCAGGAAAAGGGGATTTGTGTGTATATGTGGCTGATGGCTTTACGACTTAATATATGCAGGGAGTGACTTCAGGCAGAGTTTGACACGAGCTTTATAATGATTCTCAGAAATCCCCTCACAGCACAGTAGCACCTCACTCAAAAACAAACACAACTCTGCACTTGTGGCTTGCTCTGTGAAGGTCCCTTGCTCCTTGGCTCTCTCTTATCCAAGGCATATGCCTTCAGCTTTGGATACTCTTCACTCGTGTCTATAGCAGTGCCTCAGTAGGCCAGACTCACCTGTGATGACTTCGGGCCCTACCTGAATCATGCAGAAGTGGCTATGGTGCAACTCATAGATTCCATTTAGGATTCTCCTGGGTACCTGACACACTTGTCTGGGCCTGTCAGATATACCATGGGACTTAGGAGAGATCTCTGCTCTTCCAAAGGGGCAGGTGCAGGCCAGGTGGATACTCTGTGCCATTCAAAATAATGCTAGCTACAATTGCTCAGGCAACTAAATCACACTCTCAGACCTCTTTTATAATCAGGGGGGAGTAAAAATAATTTTTGGAGGGTGGTTCAAGATAGTAGGTATGTTGAATCATGCTGCTATTTCTTTTTCTGTTGACTGCAGAAGACTCTTCATATGGTAATGCTCCCAACGCCAAGCATCTCAGTTTGATTAGATCTGGGTTTGTACATCTCTCCGTTCCAGATGACATGGTAACTGTGAAGAAAAGCATATGCTGATTCTAATTGATTTCTGATTAGATCTAGGCAAAGCGTTTTTCTCTGAATAACATATTTACAAAAAACCCCTACTGTTTCAGTGTGGCTGAAAATAATTCATGATATTTGTCTCAGTTTTGCTGAAAGACTGGGTTACATAAAAATGACAGAATGCTATAAGGAAAATCAGAGGAGTTTACTTTGATCTTTTTTGAAACAGTTGTTTCCACATTTGTCTGCAGGGTGAGGTTCTTACACTGACAGGAGAAAAAAGAGACAGACACCACATTGCCAGAAGAGAAGAAATGTGCTGCGTCTTCTTCATCAGACCCCCATGGTTTGCTTGCTCACAGTAATTCAATGCCTTATTTTGTTTGTTCTTTAAATCCTGATTAGAAGCTTCTTAGTCCTTGATAATGGTGCGTTGGCTGGTAGACTGAAGCTGTGGTACATCATGCCACTTAATACTGCTTCTCTTTGCTGTTGATTTGTTTTTATTCACTTGCTGCCTCAGAGCAGCTGCCAGCTTGCTGGAGGCAGAGCTGGCCTCCCTGTGCTAGGGCTGCACCTCTGCTCATTCAGGGTGTTGCAGACCAGGGTTCACCTTCTTCCTCTGCCTAAAGATCCTTCTTGTCCTTTCCAGGGATGATGGGTGAAGATGAGTGTCCTCTAACAATATTATCTCATCCTCTTCTGTTGACATTTATCTTGGTAAACATAAGCCAAGGAAGACCCAGATTAGAGAGAGGATTGGGGCTTAAATTTCCCTCTTACTGAGTCATTCTCATTCTGCTTTGAGTATTTCAGAATATTACACAAAACAGAGAGGCATCAAGGGAAGGGATTACAACAGCATCAATGAACAGCCCACAGCTTCATTATTAGGAAACTCTCCTGGACCAGAGCGATCCCTTAGATGGGTCCCACATCCCTAGCATGGATGTTGTAATTGTCAGGCTGCTGGCCACAACACGTGCTGCCTTCTTCAGCAGGCTTGTGAGATTAACCTTTTGTTTGCACTCCCTTTCTTTCCTTTGCCTCTGGAGAACAAATGTCAGGATGACAGCACATTTTTCAGGGGTATTGTTTTGCTGGCTTGTTTTGACAAGGATTGGTGCATAGCGTGGCTCCATCTCTGTGAATGTGTCTGTGTGTGAAATAGAACAGCAGTCACTGCAGAGCATTCCAACTCATCACACAAAAGGCTGGGGAGCCTAAGATAGCTTAGTCTAAGCAGCCAGAACTGCTGAGGCTTTAAGAAACACCTAATTCTCTCCATTAACTGAGGAAGGAATAAATAATGGGTCAAGGGGGGAAGGACTGCTTCCCTCAGTGCTGATCCCATTGAGCTGCAACACAAATGTCTAAGGAGGGAGGGCCAAATGCTTTTCCTCTATCTTCACTGCAAAGGCTAGAGAAAAGAATTGCAGTGACATTAAAATATGGCAATAATGTAATAGTAAGAAATCTTGGGAATTCAGTTCATTTGGCATCTTGAGTAAACAGGGATTACTGTAGAGATGTTTAATTTATTTACTTGCTGTATTAAATTAGATAATTTACACAAATTATTGGCCATAAATTAGCCATGGAGTGAATCAACCTGATCTCTATGAATTAGTTTATCTGTGACCTGTTTTAAGCTACCTGATAGGGCTTTGATGTAGAATTAATTAATTAAGCAGGGCAAATCTTGTCACCCTGAATGAGGTTCTAGCTCACTTATCTTATGAATCATAGCTGTAGGTGTTCATCTCATTGGCCATGCACTGCTCCGTGATATACTCCTTATCTGAAAGACTGCTCGCTGTCTCAAAAAATCTATAAAATATTCAATTTGACACCCATCGACCCAGTTGCTTATTTCTGTACTGCTGAACTCATTTCCTCTTAGGTAATTGAGTCAATCAGTTTCTCATTATTTAGCAGATCCAGCTTTGGCATTTTAATTTTAGATGTTCAATAATTTCTAATCTGTCAGCTTCTAACTTTCATGTACACATCTCTTTCTTACTGTATATTAACAATTTCCTTATTATTAATTTTGATGCAGTTGATATTTGATCACTAAGAAACACCTAACCATTACTTGTGAATTGTCCTGGGTTTTTAATATTTTTACAATGTATTTATTATTAATACTTATATATAGCATGAAATGGAAAATAGATATATAGACTTTTATATACAAGTTTACAGACAGTAAATCTCAGTTTGGTGGAAAGTTGAAAAACCTATTGGGTAGTTGTTATAGCTAAAGAATAGCCAGATATTTAAATGTCTATATTAAAATGACATTTACAAAAATATTTGTTACTGTTAACACATGTATTCAGCAACTAGAACAGAGACAGGTGCTTAAAGGGGAGGAAAACATTATATACAGTATTTGATACATAATTTTAGACATAAATGGATACACGTGTATTCAATTGTGTGAAAGAGAGAGGAGTGTGAAGAGAAAAACTTTGCTACCACACATTGTCCTCACTTTTCAAAATGCTCTATTTTTCTCAAGGAAGTTGTTCTGCCTCTTTTCTTTCCTCTTCATTTACGTGTGGAAACTTTCAGCATGGGATTCCAGAAAATCCCTTTGCACATCTGTATAAAAAGTCCTTTACTTGCAGCAGGTCTAAAACGCCACCTTTTGAATTCCCTGGCTTTTGACACTTTAACCCCCTTTTCTTCAAGGTTGTGGCTGCAATCAATTAGCACTGAAAAGATAACTTTCAAGGCAACCTTGAGCTAGTGTCAGCTCACTATCTTGGGTCCTGAAGCTGTCCTTTAGCTGGAGCTATACAGAGTTAGTGTACTCTGCTTGTGAGCTGTTTCATGGTGATTTGTGATATAAGCAGATTTAAATTTAAACCATTGATCATGTTGTTGTCCCGTGCTTTTGGTGTTACTGGCCACCTTGAATGTGTGGCCTGGTTATATCTTGACTGTGCAGTGATCAAGGGCCATGTGCAAACTAATGCTCCTTTGCTGTGGTGTCCTGGAAAAGGAAAACTCTTCTTTTGCTCTAGCGAGGTGCATCTTTGTGACTGCAGTGTTCTGGAGGCTGAGGCTCTTCTTGGCCTGACTGACCCCAGGATGAAGATGCTGTTACAGAAGACATTGCCTACTGATGTTCTGCTTACACAGCTGGCCTTTGTTGCTGAATCACAAGGAATTATTCACTTTATCTGACAAACTGCTGTTTGTGTTTTGCCTTTCTGAGTAGTAAAATGCTGCTTGTGAATTTAACTCAGGGAGTGATTCTGTTGCTGTAATCAGAAATGTGGTGAAAAACACAGCTACAGCATAAAAAAATAGCAAATGAAGGAGGTAGTGACAACAGGCCACATACAAGTCAAAACAGATTCTGGGAAAGGTTGGTCCTGTGCACTCAACTGGGGAAGAAACCTTTGGCCAATGAACTTGCACGAATTAACTTTTGGCACTCCCTTTCCTCCTGGAACTTTAGAGACTGTAACACTAGCAAAATGCAGAGAGAGGCTTCAGCTCATAGTCTCTTCATTAAATTAAAACGGACTCCAAACAAACACCAAAACCCCAATAAAAAGCAAAAGGTGAAGAACAAAAAATGCCACTTGGCACTTACAAATGTGTAAAAGGGAAGAGAATGACTGCTGGGCAATCTTTTCCTCTGTCTTGCTTTTCTTGTGAGTTGCAAGTTTTATCCCAGCAAACCATACGTTCTTGTCAAAGCCTTTATTTTGATGCCACACCTTTGAAGACAAGCTTTAGCTTCTGTCAAAAGAAAACAGCACTCAGAGACAAAATCTCCTCCGTTGTGACTTTCCAGACCTAAAGATCCTATATGACTGTCAGATTCTTCCCGCAGTCCTCTCAGAGCAATTTCTGCCCTTGCAAAATGCCTCTTATTTTCCAGCGCTCTCATCCAACATAATATAGTAGTTGCTTCCCCTGGTTTTCTGCAGTTGTTACCTGCAGTGAATAGTACCTGGGCAGTAGTACAGTAAGCAGTGCCTAGTAGTACCTAGTATCAAGGAGGGAGGTAACTCATGAACTTCAGGTCCATAAAACAACTCAATGCTTGGGAGCTCTGAGGTGTTGGCACTAATTACAGAAACTGAAAAGTCTCTTATTCATGTGCATTCTTTTTTCTGTTGGTGAGCATAAAATGCATCGATTAGCAGACACTTCGAGAGTGCTCTTCTCCTACATGCTGAGGAACAAGGCAAATTAAAAGTTAAATTTGGTTTCATGTATTGTGCATTAATAGATCAATTCTCACCTAGTACTAGCAGAAGGGATGGCACTCAGATTATTTGCTAATGTGTTTCTAATATGAGATGGCCCTTGAAATGTGACATTGGATTTAAAAGTGACCTAAAAGTCATTTAGCGAAAATTTCATATGAGTTAAAAATGCTTATGAGGTGTTTATAAGTATTTACATATTTGTTAAGAACATGAAACTCAGCACTAATTTTAGCACTGTGGTAACACCAAAGAGGGCAAGAGACTTTTATGGTTACTCTGAACTTTACCTTGTGAGAACATATGGTAGGCATCACTGAGCTAGAGGTCTTCCACTGTCCTTGGAGAGCAGTATATGTAAAGATGAGACTTGTGATCCTGTAAATTACTTTGCAATGACAGACTGTGCCACTGGCAAACTCACCAATGACCCAAAATTAAAGGTCTTCCAGATTACTGTTTTCTCTGTGCTTTGCACAGTTTCAAGAATACTCCCTGTAAGAAGGCAAGAACAAAAAATCAAAGCATACAGAGTAACTTAAATTCAGCTTCATAAGGGGATCAGGTGTACATGTGTACTGTGAAGACATCTATGGATGGGCTCCCCAGATCAAATTCCTTTAAAAGCCACAGGGAGGAACAATCATCTCCAGTCTAAACGAGGGAGGAACAAGCACCTCCTATCCTAAATGATATGTTAAGGGTAGATTGGCAAAACCATATCTGAAAATACACCCTCGAACCAGGCACTTTGGGTGACTTGACTTAGATGTAGATTATAGACACTGGAAACATCAGGTAAGGATGAGTCCCTTTATGTCTGACTCCTCATTTTTTGGAGTATGTATATTATGATAATATTTATTGCTCTAGGTGCTTTTGATCAGTCCCAAAGTTATTTGCTTCTGGCCCTGTCTTTTCTACTGAGCTAAGCATACATGTAGTTTTTCTGTTTTGAGTCTATTTTAAGGAGATAAATGTTGCACCATCCCATTGTTGTCCCTTACTGCATTCAAAGTTGTCATTTTCCTTGAGCAGAGAATTAAGCATACAGGGTAAAATTTAATTTCATTATACTTCTAAATGTGTGTATCAGCAAAGGCTTGTTTTATAGACCATACTTTAGGAAGAGTTGAGGATCATGAAATATGTGATGGTTTAGCATTTCAC
This sequence comes from Campylorhamphus procurvoides, assembly GCA_013396655.1. Classification (NCBI taxonomy): domain Eukaryota; kingdom Metazoa; phylum Chordata; class Aves; order Passeriformes; family Dendrocolaptidae; genus Campylorhamphus; species Campylorhamphus procurvoides. Next base: position 62,570 of record WBMV01003351.1, read on the forward strand.
ATTTGCTGTGTCATTATATTGCTGAAGGAGAATAAGAGAAATTAGTTTACCTACTTACTATTTATCAGGTATCCAAATGCTATACTGATTACTGCTTTTCTGAGCTGGATAGATGTTTCTACAACTTTAGAGAATAAAAGGATTGAATCTTACTGAAACTAAGTTTCTCAAGTCAAGTGAAATTTGAGTTTGTGGCAAGTTACAAATATATAATCAGAGGAGGCAATATACAACCCTAATAGAAAGTTCAGATCCTTCTGCTGCAAAGACATGCATTTTTTGTTACAATACACAGATCTCTTTGTAATGCAAACAGAGGGGTCTCAAAGCAATTCAGTTGCATTTCTCTAGCAGGGATAAAATATGGCCCAGTCAATTTTTGTTGCATACAAGATATCAGGAAATTTTCAGCCAATAGGAAATAATTTTGTTTTCTGCTCTTTATGACCCGTGTCAGGAAGTCTGCCAGACTTGATGTCTCATGTTTTCCAGCACCAATTATGTGAGGACTCCAAAGCTCAAGTCTCCAATATTTACTGGAAGGAATAAAGCTGGGGAGAATATGAAGAGGTCCATCATAAGCCTGTGCAACTCACTGATTCCTGCATTATACTGCACTTAAACAGTGGCCTTGAACTCCTGACAACATTATGAAGCAATGTTCATCAGTCCTTTGCTCCCTGCAGCACTTGTTTTTCTAACTTGAATCATCTCAGAGCTATGTGCCTGTACTCTCTCTTCAGTTAATGAAGAGAAATTGCCACATTCACAGTGTAATTCATCTCTGCTGATTTAGACTTGATTGGGGTGTGCGTTCCACCTCCCTGTTTCTATGGGATCTATGGCTAAGTAAAAGATATCAATGAACTCGTTTATGGGTTGCTCCTCCACAGCCTTTCATGAAGAATAAATGTTCAACAAAAGAATAAAATAAAAATGGAGAATTTTTTTACTCAAGTGAGAGAAAAAGATCACCCTTTCCAAAAATGGGGAAAAAGAGGCATGAGAATCAGTATGTGAGAGAAAGGTAGAAGATGGTTAAAATAAAGGAAAAGCAACTATTTCCAAACATAGTAGACAGCCAACTCACTCTGGATCTGCTTCCATTTAATTTAATGGTAACTCTTCTGCCTACTTCAAGGAATGGGATAAAGCCAGACAGTACGCAAATGAACACATATCCATTAGGAAGTTAATGATCATTGTGATAGGAATCTTTGGAAGGCTGAAAAATCAGGCCAGCTCAAAACATTAAAATTTAACTTCAGTAAATTAATTAACTAACATCATACTTCTTGATAATGGCTAAATCTTACAGAATGTTAATCATCACTGTTTTGTACACAAACCTGTTAGTCTTTAACACTTATCCTGAATTAGCTGTGAGTACGCAATATCAAGGACCTAATGCCATGTAGTTAGCATCAGTTGTGCCTTAAGCAATCTACACAACAAATGTTAGTCTTCATCCCAGGGGATCATGCATCAAGTTCCAGGTCTCATGGGTATGAAAGCCAACAAATGACACAGGACTGTTCTTTTCAAGTACCTCATTTAATGCACTTTTTGATGAGGTTAGGGCATTCGGGTACAGAGTTTTGTTTGTGCAGGGAGGCTAAGTTAATATTCTCATTCTTTCTAGCTGCTCACCACTGTGAACAGTACAGGATGATACAGTCTGTAGAAGTTTTATTTGGTTCAAAGGCAATGCCTGTAATGTATCAGAGAATGTAAACCTTGGGCAGTCCTGAACTCTAAATTCTCTAAATTCCAGTGAACAGTAGCTATAGTACTGTTTCATTTCATGATACCGTACTCATTTATCAGCAATTATCTTGAACTTTATCCCTTTTTGATTTTATAGAGTTAACAGTTGATGAAATCAGAATAGTACAGTGCAGTATTGCGAAATTCTTGTAATTATTAGCTTGACAATGCATCCTTAAAATGAATGGCAGAAATTTAGGCAAATTTTTTTTTTTAATTCATCCATAAGAGAATGAGGTAATAAGTAAACAATAATTTTGTGAAATTAAGCTTCAGATTAATTCTATACTTTATATCTTCTGAGTAGGTTCTGAGAAGCTCTCTTGAAACTCAGGAGTAGTTCAGACTTTCTAACTCTTTGCAGATATTGTTCCCACCAACTAGGGCTCTGGAGTGAAACTGGGTAAGTTTCAACACGGCAATACCTTTATCTCCCCATTGTGAATAAAGAGAGCTTAGGAAAATCAGTCTTGGTTGGAAATACTAAATGAGTGCCTAAAAGCAGGTGGTGGAAAGCTCTCCACCATGGTCACTGTTGGTCAATGATTTTCTAGAATGACAAGGCAAGTGTTAGTACCACACTTGTTTTGCTGGTATCTGATGCTTCACGCATCCCCATACAAGTTTTAAAAGGAGTGAAAGTGTCTGTCAAATGAAACTCCAACTTCTGCACTCACTTTGCCCTCTTTTGGTAGAAAACTAGATAGATACATCAAAAGATCAGTCTTTGTCATGTGGAGTATTTTGGGGGATGATGTAAACTGTTACAATTTCTGTGAAATAGAGGTATAGCAGACGTAGGTTTCAGTTTTGACAGCTACATAGGCTTCTCTCTTATACCAGTAGGAGATCACAGTTAAATCTGGCGTGTTTTCTTTAATTTTCCTTTTCTTGGCACAAATGTATATACTAATAGTAGATTAAATATTAGTATTTAACCTTTTTGCATTCTATTTGAAAGTGAATATGCTTTCACAAAATTATTATCAAGTTAAAAATATTTAGCTCTATAACTTTCTTTTAGGTACAAGGATTCATTATTTTCATGTCTGTCAACCTCACAGTTATTTAAGCAGATCTTATGTATTCAGTTTCAGAAAAGTGCAGGAAGGAGGAAGGTTTATTGGAAAGTCAACCTTGAGTCATATAAAACATCTTCTGATCTCTCCAGATATAACCTCAGCAAATTTCATGGCATGGGGAAAAGACACAGAAGTGTATGAATGCCAGAACATGCTAGAGAGAATGGAAAGTTTATGTGAGACTGGCAATCAGAAGAATCTGAAATGTTCATATTTGATAGGCCAGCATTGTGCTGATTCACACACATGCAGTGCATCTTTTTGGCTGGGATGTGGGAATATGGCAATTCACCCATTTGCTCCTTTCAAACCACCATTACACCACGAAAAAACAATTCCTTGCTTTCCTGACAAGTAGGAACTGTAAAAGGTGCTACTCACAATTCAGAGGTTCACTCAGAAATATCTGATGGGTTCTTGTGTGGCAGCAGACCCTGGAGTCACTCCCTGCACATTGTGCTGTGAGGTTGAGGCCAGCCCCTCACACTGAAGTCCCCTGGGGCTTTCCTATCTGTCCTTGCACATGTAGCTGGGTAAAGTTATCATGCCGAGGTCTGACATGAATGCCTGCTGTGATCCCTCCAAATGGAATAGAGAAGGGTGCAGAGCCTCCAGGAGCCACAGGTCCCCCATTTGGCTGGTGGTGGGCAGCTGTCCAGCAGCCTACCCTGTCTCTGTCCAGAACTACTACGAGCCTTGATCCATCCTTGCAGGAAGGTAATGGTTGCCTTTCTTTCAAATAAAGACTGTAATTCTGAGAAGAGCAAATAGTAGAGTTCTCCTTTTTAATAACTGGGTATTTTTTGTTGTTGCTGCTGTTGTTTGTTTGTTTGTTTTTTTAACCCTTTAGCTCCTTCTGTGCCTGTCTTATTCTGGTAATAGGTTTTAGGCCTAAAGCCAGAAATTTTAAACCTGTTATCTAAATTGCATAAATTGATTGTTCGATTTGTTGTTGTTTGAACATTTAAATTACATATATAAGTGGCTGTTTATATATGATCATATGACCATATTTTTAAAAATTCCTGGTGATTTTCATGTAGACAGTGTATTACCTTACTGCCTGTAGTTGAGTGGTAAAGGTTTTTAGTGACAGAAAAAGGTTGGAATTAGACTTGAATAATTTATGGGAATTATTTTGAATTTATTTTGAATTATTTTGAAGCTTGTTTGTCTTCTCTAGGTTTTTTTCTTGGGTCCATTTTTAAACTATTCATAGGCAAAAAGAAACATGAAGGAAGAGCTAAAATAGAAAAAGACCACAAGTAATATTGTGCCAACTGTTAAAAAACATGTCCAAGTCTTCTAGGCTTCAAAAAATGGTTACTTTTTAAAACAAGAAAAGCAGACTAGATGTGATGATTCTTGCGGTGGACACAGAATTTTAAAGATACCTCTTAACAGCAAATATCAGAGCTGTGAAAAAGTGATTTGAAGAATGTAAAACACAAGTATTAATATTAATTTCTAGGGTTGATTTTGAAAGTCTTCAAGCGGAAATCAAAAATGAGCTCATTGTGTCAAGACTTAAAAGCAATACTCCAGATGAATGACCAGCAGAAAAGTCCCCAAAATTTTCAAGTTTAACAATCATTTTGAATTACACAGGTAAAATTAGAAGATTTTGTGGAAAATGTTAATAATATGGTCATAAAATACAAACATAATTCTTATTTTCATCTGAAAAGGAGAAAGATGTTTTACTCTTGCAATACATGAATGATTCCAATCAATCTGATTTCTTAAAAAAAATATATATAAAATAGCAAAGATATAAAAACAAATGAAATAATTTAGTATGCTTTTTGTTCTTTTTCTCAAGACTGATGCAGGAACTCTTTAAAGTGTTTTAGAATTAAATGTTTTCCCATGCATTGAAGACCATGTGTTTGCACACTTTATGTTGCACTGCAGTTGATATGAAATCCCTGGTGAATTTGTAATAGCTGGGTAACTAATTTGAGAGATTATTTTAAAGTATCATTTGGACTCATTTCAAGGTTACAGTGTGAAAAGCTGAACTGGTTATCAAACAATTCAATACAATGAACTTGACTTAAAAAATGCCCTGGAAGTTTCAAAAGAACTATATATAGCATTGTGAGAGTACTGCATCACAATTCAGGATGATTTATTAGGATCACTGGTTCTTACAGCTTATGGGCAGAAAGATAAAAACTTCAGTACTGACACCTTGAAAGCCTTCTGACACAGGGACAATTAGCCCTGTAGAAGTTATAAAAGGAAGCATGGGTCAGGAAAAAGCTTTGACGAGAATGCTGCCCAGTCATCTTCTTTTGAAGAAGAGAGAAAATGTGAGCTTTGAAAATGAATGTGCTTGCACCTCCTAAGAAAAAACCCACTGTTTCCTCTATGTTAAGGTTACATGCTATAGCCTCACTAAGTATAGTGGAAGGAAAGGAGACACTCTTGTTAAAGGATATGAAAACAGCTGAACACAACCAGCAATGGTGTTGTCTCTATTTTTTGTGAGGTCAGAGAGAATATTTTGGCAAAGGTGACAAACTGTCCCTGTGGTTGCTGGGAGTACATACCAGCACCGCTCTGTGTGGGAAATGCACAGTCAGCAGCACGTGGAGTTTGGTAAAGAAAAAAGTGGTGGTATAAGAAAGACATAGTGTTTGAGTGACAGTATGTGATGACAAACTTCCTAAGAACTGATGAAAGAGAAAATTCTTACCAAAACCAAGAACTGTTGGAATTCTTCACCTGGATATAATATACATAAAAAAGGTTCATTTCTACATCTTCTCCATCTTGGTTGCCTTAAAAAAACCCACATAAACCCCCCCCCCCCCCCCCCCCCCCCAAAAAAAAAAGCTATCATAGCAAAAGGATGATGAAATCTTCCATATGTGACATATTTTGGAATTAAGGAAAAAAAGAAGGAAGAATCACTTTATAGTGAGGAGCTTGTAGCATCACTATTCATGCCCTGCAGACTATTAAGAATATGCTAAAAATGATACTGTGTACATGTGAATGATGGTTTTGCTATCTCAGGGCAAAAGTTTATGCTTCTAAGTGTAAGTGGTCTCATTTTCAGGTATATTTGATGTGCATGGTACACCAAAATCCATATTAAGTGTCTAATTTCTCCTCAGAGAAACAAGCAGCAACTGTGGATGCTCCATATCAGTTAAAAACCAGGTCATTTCTTCAAGGTGGCTTACGTATTGTTATGAGCCCTTGATTTCAGATATTCAGGTTTCAAAACTTTGAGCTTAATACAAATTTATAAAGCAAATCATCCAGTGAAGAATTTATCTCTCTGCTCCTCAGTGTGTTTTGCTGCTGTTCTAAGGGAAAGCAGTGCCAGCTGTCTCACTAAGCAGATAAGATTGTGATGAGTTGTAATAGTTTAGCAAATTATTTTTCACTCCTTGTATAACATACAATAAAGTATGTCTGGCAATATTTTACTTTTTTGTTCTCAGGAATTTCCCTGGACAATGCATGGCATGGTTTTATTGGATTGTTACCTGTCAAGGATCGTCATTATATTTGGCAGAAGGCAATGGAACAAGTTCTGTTAATTGCACACATACAAGCTTGTTAGGTACAGTGATGTGGTAATGATGCAGTTAAGATGAAAACATGTCCCTTTATGCATTTTAGGGAGATTAAGAACAAAAGATGTCTGTCTTGTACAGGATCAGTTGCAGGTGATTTTGAAAAAGCTCAGAGCTCTTGGTGTCTGTGCTGATAAGCCTTTGGACACAGCACTACTCCATCGTATTACATTATTTTTCTTGTATTATTTCAGTTAAACTATAGATCATGGGTGTGCAACTAAGAAATAGGTTATGTTAGATGTATATAATGTAAAAAGTTGCTTGTTATTTAAACAACTTTTATTTTGAACATCTGTTTTAAACCAGATAGCAGTCCAGCTTCTTAAAAGAAGAAGCTTCTTAAAATTCCTTAATATGCTCTCAGCTCCACACTTGTACTGGCATTTAGGCTTTGTTATTGATAAGTAAACTCTCCACCTCCCATTCCCCAGGCTTTTCACCAATAACACTGCAGCAGAAGCATTTGCATGCAGTTGTAGCTGAACCTGGAATTCGACTGAGCACAAAGGAGAATAAGACCAGTATTTCTGATGGGTAGGAATGGAGAGATAAAATTCCCTTGCAAGTGTCTCTATGAGACAGCTGGTGTCCGCTGGGAGTTCTGCACAGAGTCCTGACACTTGCCATACAATCAAGTTAACCAGGTAGAAAACACCTTGAGTGTCAGTAAATGTCTGTTTTAGAGACTGGCAGTTCAGGGACATTGAGAGAATAGAGTCTTCCTGAACATGCACAGAGAGCAAAGCCTGGCTACTTGTCACCATAAGAAATACAGGACAGAATAGGTGCAGAATAAGTCCCCATTTTTGATTTATCTATCATAGAATTGAACATATAAAAATTCAGTAAATATGAGGATCTGTTAATCCCATTGTGCACAAAAAATGACAATGACTCTGTAGCAAATGACAGTAAAATTTTGATATAAAATACAATAAATTAGTTACATGAAATCATGCTATGACAATGTCTCCTGTTACAACTTCCTTGCCCTGACAGCACTGCCAGCAGTTTCTTATTTCTGTAGCTCAGGTTCATAGGAAATCAAAGCCACAGAGTCTCTATATATTTGAAATATCCCTAGTTAAACTGCATAAGACCTTCAGTCACTCAGGTATTCACAAGTGGGGGAACCCTTTCCATTGGAAATCTGACATGGGTACTGCAACAGAAGGCTGCCTACCAAACGTAGACTCACTGCAGACAAATAAAATGGAGTGTGAAATTTCCTAAATCTCACACAGGTGTCTCTGTGTAGAAGCACAGAGTCCTGCATAACCCAAAAGATGCTAAACTGTGATAAAACTGAATAGTGAACTTTTTCTTGGAAGTTAAGAAAAAAGAATTAAGGTTCAGGGAGGTTCCATTACGTTCTGTGCTGAAATCCCTCAGTTGTCTTGTGGGAGCCTATGAGACCCTCCAAAATACTTCAGATTCTGAAAAAAAGATTTCTGCCTTGAATCATGCTTCAGACTGTGTCTCCATGCCTTTTCACTGACAAATTCAGTAAAGTAGCCTCATCTTGGGTACCTACAGTTGATAAATTCATGTGACTTTCTCTCTAACAGCTTAGGTGTTCAGGGATAGTAATTAAGGATAGTGAGATAGAAATAATCTCTCTCTCTCTCCTTTTCCTAATGCCCAGTCTGAACTTCCCCTGTTTAATACCAGTTTTCTGAAATCTTATCATTGTCCACCAGAGAGAGGAGGTCAGCATCTCCCCTTCCCCTGCCCCTCCTGAGGAAGCTGTAGGCTATGTTGTGGTCTCCCTTCAGCTTTCTCTTCTCCAAGCTCAACAAGCCAAGTGATATCAGCCGCTTCTCATAAGTCTTTCCCTCAAGGCCTTTCGCCAACTTGTTTGCCCCCCTCTGGGCACTCTAATAATCAATGTGTGTCTTGTAATGAGGTGCCCCAAATTGCACACAGCATCATGGTGGGGCCACACTGCGTGGTGCAGAGTGGAACAACCACCTCCCTCGACCATCCGGTGATGCTGTGCCTGATTCACCCTAGGGCATGTTTGGTTGTTTTGGCTGCCAGGGCACATGACTGACTCATATTCAACTTGCTGTCAACCCAGATTTTCAGATTTTTTTCCATAGGGCTGCTCTCTAGCCTATCATCCCTTGATTTGTACACGTAACCAAGACTACACCCATCCCAGGTGTAGAATCTATAACTTGCTCTTATTAAATTCCACATGGTTGGTGATTACCCAGCTCTCTAGTCTATACAGGTCTGTCTGTAAGGCCCGTCTACCCTGGAAGGGGCCCACACTGCCTCCTAATTTAGTATCATCAGCAAATTTACCTAATTTACATTCTAATCCTGCATCCAGATCATTTATAAAAACATAAAAAGTTTTGCTGAACTTCATATCATCCTGTTTCTTCAGTTTGTTCAGAATCTCTCCAAACAGCAATATGTTTAGTGTCATCTAAAAATATATATATAGTTAACATTTAACAAACTTGCAGAGAGGACACTGCTATCTACATTGTTAATGAAGACACTAAACACTGTTGGTCCTGGTATTCATGCCTGAGTGATGTCACTATTAACTGATTGCCAGCAGAACTTTGCACAACTTCTTGAGTCCATCATTCCAGCCAATTTCCTACCCACATGATTGTTCACTCATCCAGCCCATATCTTACCAATGTGGTGATATAGAGACTACAAAGACTATGTCAAAGTCAAGGTTTGTGGCATAATACTGCCCTCTCCCTCATCCACAGCATCGGTCACCTCACAACAGAAAAAGATCAGGTTGATCAGGCACGATTTGCCTTTGGTAAATTAATGTTGGTTGTTTGAAGTCACCTTATCATTTATATGACCAGAAAATGTTTCTAACTGTATTTGGGCCATCATCTTCCCAGGGCCTATTGTGAGGCTGATTATCATTATTTCTTATTTTATTATGAAACTGTTCTTATCTTAACCTGTGGAAGGCTTCTGGGCTGAAGTCTTCCACATTAACCCATGGATATTACTGTTTTTTCTGATTCTCCTCCCCATGCAGCTGGGGATGGTGTGGGGCAAATGACTGCATGGTGCTTAGTTACTGGAGTTAAACTGTGGTGGTCTCACAGTCTCTATAACCTTCCTTTTGCTGCATCTGTTCTTATATAAACTTTCCTTGTTGACTTTTTTTTCCCCCTAAAGATATTCTGTCTAGACTTTCTATGTAATGATCAGATTCTGAATTTCATTTGTTACATGAACTATTTATAGAGCAGAAACACCAAGAAAAACCACAACCATGTAGCTGATTTGCTACAGGATATAGTGAATCCCTCTAAGATTGTCTGTGATTCTCTCAGCACAGCTCTGTGGGTGGTGAACATTTATCACAGCAGGATCTCTGCAGCCTGCCTGCCTTAATTCTGCCTTTGACATAAGAGGCACAAACTGGGAGGAATGACCATCATTGCAATGAACTAATTGTACGGGTGAGGGGGGGAGGAAGTTCATGCCAGCTGTGGGAAAATACTATAAAGGTGGTTATTTTTATTCTAGAAGCTAGAATGAAAACATTCATGTACTCTATAAAATCCTGTAAAATAAACAAGATGAAACTCCTCTAAATAAAAGTTGTGCCTGTTGTATCAGGTGCAGGTAATCATTCTGCAAAGTTGTCTTTCAAATAGTAACCTTTTGTTCAGAGTTTATTGGGTGATAAATTCCAAGCATTGTCTTTACAGAGTTATATTGACAGCCAACATTATGATTTGCAGTTTCTCTAGTTACATCTGCATCGGTCTTGTAGGCTGATGCACGCTCCCTGCCATGTGGGGCACAATGACTCATGTCTCTGTGCCTCAAGGTTTGCCCTACCCAGGGTTTGCTTCTTGCATTCACCGCTACTTGAACTTAGCTTTGGATGTCTGATGGGCTCTGTGTGGTCTTTGAACATCAGCATCATCATCTGTACATTATTTTTGAGTTCTATGTGTCTGAATTAATGCAAATGGTTTTGTTGCAGCCCATTAGGGAAGTGATTTTATAGCACACAATGGAATACCTATGCCTCACAAGCACATGAAAAGTCACAGGTGAAAATAGCTCTACAAGCTGCCTGACAGTGGACAACTAGGTAGGAAATTAGTGTGAAAATGTAGTTCATTGATGTAAAATAATATTTTTTTAAACCAAACTTTGCTTTAATTAGCAATAATTACAGAATCCTTTTCCTTTTCTCATCTGACTTGACCTCTTTCATTTACATGTAGCTCTCTGTAATCCTTTTATAGCTTTTATTAGTGATGATGGTTTTCAAACACCATCAGCCACTTAATGTTTAACATGTTTTCTAATGTTTTTAACCTCAGAGTTTATCAGATTAGATATTTATTCTCAGGGGAAAAAGAAAAGGAAAATTTGCCTTGCTGATGTTCACAGTATATTCTAAAGTACTTTACAGAGGTTTGCATCCAGCTGTAATCTGTCAATATTTAGGAAACAAAGTACTTTTAGTATCAAAGGTACTTTTCAATTTTTACAAAAGTATGATTCTCAGAAAAATATTATTTCTTTCAGCAATGAAACAATGTTCCATGAAGTACTGTCTTATCCATAGAGACAAAGGTCTTCAGTGTCCAAAAAACCCCCAAACTTTTCTTTCTATATTACGCTCTGGCAAAATTGGCATATTGATATGCTGAGTCATTTTGACTTTGTCCTGGAGGTCTAGAAAAGTCTGTAAAGCTGCGTGAAAGCAGCATCTACTTTCCATCTGTAAGCTCTGTGAGGACTGTTTTTAAGTATATACAAGTACCTCTGATCATGAAATTAATGTCACTAAAGATCTGTTTTCCCTAAGATCTTTTTTTTTTAACTTCCTATTTTATTGTAATATACTTTAATATATATGTATATATATATTGCTACAGTAAAAATAAACCCACCAATGCTGACTTGATGGGAAGGCAGAATGGTGTAGAGCAAACATTCATTCCAGATCCATGGGAATCTCTTGTGGAGAACCTTTACCAAACAATGTGAACAGATAATTTAGGTTCTGTTTTATTCTCAATTTCTTCACAGAAAGTTGAATCCATCCAAGTGCATTGTTGACAGAAAAGGACTTCTAGAAGATACTTGCCTTTGATCTCCTGCCATACTGTGCTATGGAAGTTATCAAGTGTTCTCAGGACTGCTAGAGCAAATTTTGCCCTCTGAACGCTCTTATCCATCAGAGCCTTGTGCCATATCTCTAACAGCTGTCACAGTTTTCTCACAGAGTTATCTCCAACTGAAGGAGAGCAGGTGTTATTTCTAGCACTCCTTCGTGGCCTGGCATCAGCAGTCTCTCACTGTCACCACAGGACCATGGCATTGCTCCAAACTGCACATTTCCCACAAACACCGGATGGTGGGGATCTAGGGATTAACAAAAAGGCCCCCACCTAATTTTCTGATATAAAACTATGACACTCAGGAGCTTTGTTTCACCTAACTATATTCTTTTTCTTCCAGTCATATTAAAGGAATATTGGAGTTCAAATTATCACCATCCCAAAGACGGGGTTGCTCGTTTTTGCATGTTTTGGGTACATATTCTGGTCTCATGAAAATTGTATTCTTAGCTAAGTGAAAAAAAAAAAAGCCTTCATTTTCATCACCTCTTTCAAGTATGGGAAACAGATGGCTCTCCTCATGCTTCATGACTGTTACCACTTGATGTGAAGTATCTCCAGTGTTTGAATTTGACACATGCAAGGGCACTGCTCTCTGCTTTAACACATCTTCTGTATCTTGTAGATATTTGGGGATGTTACGAGACACCAGTTCTGAATAGTTCCTTAGGCTATGGTAGTTCTATGATGTAGTGGCTATAAATAAAAAAAAAGTAAATCCAGTGACTTTTATGGACAATACTGTGCCTTGGACCAGTTATACATCTGAGTTGCCTGGCTCTCCAGTGACAAGTGACTGTCCAAAGGAAGAGCCATCTCTATTTCACCTCTCCGACTCAATTGAATAGATCAGAACACCATCCAGGTTCATGACCCTGTTCTGCTACACAGGACAAAATCATGCAGGAGGACCAGATTTTTCCCTGGATAGCTCTAGACAGCTCCAGGTAACTTAGCTTGCCTATTTAAAGTTCTCATTTATCTATTTTTGATGAAACATGTAAGAGAAGAATTAAGTCAAAGAAAAAAATTTGGAGAATTTGAAACAGTGTTGAACTCATGAGCCTAAGAATCTCCATAGGTTTTTTTGCTTTTAGATTTGCCATTTTTTTACTACCTACTTGTTTGCCAAACTGTGGTTTACTAATTTTGGAGCTTCTTAATTAATGAGGGACATTCATTAAAGATCTTGAGCAGTGCAAATAATACTTTCTATGCCTATTTTTTTTCCACAATAAAGTTTGGGTTTTTTAAAATTAAAAAGTAAGATTTTTAAAAAGTGAAAGATGTTTAGTAAAATTTCATCAGTTTTAATTTAATATAATATAGCAAAATTACCTCAACTAATTTCACGGAAGCTTATACTATGAGTTTTCCAGTTTGCAGTCAGTTAGAACCTAAATGTTATCTTAAATTGTAACATTCAATACCCTAAGTCAGAAAAAGACTGAGTATGGAACACTCTTAAACACAGCACATAAATTAGAGATCCCCAGCAGTGACATACTGTTACACACAAAACCTTAGAAAAAGAGGCAGAATCTTTCTAAGTCATCATTGTGGTTTTTTGCTGCAGGAAAGAAAAGGTCTATGTACTATATGGAATGCTTGTTATTTATTTCTTTTCCTCCATTGACTTTTCTTCCTACATTGATTTAATGGACAACTGAAAGAAATACTAAAGGAAACAAGTATTTCAGTTATTGTGCAAAAGATGAATGGCAGCAGTAGTACCATCTCCTTCTCTTTCAGCTGTGTTTTGAAGTAGGGTACAGTAACAGTCAATGACATAATTTTCAAGTTGAATTGTAAGCTCATATCCATACCTGGGAGTCTTATTTTCACATCCTAACAATTTGGGGTATTTTCATTTCTCCTCTGATTTGCAGCTTACTAACTTAACCAGCCACTTTCTTCTCACCTTGTTATGCATCTGTCTTTCTACTGCCTTCCTCTCTCTCAGTGTCACACGTGGAGTTCAGGCAGTGACCTTGGCATGTTCATCTCCCTGAACCAGGCTTTGTTTATTTGTGGGTGTAGTCCTAAATGACTTGCCAGGTTGTTCCAGGAAACATTTGACTAAGCAGTAAATTGAACCCAGCACCTCAACTGTCCTTCACACCATTTTCCTAATGTCTACTTGTGTGTGCATAAACTATCCCAACAGACAACAACACCACACCAGCCTCTTTGCAAAGAATTAATGGCTTTTGGGACAGTGGGTGACTGCATAGGTATCTGCTAGAGATATTATGTGTTCTCCTTTGAAATACATGTTTCTATTTGAAATACTGTGCATTAGGTACTGCAATGGCCCACCTAAACAAATAATTGATATCTGAAGCTTCCTGTAATTGAACATTCTACTGATAGTAAGGATTATAACTGATGATATGGACAATGCAATAAAACATGATGAAAGGTAACGAAATCTTGAACCTTGTCTTAACAGATTTACTTGCTTACTTTCTTTTGATATCTTCAGCAAGACTAGAAGCCCAAAGTGGCCAGTCTACTGTTTGTAGCTTGTGATATCACCCAAACTCGGTATGCATTTTGAACTGGCAGAATACTGCCCCAGCTCTAAAACATGCCACTGATATTGTGAAGTGGAGAAAAGCCATTTTGAGATTATGTTTTCATAGCTCATTTTGAAGAATGCAACAGTTAAACAAAAGTGACTAAAAGTGGAGCAAGTTGCAGGGCAGCTCATTTCAAATCCATTCCTTCATCAACTTCTCATCTGTCTTTTAACTTCAGTATTTTTGTTGAAAGAACGTGGGGAAGTGAAATTTAATTTTTAAATCTGATATGTAATAAAGGAATAGCCCACCGTGGGAATGAACACTTCCAGACCAAGTCTTGTTTCTCTCAGAGAACACATATATTCTCAACCCTTTAATCTGTGTCTCCTTTCCTATATCTCCTTCATTTAAATCAATGCAAAAGTAACAAATATAGTATTTATTTATCTTTTTATTATCTGGAAAAGGATGGTTGTTAGGAGAGAAAAGTGCTCCTTTAGAAATCAGAGGATTGAAGTGCTTTAATTTAAGCTCTCGTGATTAAAGATGTACAATTTAAAATTTGAGGGCAAATGAGGCTAAGATTCTAGAAAACCCAGTAGAGATTAGTTTAGCTCCAATTATTTTCTTATTGCTATCCTAGAGCAGAACACCTGGGTTACTAAAATAACAAGTAGTAGTGAAGGTTCATTGTATATCATGTGTTAGAGAAGGATTTACTAAGAAGAATTAAATCACATCACCCTTTTTAGCCCTTTTTGATTTGGTTCCTGTGATGGAGAACACCTGTACAATCCACAATCCACACCTTAGCCCTACAGTGTGACCTCATTTAATCTTTAGCATGCTCTTATCAGCCTTTAATTAAGATATCAGGAAAAGGTATATAATTGGAAGCCCTAGTTCTCTTTATTTGGTGATTCGTTTAAGCCTAAGTGGAAAATCACCCCAAAATTACCAGATAATAAAACTAACAAGCCAAACTGGACAGGTCCTCTTTGTAGAAGCCTTCATTGCACTTCCCTCTCTCCTTGGACGATCTGGGTCATTAGGATCTTGCTTTAAGAAAACTAGTTTCCTCAAGACTTAAAATATGTGTATAGGTTATACGCCAGAAGTAGGAAAATTTTGCCTACCCTATGAGAATTTTCAGGCATATCTAATAGATGCATATATTTTATGTGTGTCTATATATATGACTATTATGTACACACATATGGCAATATCTAATTAACATGAAGAAAAAAAATCCTCTTTAGAAAAGATGTTAAGCCATATAAAGGTGTGATATATATATCAAGAGCCAAGTTAGAAAGGACTTTTGCCATTTAAATTGCCAAGTTAAATACAGCACAATTGAAGAAAACCTGTCCCTCCAGATATTCATAAGACTACACTTGGGAGCTCTTGGAAGCTAACTTAGCACCAATTGTATCTTATTTAACTTGGCCACTTAGAAGGCTAACCCTTTAGCAACTTGGCTCACAGTGAACGTATCACACCTTCACAACTGACCTTCTCGTCTTAGCTTTCCCTCATTTAGTGCATACTGAATGTTTTTGATCAGATCTATTTACGCTATTTTGGCTAATTAGCTTGAAAGACAAAAACAAAATCTCTGAAGGACAGGTCTGTGAACATAAAATATAATTGGATGGAAATGGACCTGTTCACATTCTTTTTACGTTAGCTCAATGTGAGAGTGCAAAGTGCTAGCTGCCTGGTTTTGCTGTCTCTGTGCCACCCTCCAAGGAGCTTTTACCAGAGCCTGGTAGTTGAACCTTTTGTGCTCTTGTACAGGGCTCATGTGTTGCACTAAAAGAAGCAGCTACCTGCTCTGGGAGAGGATCTGGTTTAGGTGCAATTATGTAGTGGAATTATGGTGGAAAACGGACAGGGTGGCTGTGTTACTGACTTCTGCAGTCATGTGTCAGGGCATGCCTGCAGCAGAGCTGCAGATGGTGATGTTGAAAGTGCAGAAAGGTTCAGATCTTGCCTCTTCTGCTAAATGCATGCCTGAAAGACTCTAAATTAGAGTACTAGATTTGTGTGGAAAAGTGTCAGTTGTGACTACTATAGTGCAGAGACAATTCAGTAAAGAAAAGAGTTAATTTTAACATCAAAATGCTGTTGCCATATAGGGCATTGGAAACCAAACTTCTTCACATCTCAGATCATGCATAATGAAAGACACTCCCAGGACACTTATATTATTTGAGTCAGCAAAAACAGAATCCATGGCAATGGAACCTGATGGAAATATTGTGTTGCAATCTTTATAGATTATTACCTATGATAACAAAACTTAGAAATCATAGTAATGCCAGCAGTATAAAGACTTAGATTAGATAGAAAGAACACAAGATGACTTCCCTGAGATGTGTACGTCATCACATACATGGTGTCATACCATCTTCCGATCTAGTGTGACATTCTAGTCTGTGCAATAAAACCTCTCCATTCAAGGTTATGTGTGGATGGAGCTGCAGGGGCAACAAAGCAAAAGGGATCAAATATAGTCCCCAGGAACACTGGGGTGGATAAAAATAGATTTATTGATGGTAGGAGAAGGGAATACCCTTATTGGTGGTAGTGAGTGCGTAACACATACAGTGCATAACACCCTTCACACTGTTCTGCCAGCACCTAGTCCTCTCATAACACAGTTTGCACACAGATGAGTGGAAAAAAGAAACGTGCAATAAGATTTGATAGTCAGGATATACAATTTAGAATATGATGCATCATATTTCTGACTTCCACAAACCTCTCATTTATGTACATGTGACTTTCCTTTCTGTGAAATGAGCTGTGGGTCTAAGGTTTCAAGCATTATCACTGCTTTTTGAACATGTTGTGTGGAATTTGTTGTAAAATTTTATTCTTTTTTTTTTCCCATCTAAAAGGTTTATAATGACTGGTTACAGTTCAAAATATTATTAAAATTAATGAGTAATATAATAGGAGCAAACAATAATATTCTTGTACTAATTCACTTCTATCTCCTCTTATCCTCTTCTGTTTTCTTCTCTGAAATCAAATGGAGTATTTGTTGGCTGACAAATTGTAAGAGCACAGGACTGGAAGAGACTAACCTTTGATAACACCTGCCTTGCATTCTAAAAAGAGGTGCTTTGTGACACTCCTACAAACTATCAACCTGAAATGTCAGAAGCTTTATTACACATCTCATACATCACAGGTAGTGAGAAGAAGAGATGGGAATACTACTAATGGATTAAGTCCCTGCGGTAGAGGAAATTTATTTAACCAAACTGCCAGAGGTACCTACTGGATGGCCACAACACTGAGCTGTGAGGTAGCACAAAAAGTCCAATAGTTCCTTTCAGTTTTATCTGGGGAGGAGAAAGACATATTCCTCCTGTCACCAAATCTTTAGGGCTGAAAATGTGAACATGAGGTACCAAATGGGTGGGTGAGATCAATACCACCAGGAGTTAACAAGGTGCAGTTTTACATCATGTTTCTTGCTAGTACCAACTACCAGTGACAAGGCATGTGACACGAAAAAATAAAACCACAGAAGAAATATTTTCTACATAATTTCTGTTATTTTCCAAAAAAAGTTATGTGAAACTTTCCTCATCAGTTTAGTCGAACTACCTATATTAGAATTAAGCACTAGTTTGGTCTTTTTCTGTGAAAATGCAGATAAGGAAATAGGCTGGAGACACCCTTTATTAAAATGATTTGCTGAAGCCACAACAATCAGAGACATGACCCTGGAGTCCTTTTTGCCTTCAGAGACTGACTGGATTTTGTGAAACAGGCTTTGGGGTGAGATGGAATGAAAGAGCAGTGGAAAAATAACACAAAATTCAATTGAATGAAGTAGGAGAGGGAACAGAATAAACGTACTGTTTGGGAAGAATAGCTAGAATTTTGTGCAAATATACTCTCTCTTTTTATGATTGCCCAATAATAAGTGAATTTTTAATAGCAGACACTGCTTTCTGCCTTTGAAGAGCTGCAGTCTATGAAGGTGGCTCTTTCAGACATGAAAGAATGATGAGAAGACTGGATGGCCACATGCTGTAAGGATATAGTGCAAACATGGAGGAGGTATCCCTTGTCTAGAGATGGGATATATAATAATTTTATTATATATTCCTTTCTATATACATATATCCCTGTCTTTATGATAGTTTTTACTCTATGAGTTTGCAGCATGTCATGGAGGATGGCTACAGTGTTAGGGGTCTGAAAACTGTCCCCACATCAACTCATTTAATGTTATATAGTCAGACTGTGGTCCTGTTTACAGCTAAGCCTAAGGAAGTTGTGCTTCCACAAGAAGAATGGAGAAGACCTTTCCTGGTGCCAGGGAGTAGCTGCTCTTCAGGAATCAATGGTGGACTTGGCACTGCTGGGTTCATGGTTAGACTCGATGACCTTGAGGCATTTTCCAATCTAAATGGTTCTGTGATACTATGACTCTTGGATGTGTAGGGGGAGCAACCCATGGGCTATGCAAACAAGCAGGAGTGACTTCTTGCAGTGCAGGCAAAGCCAGTGATCAAAGGCATTTTTGTCCAAATCCACCAATGGGCCAAGGCTCATGGGCCAAGGACATGTCCATGGGGCCAGTAACACACTGAATTTCTGTTTCCTCTGGATTGATGTTTTCATTAAGTTGGATAAATAAAGATCCCTTAGTAGAAGCACATGCAGTTTGACAGTATGCCATGAGTGTACACTATATTCATGTGGTTCAGAGCTAAAAATTAAACCAGTTATTGCCTGGATTTCTACCTCCACCTTGCTATCTCATATCTCTGATGTCAGTTTTCAAGAACAAGATATGCAAAGAAGGAATCATTTTCTCACACATTTTGTTGTAGGCAGTATTTATGGTCTTCTGTACTTTATATTTGAACACACTGTGCTGAGATGTGCTGCCGTGCAGTGAATCTATCTGATCTCAGGGACTGATTATGCAAAATGAAACTGAAGCTCTGTTTTCCTGCTCCCATTATACCCATGTCAAATGCTGATATTTTCAGATTTCTATGTAAATATTTCACTTGATTTCAACAGTTTAGCTTCAGGACACAGAGTGAAAAAAAGGAGACAAGACAAAATAATTTAAACTAGTTGGAAGGAAGGAAACACAAATGCAGCACTACAGTAATTTGTTTTCCAACTGAAATAGTAAATGACAGATCTTAGAGAACTATGAATTTGACTCTACAGTACTCTTTTTTCTTTTTTTTAAAGATTATTGAATTGGCTTGGTTTGGTGGTATAGGATAGGACACAGAAGTTTCTTCAAAATTTCTGCAGCCAAAACCTACTGTTCTGAAAAGAAAATGAATTTTAGTACAGTTCAAGAGATGGAGTACTCACTATCACCCAGGCCAAAATTCCAAGAGATTTGTTGAACTATGATAAAGCATTTCAGTTATCTGTGTTGAAATCTAAAATTAGTCTAAAATCTGAATTCACACATTCCAATAATCTGTGCAGAACCTTTATTCACACAGAAGTCAGATTTATCTGTGTGAGTTCAATATCAGAGTTAGAGAGGAAAGAGAAAACCAATTTGTGCAGTCTACTACTTAATGAGAGCACAGTAAAATGGTGCTAAAATATTTTATATTTGCTTAGGCTGCTTTCTAAGCTTTTTCTTAAGAATACATAGATTATATTTGCTACAGTACCCCAATTTTTAGTGTGGAAGGTCAGTCTGTAGCACAAATTCAGTGAAATGGTGCATTACATGAAAGTGTTTAATATGTATCTCACTTTTTCTGAATCTAACTAACCAGCCAAAGTAAAGGGTTGAGGAGATAAAGTCTGTGCTGTAGCCAGTAAAACTACATTTTACTTGAAAGTTACAGAGCAAACCTGATTGAAATGTTTGTTTAAAAGAACAAAATTAGACAGATCTTTGTATGTTTACCAGGGTACAGATTGGAGGGGAAAATAAATTATTGTGTTTTGATTCTTTTCAGTTTAGCAGTTGTCCATTGCTCATTTGCTGATACAAAGGGCATATCTTTTAGATGAACTCTTGTCTCATATCTCCTGAAATTTATCTGATAAGAAAAGACATTTTTATCTTTGATACTGTAAAGATGAAACTCACTGGTAAAAGTGTATGGCACACCCTATTTGATTCAGCAAAACTGTTCTTACTAATTCTGATCCCTCTTTTCAGTTTTATGTCAGAATTCTTCGTGGTTGGATTGCAGTGCCGCAATTCACATTTCTGATTTTCCATGTTGTACTCACTTCTGTTTCTATCTGCTCAGACATTTACTCCAGTCAATAGTTAAAGTGGTTGCTCAGTTTCCCACCCATCTTCCATTGTCATTCCTCATTTCTTTTCTCTCCTTATAATGTCCTCTATACTTATACCTACTCATATATTCATGTGTATTCCCAGAATAGATAAAACTTTTTTCTTTTACCCATCTCTCTGCACGAAGTAGGGCAGAGGTTCTCTCTGTGCCTCTCTGGCTGTATCTAGACTTATCATCTGTTATTAAGTGTCTTGAAATACATGGTGTTATCCATCAAATGGTGACAAAGGTCCAATGTGTACAACTATACCTTTCTGGGTGCAAGTTTGCCTGTGTGACGCTCTCTTCAAGCCACCAGTTGAGTTGCACTCATGATTACCTTCCCTCTGGCTTAAGAACTTCTCCAGAGGACAGCCCCAGGGGTAGGGGATGGTGTCTCTTCTGTGTCTTAGGCATCTTGCAGTCCTGTGTTACTGCACCATCAATGTCAAGGTGCTCTTCTAAGAGGTAAAACATACACCTCAACACATGCCTCTTATCAAATTTTGTAAATAAAGTCAAAATCCACATATGCTGCTGGCAGAGTTCAATTATTGCAGTGGAGAGTCTGGAAGCAGTACTGTCTGCACAATTCCATGCGTTCTTACTGGTACCTACACATGCTTCTATGTGCTCTTCCATCATTTTTGGGAATGTGAGCAGTTGGAATGCCTCTAGGGAAAGCTTTCATGCTGCTTGGAACACAGGACATTTGGTTTGAGAATGTCCAGTCCCTCAGAGAGGGAACAGAGTGGAAGCCAGTCAAGAGCAGAGCTACAAGGACAGCTTTGTGCTAAGGATGCTGATATAATGCTGAGCACAAGTGTAATAAAGAGAACTAGGTGTTTGAGCTTTCTGTAGGGAATTGGGAAATGCAATTTAAATCTCCTCATATAGAAGAGGAAATCAAACTCTGCCCCTCAGGCCCTTGGCCACCAAAACAGAGATGATTTGGCTAATGCACACTGAGAGCGGGAGGACAAGGGAACAGGAAATAGGTCATCAACAACGGCTGCATATAAAAAAAATGTGGCAACGCTGTTGCTCTGTATCTCAAGCAAGTTTGATCAGAACATGACTGCTAAACTGAGACCCTGAGGAGCAGCTGGTGGGGGAACCCTTTTCTGAGGTCCTGACTCGGCTTTGGTAAACTTATTTCTCACCTGAGTGGTGTTGTAAGCACTTTCAGGGTCTGCACAAGTATGTTACTGGTTTTGTTTGGGAAATAGTTAATTTTTTGCCTTGTAGTTGGTACAATGCTCTGTTTTGAATTTAGTATGACAATACTATTGTTAACACATGGATGCTTTAGTTTTTGCTAACTAGTGCTTATCCTCAGTCAAAGATTTTTCAGTTTCCCATGATCTGTCAGTGAGGAGGTGAACAAAAAGCTGGGAGGGAGGGAGCATGGCCAGTTCAGCTGTCCCAAACTGGCCAAAGGAATGTCATGGTCAGTATATAAATTGTGGAGAATTGGCTGGGGGTGTGGGGCTGCTGGGGGATGTACTGGCACTGATCAGTGGGTAGAAAGCAACTGTACTGTGCATCACTTGTTTCTCTTGGTCCCCCCTGCCCCCGTTCCCCCTCCCCTGCTAATTTTCATTAAAATAACAATAAAAATGACAGCAATATTAATTATAATAATAATAGGTTTTATTTCAATTATTAAATTGTTCTTTTCTCAACCAAAGAGTTTTACTTTTCTTCTGATTGTCCTCCCCATTTCATCAAAAGGGGAAAAGTGAGCAAGCAGCTGCATGGTACTTAGTTGCTTGATGGGGTTAAGCCACAAGATATGCAAAAAACATTTGAGTCACAGATTTTTGAAAAGCATGCCTAAANCATGATCTGTCAGTGAGGAGGTGAACAAAAAGCTGGGAGGGAGGGAGCATGGCCAGTTCAGCTGTCCCAAACTGGCCAAAGGAATGTCATGGTCAGTATATAAATTGTGGAGAATTGGCTGGGGGTGTGGGGCTGCTGGGGGATGTACTGGCACTGATCAGTGGGTAGAAAGCAACTGTACTGTGCATCACTTGTTTCTCTTGGTCCCCCNCCCCCGCTCCCCCTCCCCCGCTAATTTTCATTAAAATAACAATAAAAATGACAGCAATTTTAATTATAATAATAATATGTTTTATTTCAATTATTAAATTGTTCTTTTCTCAACCAAAGAGTTTTACTTTTCTTCTGATTGTCCTCCCCATTTCATCAAAAGGGGAAAAGTGAGCAAGCAGCTGCATGGTACTTAGTTGCTTGATGGGGTTAAGCCACAAGATACGCAAAAAACATTTGAGTCACAGATTTTTGAAAAGCATGCCTAAAGACAGCACATCACCTCTGAACCTGGCTCTATAGTTCTTTGCATTCAAACACAAATAGATCATGCAATAAAATTAACCTTCATAGCATAGAAAAAAGTAGAAATTCTCCTTTGAGAACTTAATCCCAAGGATCAATTTTATTTCCTCTCATAACTTATTATTTTCTCTCGTTAACTTATTTAACAATAAAAATATGTAACGTTCAAAGTACAGTATAAATGGTACCATGATTATTTTGTAAAAAAACCCAACACTACATCAAAGATATATTATTATTTTGGAATGAACATCTTTGCTTTTTGTACAAATGGAGATTCCATTCCACAGGAGAAATTGTTCTAAATGAAATACCTACTTAGTTAAAACTTAATTTATCATTAACAACATGAGTCAGAGCTGCCATAGGTCTATAAGGAAACAATAGGGAAAAATACAGGATCTTTACCCTGCATTCTCTGGCTGCACTAAAGCCAGATGGTTTTGAGTGTTTAAAGAAAAAAAAATGGTTTTGAGCATGTACTGTTACATCTACACCAGTAAATAAACCAAGAAGAGGGCACGGGCTTGAGGACTGTCTCATGACTGCACCCTTCCTGGCCCAGCTTTAGCCCTCGTGACCTGGCACAATCCAGTGGCACCAGGCTAGGGCTGATGAAAAGGAATATTTCCAGAAGGGAGCTGGAAATGTGTCCCACCTGCTCATGAAGGAAGAGAGTTGGGCTTTGTGCATGTGAGAGGGACAATGCTGCTTGGCTTTGGGTCAGGGACTGCTCTCTGGTTTTTTTTTATTCATTAGCAAAAGGGATACCCTGAACTTACATTTCTGGTCTGGTTCTTGTCTAGACGGAACCAAGTGGGAAAAAGCAAGCATGGAAAGTGGGACAGCCTCATCCTTCTGCTATGCGCTCACTGATGGTACTAGTCCAGTTGGTACAGTCCAGCTGGTTGGACAACAAGGAGAGAAATGGTGCTTTCTAATCATCACAGACTGAACCCAACTTATTCTCTCAGCCATCCCTGGTTCCTCAAATCTCAGTTCATACAGATGAACATCCTACACATTTAGTAGTGCTGTGGTGTTTTTGTGATACTGAAAAAACCTCAAGGAGCATATGGTTTTTCTGAGTTGCAGACTAGTCTGACCATATTCCAGTGATGACCCAAATACCCTGTGTGATTTTGGTGTTGCAAACAGTCCAGCTGTTTTATGTTTTCTGCCCGTGGGAGGTTTTTATTTGTGTATGAAATGGTTTCTGTGGAAGAATTCTGAAAAGCACAACAGAATGTGTGAAGTGGTACAGAACAGACAGAAAGTAATTGGTGTGATGACTTGTCCCTCTATAGTCAGCTAGGTGTGTCTTCATAAAAATTTTCTCTGGATTTTCTCCTGTACCCCCTGTGACTACATTGTTCATTTCAGTATAGACAATTCTGTCCTTCCATTTAGATGTCACTTCCCTTTCAATAGGCAAAATATATAAAAGCACTTTGTGTTTTAACTAGAATTTAATGATTACTGGAGGGGACTGCACAGAGACAAGAACCTCAGGCAGTGACACAAGCAGGTGCTTAAGGAAAATGTGTAAGAGATATGGGCAGCTTCCAGCAAATTACTATTAAAGAACTATCTGAGTTTTAGCTTGAGTATCATATTAAATTGCTAGCAATGAATTTTTTCACCTTTTTCTTAAGCCCATTTTTTAGACAGTGTGCATTCATTTTATCATTTTTTAAAAACAATCATTGTATGTCTTAAAACTGAAATATTTGTCCCTCTAGGTAAGCTGTATGCTTTGTTCCATTTCCTCAGTAGGTGCAATTTTATGGAAAATTCTTCCATATCAGCTGTTGTTTATTTTATGAGTTCAGGGTATATTTTTAAAGAAAGAGTCTTACATGGAAAGAATTTGTGTTCTACCTACAGCAGATTTACTACTCACATTAGAAACACATCACCAGCACAACCTGTAACACTGACATTTTCATTAATCCCCTGCAGTTAATTCCACTTGTGGGGAATTAATTGTACCATCAAATTATTTAAACAGGGCCTTACCATGTCAATATGACCTCCTTACTTCTATTTTGAATTCAGATGGAAGAAAATGTCTTTTAAAAACCGTGATGAAATCTCCCAAATAAGCAATACATAAACTCATTGCAGAAGCAGGAGACAGAAGGTCTGCAGTCATATATAAAACAGTGTATCAGATTACCTTAATGATACCTAATCACCAGACCTAATCAGTTTATCTGAAGCAATTAAGTTCTATCTATAAGATATGAAGCAGTTTTAAATTTGTGTGAGATGCTAACATTTCTCATGGTCACGAACAATGGCAGTGAATGAGAAAATGCATGAGCTTTGTGTGCTCTAAGAAAAAACAATTTGATTCTGTTTGGCTGAAACAGAAATTGTTCCTTTTCATAACATTATCCTAGATATATAGTAGCCAGGGGATAAAGCACTTGATGAACTCCCTGTTGTGGTCAGTGAGCATTTTCTCCAGTACTGAGTTTTCTTCTCCTTTTCTTTGGAGTTTTAAAGTATTTGCTGTGATTGCAAAAGATATCTCAATTGGTGAGGCAAAATTTCACTCCCTAAGTGAATCCCCAAATAGTTGAAGTCCAAAAGATGATGATACTAATTTGAACTTAGTATTTCAAAAGGCTCACATTTTCCTAAATTAATCCTAGTCTGAGGTAGGAAGCTGATTTACGATCTTTAAAGAGAGACTGGGAATTGATTGATTAATTTTACATTATGAGCAAATAGAGATACCACTAATACTTTCAGGTATGCTCTTTTTTTACATAGACACAGTTTGGAATGTCCTCACTATATTTTGTTTCTAGCCCTTTTGAAGTCCCATGTAATTCTCACACTTATTCTCATGTAAAATATGGAGAGATGTAGGGCTGGGAGAAATTTCTTAAGAACACATACTTTTGATCAGTTCTCAGAGGCAGCTGAAAACAATGCTTCTTTTTTTTTTTCTAAATTATGAAATATTTTACTATATATTGCAAGGGTCTTTGTATGGTCTTGCTATTATCCCATGTGAAGTGCTTACCTTTCATCTGACTGTGGAAGAGTTGATATCAATCATGAGAAACCCTGCAAATAAGGATGACTTACTCAGAAGTCACAAGGAGGATTAGACTGCTTAAACAAGTCTGTGGTGCCATTTTAGTTGCTTTAGGGCCATGGTAGATGCAGGCACAACACAGGACCTACAAAATATTTGTGTCTTTGTAGTCTGGCAGTGGAAATCCAAGCAGGACATCCCAGGACATCTCACATCACACTAGATGCTTATGTTCAGGCAACTGAATTTCACACCTGATTCTGCACAATGTCTTTGTGTCCTTCCAGTATTCTTCCTGTCCCAGATCAGGTGTCTGAAGAGTGTAATTGCTTACTCTCCAGAGAAATTTCTTTTTCTACTGACAGTACTGACTGCTTCAGTACTGTCAGGATGAAGGCTTATAGTATAAACTTACTTGTAGATGGCTAAATTTAATGGAAATTAAATGGAGAGGATAATAATATTCCACAGCACATGTCTATTAATGAAAATACATTAGGAGTTCTACCAAACTTTCAATTATCCATATTCTGCAGTTCAAGTTTGAAGATTGGCAAATATCCTGGCAAGTAACAGTTATTTTTACATTTGGCGTTTTAAGTTAATTTAGTGTCCAACTTACTTGAGATGTTAATGCTGCTGGAGCAGAATGAATATTCCTTAGGAGACAGAAGCAGAAATTTACTTCTATTGCCCTTCACCTCTGGCTTGGAAAATCCAGTCAGGCTTGCTTAGTTGCCATTTAGTTGTGGGACTGTCACTCTATATTTGCTTTAATTCTGGATGTGGGTGAGCAACACAGTTAATCTGTAAAGAGTAAATTCTTATCAGATACCAAGAAGTGAAAGTCTGTCCCTCAGGAGTTAGGGAATACCGATATTGTTTTGCATTTGCATCAAGTGTACAGTATATTAATTGTTTGGACTGCGAAAATAAGTTCATTTCTGAGGGTGACAAAAATGATAGTGACTGGCAGAGATTATAACAGCAGATTTTGAACATCATAACCTGATTAGCTTCAAAAAAGAAACTCATTTAATGTAAATTGCAAATCAATTTGCTTCTTAATACTATTCAAATTACACACTCTTCCAACTAACATGGCACACTGAATGACAGAAACCATTCTTCTATCTGTCTTTTGGTCAGATGAGAAATTATTTCTATTACAAGTTCTATAATAGAAGACTAGAATTATCATATTGTCCTTTATTTTGCCTAGTTTTAATTTTGTCAACTTTAAAGCCTATTTCCATGGTTGAAAAGAACAAACTGTGTGCTCAACAACTTTATGCAGAACAAGAAATTAAGACATAAACCTGTATTTAATTTCAACTATTGTTTTTAGTGTCTGAGACTACAAATTTGTATTTTTCATCTAAGTTAGACCACCTAAATTTACTCTATAGAGACAGACAATTCTGAAACAGTAGGCATGATTAACTCTGTGATGGTGTGTCTCCTCTTTGCTGACTAGGGAATGCATTTTATATCCAGATTATGTCTAGAGATTGTCTTGGTGGGTATCATAGTTGTATCTTTGTAGGCCTTATACTACAGACCTTGGCATGAGTTGGGCTTGCATCCAGCTGTCATTTCAACTCTTAGGCTGCAC
Source organism: Campylorhamphus procurvoides (assembly GCA_013396655.1). Lineage (NCBI taxonomy): Eukaryota > Metazoa > Chordata > Aves > Passeriformes > Dendrocolaptidae > Campylorhamphus > Campylorhamphus procurvoides. Next base: position 90,011 of record WBMV01003351.1, read on the forward strand.
CCACCCTTAGACATACTCAGCTCATTTTGATGGCAACAGCTTGAGAACCAGCATTGCAAAGGTATCTGTATGAATTCTTAGTCTTAAGTGATAAATTCAGGATTACTAGTAAGAGTTAATTAGATCAGACATTTGTTAGCCTGAATATCACTGCATGATGCTTTTAAATTGCACAACCTGCAATGTCCCATCCACAGACTGTTTCCATGGATAGAAGATGGCTTAACAAGCAGTGGTGACTAAGCGATACAGCCTGTCTTTGAAAGGGTTTTCATGCTGGCAAATGTGAGACAATGACACTGACTGGGTTAAACAGGAGTCCAGGGTTTTCCTTTTGACAATACCAAGACAACTGCAACTGCAAGACTAGAGACCGCCACACTTCTTCAACTTAGAAGCTCATACATGAGCATTTATACGGCTGACAGCCAATGACACATAACATCTTTCTGGAGTCCTCTGAGGAGAGGATGCAACTTCCCAATGGTCCCTAACACTGCTGCGATATAGCGCACCCCAGCATCACAAGTGATGGTCTGATACTGACACTGCCCAGACTTCTACAGCTGGAGATTTAGAAGCTGTCACATCAACATAAACCTGTTTTTCACAACATTAACAACCTCTGAGGTTTTGTTTTAGGTTTAATGTGTTTTAGAGGCACACTTTGGGCTGGCTTTGCTTCATGTAAAGCTTGGGGCATACGATCCTTGCTGGATGTAATTGTAATGGCTGCACAAACTGCAGCCTCCATCCTTCATCAGGGACCCTGAGTACACATATACATTAAAAAATGTGTTTCAAATATGACATCAGACATCTTGTGTTCATTTAAACTTCACCATATTGCCCAAAGAGATGGTAGATGCCCCATTCCTGGAAACATTCAAGATCAGGGTGGATGAGGCTCTGAGCAACCTTATCTAGTTGATGTTCCTGCTTCTTGCACAGTGGTTGGACTAGATAACCTTTCAAGGTCCCTTCCAATGCAAACTATTCTATGATTCTATGATTATTAAACATATGCATTTCACACATAATCTGAGATGTTTTTGTTACATCTCAAAGCTATAAACTCTGTCTGCTTGTTAGGTTTCGGTCTCAATTCTTTCCACCTTAAATTACTCCAGTGGGCAAAATTATAAATAGTTTCTGACTTTATTCAGTTCAATGTTTATACAGTTGCATTAAATACACACACACATAGTATAAGTAAGACAAACCATTATTCTTCAATACATTTTTAAAATCTACTTAAAATATTCACAGAAACATTGAAGTTCAGCATGGGGGAAGAATAGCAGCTTGGTGCCTAAGAGAGACATGATCCTAACTTCTGCTGGGCATTTTTTGATGAATGCAGGATCAAGACAACAAGCTTTTTAGTACATATGTTACAAATAGCAGCAAATCCTTTTCTCTATGAATGTGCTATTTCACATTTATGATTCCTCCATAACAGTCCTCACCACATTGTTCTATCTTTGTTCTATAAAACATAGCATGCCTCATTATGTGTTAAACCCCACTAAGTGTTGAACTCCTCCTTGGAGGTTATGACCATTCTGAACTCCCTCCCAAAAGTAAAGCAGCTTCAAGCCTCCCGGAACTCAGGAACATTTCAAGACCCTTTCTCTCACAGATGGTAGATAGAAATAATTTATTCTTTGTTTAATACTGGGCATGTTTCTGCGGCAGTGGAAAACTACACATTGGAAGCTTAAGTTCCACAGTTTCAGTTCTGTTTGTGAAAAACCTGCCACATTAACTTACCAAAGCCTGGAAGGTCCACTTGAATATGAGAGAAAGTTGCATACTTTCTATGTGTTGATAAATGTTTCATTCTTGATTTTTTTGGTCAGCCAAACCCTCACTCGTTCATCTGAAATTCTCTGGATGTTTTCTTTACATAAGAACTACAGAACTAAAGTTATTGAATGTTTCCATAAAAATTACACCTTCAAGGAATTTACTGCACTGTTTCTCTGAGAATTATATTTGTTTTCTCCACACACTTAGGACAGCTTTCCATAGGTACTCTTGAATTTTCAGAGACAAATAATGTATTTGTATATCCAATTATTTCTATTGCTGGCTCATATAAATAAACCCTGAAAGTTATGAACTACATCAGCCTCTACATGTCCCAGACATCTGTTAAGTTCAATTTTATTGAATTAATAAAATAACAAAAATATATAACTCTCTACAAGCACTGCTGTCTCATGTTAAGATTGGTGAAAGTAGTTCTGGATGAACCAGGTACAATTATATTCCATTTTCAAATGCCTTCCTTTTAGTGCTGAAGTTGACAATCTCTTACACTTCCAGAATCTTTGCTTTTTCTATTTTTAATGCAGTTGTCACAGTAAAATTTCTCAAGGCTTATGTCCTCACCTTTGTCTCTCTGTTCATGTTTCCAGTACCTAAAAGACCCAGACTGAAGATGTAAAGCTGTTACTTTCTTTTACTCTGAACAAAGAAAAAGAAAAGAAAAAAGAAAAAAGAAGAAAGAAAAATTATAGAGCCATAAGGTACTTTGTACTTGTTAGACTTATAGCTTGAGAAAAAAATTAATGCTTCAAGCAATTAATATGGTGCAATGACTTTAGTCTGCCCAGACTGACCTAAATGAAACTTTTATTTCCTTATTGGCTTGTCCAATTTCATGGTTGATTCATATTCATCCTTATCAGATCTTCCACATCAATTCCTGTTGCTGCTCAGGCATTTTCACAAGATTTATCTTTGGTGCAAGGGCTGAGACTGGGAGATGGATTTGCAGGACCATGGGTTGGAGTTGGTATTACAAATATCTGCTTGTTTTTAAGCAATAATGTGCCTTTATTCTGACTTCCTTTAAATAAGTCAGAATGAAATATTACATTTTTTTTTGAGAAATAGATTCAAAACCAGATTCTACAACTGTGGCAGAAACCATGCTCAAAATCAAAGTAGAAATATTTCTTAATAATTTTAAAGTCTTACTGTAAAATATCAGCAGAACTCCTTTTGATAAATATTTCCGTAAACCAACAGCATGTTAAAAAAAGGTTTTAAGTAAACCACATATTTTATATGTTTTCAGCTGGTGGGAGCAGAGGTAAGTGTCTATTTCGTCTCATTTGATATAAATCCACCATTTATTTTAGCATTTGATTTTGAATCCTCTTTTTGCTCTGTTTTCTCGACGTCTGTCTGTGTTTTGACATGGTGTCTTCTGTAAAGACGGTACCCTGGGAACCAATATATGTTTAGTATTAAATAAAGACATTATAAAAACTGCCTGAAAAAGATACTGTAGTAATACGTAGTCATGCAACATTTTCTTTCCTTATACTGCTAAAACATTCCAACATATTCAGAAAATTTCTTTAAAGTTACGTTTAATTATTTTGTGTCACTCATCACTGGAAAACTATAATTAGAAAATTTAAGTTTAAATTCTGCATTTGGTGTTTAATTGCTTTGTGTTCCTGTAGTGTGCAGTGACTTTTAAAAGTACTGCTAATCTCCCTTGGGAAGCCTTTGGACTCTGGCTGGGTCTGGAGGACTCTCTACATAAGTCCTGTTTGTCAGGAGCTGAGACAGAGTGCCTCATCTGTCTCTACCCCATTTCCTGACAGAGAGGATGGCTGGTTTTGGAGTGGGAATTTGATAATCACAGCTCTGTTTTTTTGTGTGAATAACAGAGACAAGGTCTGGACCCTTGTTAGGTTAGTTGTAGAAGCAGGGAAACTGAGGAGAGGTGTATGTGGGAGGAAAAAGGGACCTTGACCTCTAATGGAAGATATTTTCTCACATTATCCATGAAGCTCATGGCTGTTCTCTCAAAAACTAGTGGGAGGGGGAGTTTGTGCACGGCTGTGGGGACAGCCCTGCTGGGCATCTGTATGCCCAGACACCCTGGATCAGTGGAAGCAAATGTATTTACCCTTCCTTGGCCAAGGGCAGTAACAATACTGTGCTCACGGTGTTCTCACGTGCCCAGCTATAAGTGGTGGATACCCCCTCCCTCATGCTGAAAAAAAGGGTCTTTCAAATCTTAAACTAAGCCTGGTATATTCCTGGTTATGTACAGGGCACAGGGCAGTGACAAAGCTTAGTAATCATTTGGGTCACAATTTACTGAAATGATTTGAATTTGACTATTTTTATCCCTTCTTGTTTTCTCCATATGCATGACAAATTAAACTGATGATGATGATGATGATAATAATAATTCTATAATATAAAATAACTATACCTCCTAAAATTAGCATTGCAAACAACAGCTGGAAAATGCTGTAGATGAGTGGGAAAGTAAACATCAGTTCAAGTTGTTCAGGGCTGAATGAGAGCTGTACTATAGTTGAACATAACTGAGTGTTTTGCATGCCTGTTTCCAGAGACACTGTACGGCATCTAAAGGGAATACAAAGACAGTTGTGAAATAGCAGCCTGTGGGTCCTTATGCTTTTTAGTAATCTGGATAAGCAAGAAACATACAGTAATGAATAACTAAGAAAATTGCATCCTTCAGCTCACACAGTCAACAAAACACTCCACAAGTCATATGGCTGTTACCACCAGATCCCACATTTCAGCAACTGTAAAAGACTGTGATCCCCCTTCAAGCCACATACATGACACTCAGTCTCCCTTTCTTGTAATGATGTCCTAAATTGTAGACTGCTGCATCTTCATGGGATTTTTTACTGCAGTCCCAACCACATTACAAGTCAGGTCTATTTCACTTGTTTGAAGTGTGAGACATTGGCACACAAGGGGAAGACATATGAAGGATTGTAAGCAATGCTATAATCAGAATCTGTAATAAACATACACAAGAAAAGTTTTATCTCCACATAGGATCCAGATACAGGATTAGAGAATGACTGACTGTTACATAATTAATATTTAGGGAACATTCCCAGCATTGATTATTCATTAAATAAAAACTTTTTGCACAGCTGAAAAAAGATTATGGGTCTTTATCACAGAAAATTCCATACCTGTGCCAAGACAGACCAGCTATGCGAGCCAGAAAGAATCCTAAAGAATAGCCAGCTGCTGGAAATATCGTGCCAATGATCCATAATTTGGGTGAGATAATCCAGGAGCCTTTGTAGAGTATTCCTCCAACCACAGCAATGAGCACGATGAGGACTGCCCCCACAATGGAACCAACCTGTGAAGGGAAAGGGGAACGACTGTGTGAATAAGAGACCCCAATGAAGTTTAATGACAACAAACATGGTGTCAAACATGCCTGTGAGTGTCTCTGGGTCACTGAAACATCTTATTAAACACAAAACAATGCAATTCCCAGCAAGAAGAGCGATTAGATAGCTGCCATTTTCAACAAACAGGAGATGTATGATGTACTTCAAGGCATAACTACAAATACAGATCAAGGCCTGGCTGGAATAGTTATCTAGAGCAGACACCTGTAAAACTACTCCTTTGAAGCTTTGGCTATAATTGTACTTAGAACTGAGAGTAAAAAAAAATTCACAAGTGTGATGTAAATGAGGAATAGTGCACCCATTCGAAAAGTTTCCCCAGAGTTGTTGGGAAACTGACAGCCTAACAGGTAGACTAATGCATTTTCTTCCCCATCTTGGGCAATGATGCTCTGGGTCTTAGTACAGTGTGCGTTAACTAGACACTAGTACTAGTGCATTAGTGATAGGAAATTATTTACCAAGCACAGGGATAAATCTTTAACATGACAGAAAATTCCTGCTTGAAAACTGGTTGTGAGCTTGTATAGCACTCCTATGTAGACTTAATCACTGAAGTTGATCTTATTTCCTATAGCTGAGTATACTGATATCTCTACTGCTGCTTGCCAAAAAAAAGTCATAACTCACTCTCTTCTCAATACCCAAGTGAAACATTTGCCATTATGGCATGTGTTGCCAGGGATCTCAGCAACAGACTTCTTAGGCTAAGCTTAGGAGAACCTATTTCTCAGCTGAAACATATTTCCATTGAACTGGCTTCATCAGTCCTTGGCTGAAGCCTTTTTAAGAGCACTGAGTGAACAAGTGCTTTGGTTTGGCTGAGCTATTAACCACACACCCCTAGGAAGAAGAAACATGGTCTGGCCATGACAAGCTCTTCTATTTTACCTGGTACACTGTCTTTGTGCTCTCATCTCAATTTCTCACTATATGGGCCTTAATTTGACAACTGTGGTTCAATCTTCCCTTGATGCTTCATTGTCCTACATAAAGCAAACTGTCAATGGACTTTTTTGTGGGTTGCTCACCCATTTGGTAAGAAAGAGGATGAAATGGTGCTTTGCTGAGAGATCAAGTTTTCATGTAAGTGCAAATCCATGCTTTTCCCTTAATTGATTAAACAGAAATAGTACAGTTTTGAAATCAGCTCTCAATAGTATCCAAGTTTGTAACAAGATGTGAGTGCATTTAAAAATACAACATGATAAGCTAGCAGTTTAAGAATGAATTGACTTAAAAAGGCGTTATCTGTGTTCTATGCTGCAAGAACTGACAGTAAAGAAACGGTAACAAAAGATAAGTAGAATAACAAGTGACCAGCCTAGTTTTCTTTAAAAAAAATATAGATAATACATCTGTTCACTAAGAATGGTTATCAAAGGTAGAAAGTGCTCAGCACATCTGACAATCTCTTTAAATCAAAACCCAGTGTTCAGAATGTTTAATTCACTATTACCTTAAATGCAACTAAATTATTATTACTATTTTGATGAGAACAGTTTTTGCCCTAACCCTTATATTTTTGGTGAACCTGAAACCATCTTGCAAAGATAACTATATTTTGTGAATAAATGTGTTATTTTTTTGTAAAGGTTGGAATCTATTCAATTTTTTTTTAATAAAAATTAACTTCACACTCAAAATTGAACCACAAAAAAAATCAACACACTGGCTTAAAAGAAGAAAGGTTTTTTGATCCAGAACGAATTTATTTTGTACTGTTTTGCAGAGAAAAAACAACTTCTAGTTGACCTGAATGATTTTCCTTCCAATTTCAGTTTATTTTATATAGTGAACTCAATTACTAACATAGTTGCAGTCAAAGACAAAAGTAGGCTCTTTAGATAATGATGGTTTCTAATAATGTATGCAACTCGTGTGTTTGTGCAGGGGAAAGTGATATATTTCCATAGCATCTCATTTATTTTCTGCTGAAAACTTCCCAGCTCTTGTGAAGTTGGATACTGATACTATGAATAGCAAAGTACTGCTTCTGTGATGCCACTAATTCCACAGTTTGCCCATAATTGCTTATGCATCAGCCATATATATATCTCCTACCTTAAGTATGATTTTTGCTTTACTAGGCCATTTGTGGTTAACAAATATTCCGAGCGAAACAGGAATTACAAGAGCTACCAGGGAAATTCCTGTGAAAAAGAAAAGAGAAGTTAAGCCCACGTATGGTGCAGAAGCTCATAACAGGACACACTGCGTAGCATGGCTGGGGGTATGGAGCTACCCTTCAGAGAAGGTTTCTGGTATGCACACCCCAGGGCATGCTTGCACACTCTACCCACACCTGCCCATTTGCTTTTCTATAGAGTCTGTTATCTTTGGCAACCTGTTGGAGTAATTGCCATTCTGCCGAGCTGTGTGCTTATTCACCTGCATCAGAAAGGCAGACAGGAATTTGAGTGTGCTAATCATCACTATCCTGTGATATGAGTAGCTATATTAAATACTCATTTTTTCTGCAGGTGTTTCGCTACTGTACCATATCGACAACTGGTTTAGAGCTTCTTTTGTTTAGGCCTCCCTCATCTAGTATTTATTTTGAAAGCATAAGCAAAGTATGTGATTTTTTTTTTCTCCAAGGACAATGGGAAATGAAATTGAAGAATATGAAAGTGATTCTGCTGGCTTTTAAGATTAGCACAACATGGAACTGTACTTGATAAGCACTAGGGCCACAGCTTTGCAAATCACTGGAGCATGTATTTCTAAATACTTCAACTATTTTCCCTTTGTAGCTGGATGAGATATTTGAGAGGAAGTCAAATGAAGCCACTCCTGGCAGTGTAGATTGCAGCTTTTCGAAGAAACTCAGCAGTTTTAATCACTTGCTTAATTATCCACGTGTGCTTAAGTGTTTTGCCAGATTATGGCCTCAGCATTTAGCACTTTGCAGGATTGTGTCTCAAAGCTGTTACAAACACTTTCATCCAGGAGAAGCAGATATTCCTATAAGAATTATTCTACATTTCTTATTCCAGCACCATGCAGGTCTCAAAATCATTTGGAAATCAAAACATGCGCAATCTCATGATAAATATCTGTACAATATTTGTAATGGCTTCAAGACTTTCTTCTTCAGAGTTGTGGATGATATGAAGTAATTTCTGGTATATAATACCCATGGAGGTTATTAGAAAGTAGGAAGATGAGTATTTTTTAAAAATCTGATGTAATTTCTTCCTGACTCTGCAGTATGATGGTGTAGAGGTGGTTGTCACTGGAGGGAGGATAGTCATAAGGGCAGCTGGTTCACTGGACTCACCAATGCTGTCATAGGGGAGTACAATTGCATCAGAATCAGTCCACATCTTGGTGTAAATAAAGAGGCAAAGTGGCATCATTCCCATTGCAAGTAGTGTGGAGCAAGTTGTCATGCTGATGCTGCAAAGAAATTGGTTACAGTGACAGTTCATCTCATCCTAGCCCATAGTCTCTCATTTTCTTACTATCACTTCACACCTTATGAAAGGTTGGGTAGAGAAATGCTGCTGGCTGCAGTCAATTTATCCTGTATATCAGGTTAGGAAAAAGCTAAAGGAAAGGAATGGCTTCTGCTGAAAAGAAAGGAACATGAAATATCAAGGTGTTCTGCAGCCACATAACCGTAACTTTTGGTACAAATGATGCAGTCAGACAACTGGCCAGCAGAAAGGTCTGCTGGCAAGTCTGTCTGTATGCTGTCTGGCTAGTTTCTGAAAAGATGGCAAGCTGGACAGGGGCAGAGATGGACATCAAATGGAACTTCCCATTACACCAACAGTTCTAGAGTATTAAAATTTCACTCTGAATTCAACAACATAAAAGGATATTTCATCATCTACGTTGTCTGATTGTAATAAAATTCCCCTTTCTGGCTTGTTTTGCTCAGGCCAAAAGTGCTGAGAATTGCTCAGTGAAGCTTAGGGTAAGTATTGTTGCCTCCTTTGTGCAAAGATATTTCTGTTTTCTGATACACCCCGTACAAAAAGATTAATTCTGCTACAGTTATGAAGAAAGATGAAAACGCAAGACCCCCAAAATAAGGAGAAGACTCAGAATCTGAATAGAATGTATAAAATTATGCCTGCAAATCATACTCTTCTGACATAAAAATACCGAGGGAGGATTCTAATTAAGAGATTTTGGAAGCTTCCTTCTGAGCTTCGCTTCTGATTTCTCTTTTGTGTTGCCTGTCCTCAGGAAAGGGATGACCGACCCTGACAAACAAACTGAGCATATCCAGAGAAATCTAGAACAATTGATAGAGAAACCACAGGAATATCTGTATTAATTTTGGTTCCTGTCAGTCTCTGCTTTATAGACATTGAGCAGGATTTTGCAGAAGCCTCTGGCAAGAGAATTCCTACAGTAGTCTCCTACAGAGAAAGTTATGTGTTACAGTTCCAGTCTGATGAATCCCCAAATGGACAAAAAAGCTTATTTTTCTGACCTATTTCCTGCATCTTTATACTGTCCCTGAATGTATATCGTTCTCTGAAGTCTGACTATCCTCTAACCCCAGTCCCTGTGCTCACAGAAACTGTAGTTCTTGTCAAATATTGAGAGATGTCTCTATGGGAAGCATTAGAGGATATCACCTGGTATGAGTTACTAAGAAAGGTATGAAACATCATACTTCACCTCACTGTGATTATAGTACTAATTATAAAACTAATTACCGCTCTAACTTATAGTCTTTTTGCACAGGGATTTTTTGAAGTAAGACTGTAGACAATGGTCATGGATTTTAATGTATAAATATTAAATATTACTATTAAAAAGAAAACCTTGTCTGATATGATGGCTATAATACTGTGGTGATACTTCACTCCCTGTCAACATCATGGGATAGAAACCCTACTCATAACATTACAAATTTGGATTTTTTACCATTTATTTTAGTGGTGCAACTCTGAACAATACAAAGCTGAGAAAGCATAGTTTAGCTAAGTGTATTATTCCAAGAGAGATTGGAACAGAATTTCAGACTTGTCCTGGATATCTTTCCATCTGTGGTTTATTAGACCTGTATTAATTGAAATTAAGTGTCTTACAGGCTCTTAACATCATAGGTCTTTCCTCCACAGCGAGGAAGCCGATGATTAGCTGAGCTGACCTCATACATAATTTGAAAGCTGGTATTACATTAACACCTGTATGTGACAGAAAAGATCGCTATTTTCAAAGGATGGAAAAAATGTCATATTAAAGCTACAAATATTAACATTCTTAGTCTATTCACCCTATTAGTCACACCTTAGTCTATTCACATCTTTTTTACTTCTATTATTTTTTCCATTTCTACTTCAGACTGGCATATGATAAATTGGATGAATACTCCAATTTATGTTACTCTATGGGAAAGAGAGAAATGATCCTGTTTATTGTAGAGCAAAGTAATCTGGATATAAAATCAAAAAGATGGCTCATTTTTAAAGGCTCTTAATGAACCCCCCAAGGAATTTGCATCAAGAGTAGGGTTCACTTTTACTGTGTATTTGGTGTCCTAGGCCATGCTAGGTGCCTTACAGATCTGCTTTCCAGTTCAGAGCATCCTGCCATTGAGATCATAATACTTTGCCACAAAGGAGTTTTTCATTGCCCCCAGTATGTGGGGCTGCCTTAAGTAGTGGCTTCTACACTGTAAAATATTCCCTCAGTTAGAAGACTTTGTATAAGGTTCCAGGAGCAGATGGAATTATCACAAGTGATATTCATTTGTATTAGTTCCCAAAGAGAAAATCAATACCTGCCTTTTCATTGTATTGAACCAAAAAGGAGGGAAAATATTTTTCCACAAGTGCTCTTTTTCAAGAAACGTTATTTCAAGAACAAATGCGCAGCCACTACTTTGTACAGAAGATTCTTATTCTAAATCCTATGTTTTTCTTTTCTTTTCTTTTTTTTTTCCACTTGGGAGAAAAAAATAATAGTTCTAACTTGGGCAAAATTTTCATAATCTTTAGTATGTGAGCTGTCTTCATAAATGTTATTTGCTGCAGGATCTGAAGTTTTACAATAAAGACATTTTCTAATATAAACAATTCTGTTGTGATATCTTCCTCATGAATTCCGAATGAACCAAGGGTATTTGTTCTTCTACTTATATTTACTGCTATTACAGTAACTAAACATCTTTACAAGAAGAAACCTCCACGATGCATGTGACAGAAAGCCAAGAAAAAAATCAGACAGACAAGACAGTCCTCTTCAATATAGGGTTTAAAATGTAAGGAGCCACATGAAGTACTTAGAGAATGACTGGTCTTACCTTAGGTCCATGTCTCCATCCACCCAGTAGGCAATGACATTGGAGGCTGTGCCTCCTGGACAGCATCCCATTATCAGCACCACAACAGCTTGAATAGGAAGGATGTTAAAGGCCAAAGACAGTAAGAAGGCTGTGAGAGGCATAATTCCAAACTGGCAAAGGAAACCCACAAAAATACCCCAGGGTCTTTTTATGTGGCCCAAGAAATTCTTAATTTCCACATTGCAGCCCATGGAGAACATCACCAAAGCCAGCATAATTGTTAGAACAGTACTTAAAACTACGCTCAAAGTTTCATTAAAATTATCTTCTGGTAATACGCAAGATGTGCCATCACAAATAGTAGCATTTTGTGGACAAGTCGTGAAGTTTTCTGCCAAGAAGCTACCATTAAATTGCTGGGAAAGAAGGTACGTCTGCATTTTGAAATACAGAACTGCTCAGGACATCTGAGGTAAACTTGCAAGCCTGTGTAAATGGTTGTTTGTCAGTGATTCCTTTTAAATGATCAACGAAGCAATAAAGTGCAATAAATGCTTGAACACCCTTCCTGTTCTTGAGGGGTTTGGCACAGTGCTGATTCACACAGTTATAAAAGTTACACTTGCTCAGTGTGGTGACAATTAATCATTTATTCATATGATAATGAGGAATTCCACATCAAGGGAATAGCTGTGTTAATATTTAAGGATGTAAAGGAGGCTTGTGGTGGTGTTGAGCCCATGAAATGAGAATAACAGGAGGAAGAGAACCTTTAGACATCATTCTTTGAATTTCTTGCATGCCTTCAGGAGAGCTGCTCACGCATGCAATGTCACTGACATTACAGGGGTTTGTGGGGTGAGTGACCAAGACACACGAGTTGAAGTCATGAGACACAATTAGAAGCTTCAACTCTTGCTAATGGATGCAAAATTCACTATGACATGCAGGCTCCTTTGAATGAGGTGGAATCTTCATTTCTGGTATCACGAAGATTTACAATCCTCTTGGCCCCTGTTGCCGAGTACAGCTGCCACAGCCACAATTTGTTCTAGCTTGGAACAAAGGTGGTGGACAGTGAGAGGAGGAGACTGGGGTGGTGAGGGCAGAGGAGGAAAGAGACATATTGTCTGAGCTAAGCACGGGGAGTGGAGAGCAGTGCAGTGGGGCTGGCATGCTATTGTGGAGCCTTGGTACTCAGTCAAAGTCAACCATGTCCTGTCAGTGCCGCAACATGTTCAGCATCTGTGCTGGGGGTCAGTCGACACAGGCAGGCTGCCAGAACAGCCACAAAACTACAGCTGAAATGCAAAGAGTAAGTTTATTTAATTACCTTGCTAACTGGAGGATCTCACAGCAGCTCCTGGTCAGGGACACAGAAGAGGGAAGCCACTGTAAGGCTCAGTCCATCCTGATGTGTGACGGCCCTGCTGTTTGCACCGATCTATCAAGGGCTCACACGTGTAGTTTAACACTGTGCTGTGATCTCCCTTATGCTTTTTATGATCTTTGAGTTTTGATCTCTCTCCCAAAACAAGGAGCTCAAACATGTCCATAAGAGTGCCTCCAAGTCTCCCTAAACACCTATGTTGTCTCTACACAGAGATTCTCCTTCTCAAAATTGACAGAGGATAAACAACATTAGGCATAATATATGGGGTTTCCCACACTGATATTTTCCAGGCCTCAGCATTCTCAGCTGTAAGGTCACTTGAGCAAATCTACCATCTTCTTTACCATTCTTCCACTTTTAACCCTTTCCTCCCAACAGAGAGTGTATGGTGCACGTCCCCTTTAGTGCCCAGTGCGCACAAAGGTTAGGGGACAGGTTTTTGTGCCTGGCTTTCGTATGGCTTGCTGTTCTCTGTCATCCTCATGGCTCAAAAGTGAGTTAAGTTGGGGCAGCTTCCTTGAGATCTCTTTCAGGTGTTACAGCTCTGGGACGGGCACTGAGCATGCAGTAGGACATGGCTAATACTTTTTTTTGTATGTGGAACCAGAGGAACTTTGTGGTATCATTGGTGTATTTGCTGCTGTGTGTCGCCATTCTCCCTGTCCTGACTTGATTCACATTTCATTCTCTTGTGTGCTTGCCTGTGGAAAAACATCATATATCAGTCTCAAGTTTTCAAAAGCTGTCAAAGGTTTACCCTTCAGGGTTACTTCACAATTTGGAACGTTTTCAAGGCAAGAATTTTGCTGATTCTTTACCTGTGACCAAGCTTTGTGGCAGAAGTATCTTCAAGTGCAGATTTTAGACTAAAATCAAGTCTGAAACTTGAAGTGCAATTGATGTCCCTGGATCATCTTTGTTTTTCAATGCAGAAATATTTTTTTACTACGGCTAAGCCATAATTATCTTCAGCAAACAAGACTCTTGTTGGAAGCCTCAACACTGAGCCTAACCTCAGAGTACAAAATGATAGGTGTTGTTATTTCTTTTCCCCACTCTAAACTGTGAGACATTGAGGGGGAGCTAACTGCACTAGAAAGGATTTCCCAGCATGCTCAGATGGCACCTGTTTCTTTACAAAGGGGTCAGCTAAATGGCTGTGTCTCCTAAGTCACTGTTGGGTGTCTGATGGGATAATGTCAGAGTAGCTTTATCCTCCCAGGCAGCTGGCAACTCCTACCCTGTGATTAGTGCCACATCTGTGTGGCTATGATATGTCTAATAGAACAACAAGTAAGGCAATAAGGAGTAGATGAAGAGAAAGCTACAAGATCTTTTTTTGGCAGAAAAACTTATTCTCCTTTTTATGCTTGCTTTCCAACAGAACATTTTAGCGGCTTTTACTTTTCAATCCATCTTTTAAAGAGCTAGTTAGGTTTTAAAAACATGCTGTACTGATGTTTTCTGTAAAACCTGTATCAAAGTCTCAATTTGCACTTGAACTTGCTTATTGTTGAAACTAAAATGTTTTACTGGAGTGTCTTGAAATCTCTAGCATGTCTCAGGTCTGGGGGTGACTTTCCTAGTCCTGTAAATGTCTGTGGTGCTGTAGGAACCTGGAGTAGTTTGGGAGAGGAGATGAGGAATCTCTGGATCGCAGTGGCTGTTTCTCAGGCAGAGCCTCATGCAAGGGCTTGCTTTCTCCTCCTCCTTCCCCTTGCCGAGCTGTGTAGGGGTGCTTGATACTGTCCCCTCAGAAACAGCACAGATACAATGTCCCTGTTTTTGGTCTCCAGGCTCTGCTGAGAGACTAGAGTGTCCAGCTCTCATTCTGGAGTTTGACTTCTGGAAATGGTATGTAGTGGGAGACTTTCGAGCTCAAGCTTTGTGCTTGACTGAGGACAAATGGGGCATCAGCTACTCACTTGCATGGCCTTGTGGGTCAGTAGGTTGTATGAAATTAACCTGTACTTACCGCTAGCTTTGCCTCTTTTCTTTTTTTTTGGTCTTTCCTTCTATTTTAAAAGGAGTAGTTGTGAATCATTAGTTCAGTAGCTAGCTGTATAAAATCCTAGATTACAAAAAATGCTCTCTGGAGACAGAACTGAGCCCTTCTGAATTTAACTTAGGCTGACATTGCCTGAATATCTATATCAAGAAATCCTCATGTGTTGTTAGGGAACTAAAACCGTATCCAAGACCCTGAATTATTTACAGGCACAGTTAAAAACTTGGCATGTCGCAGGAGGTACAATATTACCAAGTAGGCAGGTGAGTCTCTGCTGAAATCCAGGAATGCTGGATTTCAAACATCCTTTTAAGTCCATTTTATTTTTTACACTGTTCTTTTAGGATTTAATCCACTTGTAGGCTAGTGGGAGACATACTCAAGGAAAACAGCAATTTGGAGATGGTTGTTGGAGGTACTTAGCTGTACAGTTTCTGTTTTACTGCCTGTTTTCCACTCAAGTTATGGTGCTTAAGTGCAGAGATGGACTGTGTGGACTATGCTCTGTGAACCCAACTGGCACCTTTTGCCTATTCCTGTTGCACGTTAGTCACTGTGATTTTAAGCATTTGTCATTGACATTCAGAGAAGGAAGCAGCAGTGAACGTGGTGGCATTTTGGTGATGATTAACATTCCCAGTCTGATTCTTGACACTGTCTTCATACCTCAAAAAACAGAAACAATCAACATTTAAATAAATAACAACCTAAATGTATATTTGCGTCCCAAACAGCAGTATTCTGATTTGTTTGTTGTCTTGAATTTTTGTGGGGGTGAGGCTGCCAGCTTATTCAAGTGAGTATAGCATCACTTCAGCAAACAAATCCAGGCAGATGAAACTTGTAAGGATCTGTCCCTGTGCCAACAATTACATAATTGATTTATCCATTAACTAGAGCAGTTATAAAACAAAAATAGGAGTAAGTGCATACAGAGCCCTACACTGGGAGAGACAATTTAACAGTTTGTCTTTTATGGCTGTCTGGTGCTGATTTCTGTGATGCTTCTCTTAATGAGACTTATGAATCTTCCCTGTCTGCTTAATTCAGACTCTGAGATGCTTCTTAGTATATTTATATCTAGGTTAGAAGAGTCTTTTCTTTCAGGTAATTGATTTCTTAAAGGCAATTACCTGCTTTTTACCACCATTTTTAAGAGAGACAGAAATTGTACATAGTATTGGTGACCTTGTTCATAACTTTAAACTTTAGTATAACTGTAGATGGAAAATTTTGTTTATTTGTAAAATGTTGTACTACATGACTGGAAGCTTATAGGCATTTAGAAAAGAAAATCTCCATGCAATAACAGGAGAGAAACTGATGGCATAGCTCAGGTTAGCTTCCTAAAGAACATTGAAAAATCAGCTGCAAAGCTAACTTACAGAAGCTACATTTGCATTTTTACATTTCACTGTCTGGTGCATACATCTGTATTCTCCCTGTTAGACTCTTGAGCTGAGTTTCAAATGTAACAGTGGGGGCACAGGTGCTCCTCTGTGTGGCTGTTGAACTGAGCTGGGAAAGAAAGCTTGAAATGTTACGTATTTGAATTACAAGCAAATGCAGCTTGCTGATGTTAGTCCTGAGAGACTCACCTTACAACCATGGCTGAATTCATGCACAGAATAAGTGATTGGCTGGAGGGATATGGTTTTGCCATGTTTTGTCAGAACTCCAACTATTGTGTTAGGAGAAATACACAGTGTTTTTGCATTTTCTGATACATTTCAGACTTGCCAATCTAAATCATGGTTCAGTGTATCTATCCTCAGTGGCCAAATGTGAGTGTTTTCAAAAGAACAAGGCAAAAGTGCATAGTTACTATACAAATGCACACAAGACAGTGCAAATGCCTTAGACCTCAAAGAACTTTGTTCTCTTTTGATAAGTGTATGAGGGGAAATCTGCACATCCATGCTGTTCAGCAAGGACTGTCTGCTATGAGACAAATAGCAAGTCTGCCAAAAGCATAAGCCAGGCTTTTGACTGCCAAACTGTAAGAGTGACCTCTGACATTGATTAAAAAGCTGAAACAGATAATTTTATAACAAATCAAAGAAATGAGTTATGCTTTCAGCTATAAAAGTGTAATTTTTTAAATGATTATATTGGGTTGGGATCCCTTAATAAAAACATGTTTTTCATGTTCCTCAGCAAGGATTGGCTTTGGACTTTGAGAGCTAATACACCATACAAATATTTCATTGCATTTACCTGTCCATTCAAAGTTGTAGCTTTAATTATTAGTAAGGCTTAATTTGGGATAAGTGACCAAAAAATAAATGTTTAAATTCTAGGTCAAAGGTCTGATTGATTTTAAAGTCTGCAAGGTTAAATAAAAATGAAATAGTTATAAGAATTGCATTTTCTTGGAACCAAAATTGGCTCTTTTGTTTTTCAACAGAAGGGGAAACCATTTACAATTTCTTTTTTACTGTTGTGTTGGCTTATGACATTTACCTTCTGATAAGTACTAGGAAACCAATGTTTTGCCTGCAGTTCCCATGACCTTTTCCACCATTCTCTAAATATGAAACCCAGATTCCTTTTTAAAAGTTTTAATTTAGGTAATTGATAAATTGATATTTTTTATTTGATGGAAATAATAAAATCATCTAATTGTTCTCTCTGATATTTTGAAAGATAAAGGTAGAGCATAGAAGGCAGAGAATTAAAGTAGAATAAAACTGCTAATAATGAATAATGCTCATTAATTCACTTGTCAGTGCATGGGACATAGCTTATCAAGAAACTAAGCATGACAGAAGCAGATCAGTAGATCAAAGCATCTGGTACTGAGGACTTTAAAATTTCCCTACATGCAATCTGAGTTTTTTTACTTCAGCATAGGTTTAGTCTGGTCCCATGCTGTTAGCATGGAGTCAGCACCTTGAGCTGTTGCAGCCTCGGCTTGTGCGATGGCCATGTGTGAGCTGATGCTGCAGCTGGCAAGATTCCACTACAGAGAGAGAAGATATAAGGTGTGGACCTGGGCTGGGGGGGTGAGGTGGACCAGATGGGCATCGTCTTGATCCAGGGTATGCCCTGAAGGTGCACTGCCTACCTATGCCTCCCTCTGAGTACCATGTTCCATCTCCTTCTCCTGCTCATCGGCTTGTTAAGATTCCAAGGATTGATATGCATGATTTTCTATCACAAGCAACAGGATCCCTTTGCTTTGCTTACTAATAAATTTGCTTTGCCACCTCAGCTGTGTTTTAGCGTCTTTTATTTTGTGTGTGGGAATGCTCCTAAATCCCAAACAGCAGCTCCCGTGGCCATGTGGCTGCAGCCCGTGTGCTTTTGATGAGCCTTGTCATGGGTCTGCAGGCACGGCCCAGCCCTTCCCCTACACACATACAGGCACGCCCCACAAGGTGGTTCTGACCCAATAATAACTGTTCTGGTGTGTAACACAGACCAAAACAACAAAGGGGATGCAGCCTTAGGTTATCCATATCATCTGAGCTGGGCTGGCTGCTGTGCCATGGGCTATGGGAATTTTGTGTCCTGCAGGCGTGGTGGCTGGGTGGAGTATCCTAGGGCATAAAAACTACCATTAGACACCTGTGTTTAAACAGCTGAGTCCCAGTCTGGATAGCTGTGCTGAAGAAGGTTTATTGTTCCTCAATGTTCTTGATGTTCTCCTCTGAGAATAAGTTAATCTCCATGTGAACAGCTCTGAAGCAGACAGCTACACGAAGGATGTTGAGAGCCAGGTCATATAGAACACGTCCTTTAATGAACACAGAAAAAAGAAATTTGAGGAGAAGAAATGCTACCGAGTGAATATTTTTCTGTGAATTCAGGTTTTCTCAACGCAAACAGATTGATTAACTGAGAAGGTTATGCCTCCTTCTTAAAATTGGGCTGATCTCTGTGAATAAGGCAGAGGCATCTCATTACTATTTCTTTTTCTTATTTGGAGCAGAGATTTGAACTCAGACCTCCCACATAGCATGTTGGGAGGTGCTGGTCTCAGATTGTCCTCAGATGAACAGCTTTGGAATTCGGAGCAGGAGCCCATCTATGCCATCTCTTTAGTTGGCACTCTAATTAGCAGGGACTATTCTTATGTCTTGCAGATTTACAGAAATATTTGGGTCTGGTACCTGTACATTTTTTCTGTTGAATATAAAAAAATAGTCTCTTCATTAAAACTGCCTGGGGTCCACCTGACATGAAAAGTGGCAAGAGTTAACTAAAGCTGACTCTAAAGCTTTTTGACTGCATATGGTGAGGTCTGAGGGAGATTAATCAGATAATGACAGTTGTTACAAGCTTAAGATCCCACTTGTGCTACGTGCTGTGCAGGGCCATAGTAAGCCCTACTTCCCACCACTTCTATGTTTTTGTTTGTTTGCTTGGGTTTTTTGTTTTGTTTTGTGTTTTTTCCCCTTTTTAACATTTCTCATCTTCCTTCAACATATGGAATATGGCAACACTACAAGCATTTCTGAATTGAAGAAAAATAAAAAGTAAAATGGTACTTATTTCATAAAGAAATTATATACAGGGAGACAATAGTTCTGAAAAGCCAGTCTAAAACCATTACCTTCTTCTCAGGGCAAAATTTTATCTGTCTGCCCATCTTCTTAATGGAATTTTAATTTATTTAGAACATCCAGCTTCATTACAGTGCGTAATACTCGTTAGGATTGTGTAAGGTTTCTAGGCTTTTAAAACTTTCAGCTCTTGATAACACTGATTTCAGTGACTTGTTTGTCTGTTTGCATTCAGAATAACTTTCATTACCAGGAGACACTGTTTAAGAGTTCTTTAAGATTTAAATTTATATCTATATTTATATCTAAATATGACAATAAAATATTCGAGAATGCTGTGTAGATGCAACTTCATCTGGGAGCTTCTGGACTCTTAGCATTTGGGAAATTTGAGCTACCTACCTGGATATTGGAAATGTCCTTCAGTGATGCAGTTTTGGAAATTCAGGTAGGTGGCTCTTTTGTTGTGGCAGCTGAAAGTAGTGAGAGAGAGGTACCCTTGACCTGGTGTACCGTAGTGCTGAGGCAGTTGGTGACTGGAATGGTACAATCTCTGTGGGAATGTCTATTTCACAGAATTGTTCTCATAAAATAGTGAAGGTTAGAAAAGACCTCTAAGATCATCAAGTCCAACTGTGTCGTAGGCTTGCAGAAATGAGGGTATAACTCTTAATTGATGTTTGGAGCTGTACAAACAGGATAGATGGCAGTAATGAAGTTTCATTATTTAATAGAACCTGAATAACACTTTGGGCCTTCAGTAAGGCTTTTGGGTTAACAACTTACAGGTAACAACACTGAACATGTAGGTTTTGGGAGCCCGGAGAATCCATGCTTAAATGCTTTATGTCTTCATGCAACGTCCATCAAAATGGGTGAGCTCACAAAAACAATAGAACAGGGTTGGAGTTGTGCACGGCAATCAGTCAAAAATGCCAGAGGATAGGTCTGTGACCTGTACCTACTCCTGTCCCTGAAATATGAGAAGTAGAACAGGATCAGGAGCCCAGGTTCCTTTTTCCACGAACACTGTTTGCTCATAACCTCCCTCTGTCCTAGTCAATATGTGATTATACCACACAGTTTCTGTGAGCTGGCTAAGGGAGCACTGGCCTGGAGCAGCCTACTGGCTTTGCTCAGAGCATTTTGCAGATGGCTTGCCTGGGACCTGGTTGATGCAAGCTCATGTCCCTCTGGGCAGAAACAGCAATTTTAAGTCTTCTACCCCTTCAGCTCTCATCAGTTTTTTTAACCAGTGGGCCTTGGGGGGGAAAAAAGAGCAGAGATGTCAGACACGCTTTCTGCATGTTCATGCACCTTGCCTGCACTTTATGCCTGTTGGCAAGGCTGGTGGAGCTGGAGCACAGTCAGGTTTAAATGACAACTCGGTGAAAGCTTGAGGATCTCACCTGGCGTCAGGCTCCTGCAGTGACAGCCTATTAGTACAGTACCCGCAACTCTTCTTGAAGTACATGTGCTTGCTAGTGCAGTTAGCTGTTTTGAAAACGCTAATCAAAATCATTTCAGTGCTGTTTTCAAATTATTTCTATGAAAATATAATCTGTGTCTTTTTACTTTCACTTGTGGCACAGATGAATGTCTCCTAGCTGGAGTGTAAAAAATCAAAAAAGTGAATTAATTCCATCTTTACAAGAAAAGAAATTTCTATATTAATATGTAAAAATAAACATCCACAAACCAGCACATATAGATATCTACATACAACATGAAAGAGTATTAAATATAACTTGGGAGGTGGTTTGGCAATTTTTTGTGAAAAAACACCCATGCTTTCCAAAACTTTCCATGTGAACAAAGTGACTTTCAGAAACCTTCCTAGCTTCCTTCAGTAAATGACAACATGCTTAATAAATGACCTTTTTTTTTTGTTTTTTTCCTCCTGCTGCTGAAATAATTATAGGCAGTATTACAGTATTAGATTTTTGTACATCAAGATCTTCTGTAGATATTTCAATAATATCTGTTTCTTCTTCATGAGGATTTTGTGATCAGTCAAAAACCTGGTGACATACTGTCAAGTTTCATTGATTAGGAAAAAAACCCCATGTAATTCTGAATGCATTATCAGAAATGGAGTCATGTAATCTCTACAGTATTTTTAATGCTCCTCATGATTCTTGTCTGGTTCAGTGCAGTCAGTCTATCCATTTGCTGTCTATGAGTCAGTTTGCAAATTTAAATCTGATTATTTACATACACAATATTCCAGTTCAAAATATTTAAACATGTTTGAGTGCTTTTAAAACGTTCAGGTACTAACTTGCTTTCTTTGTCTTCTGATCAGTGCTGGTTTTGAACTCTCTTTTGTGAGGCCTGGAAATGCTCTTAAAATGAGAATTAGAATGCTCATGCATGAAAAAAAGCCATAACTGTGAGACTTCAATGAGATCCAAAACTTGGTGACAAAACCCAGTTACCTGTTCATAGTACTATCTCTAAAAACCTTTCAAAAGAGTTTTAAATAAGAGTTTATGAGCACAAAATACTAATGTAGATGTGGCTTTTGCAACAGTCAGGAATATAAAATTGATGAGTGGGACTCATTATAATAAAATGAGACAGCACCATACCAATGTATTAAAGTTTAAAAATTTTATTAACCCTCTTTTAAAGAAGTTCATGTACTTTATGTCAAATAACAAAGTTATGGTGCAAAGATTTTTCATGTGCATCTCTAAATGTGTGGGCTTAACTTTCCCATCCTTCTTTTTCTTTCTTTTTTTATCAATGTGACCTGGAGGTATCTTGCAGTGGAAATAAAAATATTGAAAAAAGAGGACTTAAGAGTACAAGGTAGATCCTTGGAGACTTAGTAATACCATTAGTGGACAAGCTGAAGTAAAAAAAGCAGGTCCAATTTAGACACCAGCCTGCTGAAGTCCATTTACACTATAAAATATTTGTCAGAAGTGCATATTTTTTTAAATAGGAAAAAAAACCCTAACCATAGTAAATGAAAGCAAAAAGTCTCAATTTTTTAGGTCACTCAAGAATATATTTAGGGAAAAAAAAGGATAACTCAGGTTTAGTACCATCATCTGAACCAATCTTACTTTTCCTCTTTGCAAAACAGCTGCTATTTCTGTAGCTTTTATGTGAAGGAACAGCCCTGTGGGGTGACCAGTTTATTCAAGCAATGTGTGTGTGTTCCCTGGAGGAGACACTGCACTGGTCCCTCTGTGGGGACAGATATTCCAAGCCAGGCATGGGTGATGCTTTCTGAGAATATTGTAGGCTGAAGGGTAACAGGGACCAGACTGTGCCCTGACCAGGTCTGTCATGAGATCACTCACAAGCTCACAGCTCAAAGCTTTTCTTTGGCTGACTTTCTGCATGTACTGTTTGTTAGCTACACATTGACCTTGAGATCTGATATATGCTCAGCATGTGAGAGAGAGAGAGGGAGATATGTGAGGGAGAGAGATCTTTATCCCTTTTCTTGCCTTATCTTTGGTATCTAACTCCTCCTTCTCGGACCACTAGCAGTAATGAAGAATATTTATTACCTTTATAGATTCATAGAAAAAGAAACTTTTAAAAGCGGTCTCTAAAGTAGAAGGTAGATAATTTCATGTTTATACACACTTCAGGGGTTTCTATGTTAACAATATGACTTGGCTATGTTTAGCCAAGCCTGGATAAGAAAGAGACTATGACATGCCACATAACAGGCTTGCTATGGATAGCATTATGTGGAAATTGAGAAATATTAATTCAATTGAAAGATAAAATACTCTCTAACAAGGAAGCCTCTTTTCTTCATATGCTACAGGATGTTCTTATACAATATTAATTGTCTCCTCATTCTGTGACTGAGTGAATGAGTGGTCTAAAAGTCTCCTTTTGTTTTCAGAGCTGCTTGTGCTTGTGTTATCAGCACAAAACACACCTGAGCAAATGGGGCTCGCTGAGATGTTTGATAGGCAGAACTTTCCAGGAATCCAATGGTCCTACTATTGCCCTCTGTGTTTGCCCTTGGGGGGGATAATAATGACAAAGACACACAGACAATGATTAATACCTCTTCCCCAGCGCCCCTTCTCCCTCAGAACCCCTTCGTTGTCTCTGGCCCAGGATATTTTTGCACAGTGGAGACAGCAGGGACAAGATAGCAGGGGATTACTTTGCACCTGAATGAGGAGTTTTCTCTTTCTGACTGCCAGAAATGAGACCCCGACATCTGTAGCTGCACCTCCACACACACTTAACTGGACTCTCAAGTACTGCTTGCAGGCTGGGTAGCTCTCTGAGCCAGAGGCTGGCTGTTCTCCTTTATAGGCTTTTCAATTCATTGCTGGAAATTACATAGGGAGTAGAATTGAAACCTTTGGTTTTGCCAGTTTGATGAGAAAGTTGGCAAGTCATCTTGTCCTCTTTATGTTTTTACTCTTTTCGCATGAGGGAGACTGCTGGTATTTGCAACAGTGTGCTGTAGGCACAGTGGGTAAGACCCAGCTAGGACTGAGGGCTACAGGTGAAAACATGGCAGTGAAATTGATCTGATCAGGAGGTGGTAATTGCAGAAGGGTTTTATGGAGAGATATGGAAGCTTTCCTGCTTAGGTTTGATAAGGAGCATAAAAAATGGGAAAGATAAACAAATTGATAATGTCCAGAATTATCTTATTTTCTTTTTAAAATGCTTTATACCCTCCATAAGTGACAGCAATTTTTTTTTAAACCAAAAAGATCTGATTCAGTTAGCTATTTCTTCTGGTTTGAGATTGCCTTTCTCACCCCAGACACTGAAGTATGAACAGTCAGTTCATATGACATTCATTGATTCTTCAGCAGTTAACCTGAAATGGAATATCTTTCCATGCTGTCATTATTCAGGAACATGTCTCCAAGGAGAGTCATTTTTACCTCAGGTTAAAGAATGGAGTATATTGAAAAGCTGTCTGTTAGCTTGTCATCCTCCATACCTTCTAATGCTTAGTGCTTGTATGTTTTACTGAGATCCTTGAAGCCTGTGTGTTTTTCTGATTCCTGTGGTAACACTAGTTCTTTTAATGAAGTTCAGATGCACAGCTCTATTGCTTTTTCCAAATTGCTGTTAAACTTTCAGAACTGTGATGGCCTTGTGCCTTCAACCTAACCTGATTAGCGTATAAGAAATTAAAGAAATAGATTTAAAATTCCTCCAAAAGTTACATTGAGCGTATGGAAGAGCAATAACTGAGGAGAGCTGTTAATGACCCACTATGCTGCTCAGCTCAAACCATGGGTATGCTCAACCTTCCCCTGTGTGGGAAACTACTTAGGCCAAAGCTGTGCAAGGAAGTCATACAGAGAGTGGCAACATTCATAAACTAGGAAAAGAAAATAAAAAATATTTCTTAATATATTGGCACAGTCAAGCTTAGGAGACTCAAACTTAATCTCTAAATTGTAGGTACGGATAAATAAACAGCATTCCCATAGGTAATTATTCATTACCTATTTCAAAACTGGGCAATATAGTACTTAATTACTTATAAGGTAGGGCAAGCTCACTTATTTGACTTTTTAATATGTATTTGTTATTATTGGCCCACGCAATCACTGTGAGTGACACAAATGTCCTGACTAAATGATGTTTGAATTAAGCTGCATGGAATGTCTGCAGCAGCCCATCAAACCTAGATGTGAAGGTGATTACTAGAGACAGTTTGACTTTGGTTTTCATATTGAGCAATACTGGACAGCAAGAAGTGGTGGAAACACAAACAGTGATCAAACAGCATGGTGACAAGAGACACTGTTCAATCCCAAAACCTTATGACTGTCCCAGAAGGCTTACACCCCAGGGACATGGGGCAGTGTCCGTGTCTACCCAGACGAACACTTCTAACATGTAGAAATTCCAAGTTTTAGTTTAGCAATACCAAGTCTGTTGGTAAGAAGTGTGGGGGCAACATCCATGCATATGACTTGCAGATTGTGTTGCAATAATAATTTTTTAAATCTATACGTATGGTTCTCCACCTTCTGTGACTGGGATAACCAGACTGGAAATCTGGACCACTTGAACATATCATGTATATCTTGAGGTAAAAGAGGTGTGACTGACAGTAAAAGGGGCCCACCAGTTTTATGATAAGATTTAGAAAGTTATCAGCAGTAGGAAAGAAGACATCCAGCAAAATGACTGCATAACCAACAAATGTATAGGCTGAAAAAGATAAACACTTCACCAGCTTCCTTTCACACTCACTTGTCATAAAAAGGTAATGGTGGCATTATCTCTGGGTTTATCTGGTTGGAAGTAGCTTCTTTGAAACTCTGAAGCAGTTCATGGACTCTTTGGTGTCTGAGAATGCCAGTGGAAACCACTGCTCTGTAGCAAAATCGTCTGGGTCTCAAAGCACTTTGCCTTCTGAGAGGATCACAAAATCACATTTTTGTAACCGTGGATGATGAAATTTCCCTCCCCACTCCTGGGATAGGGAAGAGTACAAAAATTCTTTCACAAGGGCCCACTCCACTTCAATGCACTAAACTCTATAAATCCTTTCCTGCTTGTGAGGATAGGGAGAACTGAAGTCAGGTGCTTTTCTGGGAGGTACTGAGTAGGGAAAATTGGAAGATGCTACCTAAACAGTTTAATAAACAGAGCATCTTCAATTGTTTTGCCAATTTTACCAAAAACTAACTAATAGAAGCAGATGTGTATATAGGTGCGATTGAATGTATCTTTTAGTGTCTCTTAATATACATTGAGGGTATGTATTATATTTTATAATACAGATTTTGAAATTATCCTTCTACAGCAATACTTTTGTCCACCTGTGAGTCAGAGGTTCCCTGACATTTCATAGTTTTCTCACATGAGATTTTGTTTTTAATATGAAATGAAGGTAAAAATATAAAACTCTCTTGAATCCAAATAAAAAGTGTCACTGCCTTCCCCCATTTTCCCACATTATATTAGTCCTCTCTACAATCCTGTCTTTGTCTTAGCCTCTGGTCAAGTGCAAAGTGTTAGAGAAACATACTTACTTTATGGACGTGGAGATGAAATAGGGATTCCTGGAGAAAGTGTTTCAGTTTAATTTCTGGCATCTAGTTTCTGCATAAAATATTTTTGATTCCTAGTGTTATGAGAAAGTTTTCAGGGAAATTATTCAGTCTACTTTTCAATTTAAGAAGTGCATGATTTCTACAACACTGTTAATTTAAAAAAAAATTTGGTTGTGGCTAAACCTGCAGAGTGCACTTGATCTCAAATTTTGTTATGCTGTGAATTATGTTACAGATTTTTTATTTTTCTTCTGCATGATAGATCAGGAATTCCTGACTATAAAAATATATTCCATTGATATTTGCACATATTTTCAGTTCTTATTACTGAAAAATTAACATACAGTCCTATACGTTGACATCTGACTGCTCTCCTTATGTAATATGACTGAATTTAAGAGTTGAGGGGCACATGAAAGACAACTTAGTTTTATGGAAGGTAGAAGTTTTACTTCTTTTTGTTTCTATTGTATTACCCAACAATATGTTAAAAGACTGTTAAACAATTGTTAGTCATAGCAAATAAAGAGCATTGTTCTGAGAGGTGTCTATTATGGAATAGATAACCAGTAGGAAAAGAAATTATTCAATTTATTTGCAAGAGAAGTCAAAAGCATAAAGCAACCTGGCATATAAAAATTTAGGTCTATCAACAATTCTGTTTGGCTCCATGAAGTATCATAATTTTGGTAACGATGACAAAAAGAGGAACTAATGCATGTTTATGTCAAGTGCTCTCTGGAATTGCTGAATTGCTTTGTCCTTCTCAAAAACATAAGCCTAAGACCTTGTATGTGTATAAAATGTTGTAGCAATCAATCATGGAAACAGCATCTGATTGCAGAAAACATGATTTCAAAATCGATTTGTCATGCTTCTATATGGATTTAGTGCCTTCCTTGTTTTGACATTTCTCATTTGCTAAATGCAGGAATGCTACTGTAATTTCCCTATGCTTTGTTACAAATTAAAAGACTGGAATGCAAAAACTTTCTTCTTTGTTTTTGAATTTGTCTTGGATATGGAATTATTTGCTTACTTTTAATTTTTTTTCCTTGTAGTTTACTTTTGTGGTGCCTTAGAAATTACATTGCCTGAATTCCATGTGAAAATTATTTGTGATGTCCAATTCTCATCACCAAAAATCCTTGGGAATGGTTTTGACATGATCAGCTTTTAACACCTGCTTGCTGAGAAGAAATATACCGATGTTCCTTCTACTGTTAAATTTGGCAAAGGAGAGGGTTGGATTTCGTTGTAGTTCTGTGCAGTTACTGCACTTAAAGGCATGCTGGGTTAGGACCCTTTTTAAAAGTGCTTTTATGGTAAAAATTATGTATAACACAAATGTGTTGAGTGAATTGGATACCAGCTTCTTTGAAGGAGATATGTAACATTGTCATAAGCCCGTGGTCATCATTTCCCAGAAAGACTCAGCTTTTATTTACTAATCATCACAGGGATTTACTGTGGAAATTTAAAGTAGTGAAAAATACTAATGTTGAATATGTCTGGTTTATAAAGTTTAAGCTTTTAAAATGTTTCTTAATTAATATCTAATGCTAGAAACAGATCTTCAGATTTTCCTTTTCTTCAAAGGTATGTGGGCATTGTTTGCTCCATCTGCTTTTGATATGAGTTAAAATACATAAATTTCCGCCTAGAAAGTTGTTTAATGCCTGTGACCTATATTGGAATGCCTATGAATTACATTGAAATAGTTTGTAACCTTGCTTCCCCTCAGCCATGAGGTGTGTCTGGCACTGTTTCAAACAGCATTACGGTCTGCAATCTGGGACTACATTCTTGAGGAGAGTTTGCTAAAGAGGCTTTAGATTTGGCACAGAAATAACCTTGATCTTTATGAAAATATGTTCACAACTTTCTGCCTTTTTTTTTTAAATACAAGTGTATATTCTGATAAATTCTTGTTACTGTTGTTGTTCTTTATTGTAATTTAGAAATACCCCAAAGGAACACTCTTCTTCCTAGGTATCCTGTGAGGAATTTTGCACAATCACTGTATGCTGATAAACTTTTAAAATCTTAAAGTCTTATCTCTAAGGAGGGGTGAGGTAACAGGTGACAAAAAGGACTGAGAAATGCCTCCACATCCCAGTCTCTACTTTTTCTTCTGCCACCATTCAGTGCAGTAGCATACAGGCTTTCAGGATGACTTCCAGCTAACACAAGGGAGGGGTTCTGATGGAACATATGCTTAGAAAATTAATAAGAATGGCTTTAGGTTTGATTTCGGGTAACTTTTTCTGATGCCTGGATGAATCAGCTAAATTTCTGAGTGAAGTGAAACTCCAAGCAATCTGTTTTGGACTCCATCCCAGGCAGACCTATTCAGCCGTCCCCTTAATTGCTAGTGCATCTTCATTTATGTACCTCTATTGATTTTAATCTCAGATGATTTATGCAATACCATAAGCAGGTAACAAGCCAAAGCAATGGCATTTCATTGGAGATGAAGATGCCTATGAACTATCTTAATTTGTCCAAAATCTGCTCACATATATACAAGGTTTCTCTTGCTGTAGTTTTCTGTTTAAAGTTTTTACTTATGATTGCTCAGCTAAAGTTTTGTTCCCTTTCTCACTACAGATTTACAAACCGTTTTCCTGTATTTTAAAAGCAAAGCACATTTCCATTTGACTTCAAGCTACCTCATGGCCTGCTGCCAGTTCCCTGGTATTTGTTTATCTTCAAGATTTTTGTTATTGATAAACTTATTCCTGAATATGTGTAGAATTCATTTGGCCTGAACTCAGAGCCAGTGTGATAAGAACCTTTACGTAGTGAGTAATGAGCCATCATTGGCTTAATTCATAAATAAATACAGAGAGAAATTAAATAGTTTCAGAGTAGAATTCATCTCACCTCTTTAGATCTTTACTTCAGATGAATAAGTCCTAACAGTGCTTTTTTGGTTTTGTTGTTGTTGGGTTATTTTTGGCTGGGTGTGTTTGTTTTTTTTTTCTGAAAAAGGGTTTATTTGTTCCTGAGGTCTCTCAATAACAGAATTAAGACTGAGAATGCTCTTAGAAAGCCACAGCTGTTGTCTCCTTGATTCTGCTACCTGAATGTCCTGAAGCAGGATTAGACCTGATCTCAAATGTTCCTGTATATGTTTGTAATCTATAGCACTCACCAAATAGCTGTTTTAAACAGCTTTAAAGTAGTGTCTGAAAAGTACTTATGCTTGAATACTAACATAACTAACACTGCAATCAAAACACGGGAGATTAACGCTGCACAGATGACCTGTCTGTCCTAGAGGTGTCCAAGCAGTCCATTAACACAATACTTTGTGCTTTGTAACTTTATTGCAGAGTATTATGCAATCTAAAAGAAAAGTGCAAATGAGAGAAATCTTTTTAAACTTATCCCATCTTATTTTAATTTTCCACTTCAAATCACAATTAACATGTATTATTCACACCTTTTCATTTCTCTTGCTATAGTATATTAAAGCAGAACAGGTGCTTTGTGCAGGCTGACCAAGGGATGGAAACAGATTGTAATTATTCATGTTTTTCAATTCTCCTTCACTGTGAGCAACAGTAGAACAGAAGGGACTCTCAGCTACCAAACTCAAAGTAAGTCAGCAATTTTAGGAGATGGCTTACAGAGAGGATCTAACTATTTCTTTTTGCAGTTGCCACATGTCGTATCAGACTGCTCATTCCAGGCAGTGGGAAGAGGAGAGAGTGAATTCAGGTGGTAAGCACCTCAGAAGAGGAAGATCTCCTTCTGTATCATTTAGGTTAAAGATCTGTGGCTCAGTTACTGGTGTTTTATCTGTAACTGCACTAGCTAAAGCCTGCAAAAATGAGGCCTAGGGTGAATGTGGGGATAACTTGCACACAACAAAGATCTTTGTAATAGAACTCATTTGGGATAGAGTCCATCACTTTAACTTAGCTTACTTGTGTAAATGTCACTAAGGTCTTAAATATGAGGTAATTTTTAAAATCAAGAAGTCTATGAGCTATAATTTCTTGGGGGGAAAAGAGAATCCGCATCACTTTTGTCTGCATCTGCTCTCTGGTTTTGAAGGCTAGTCCATGCCCCAGCTCAGCATCTGAGGAATAGTAAAGCTTAGCAAAAGAATTGATATGACTCACTTGGACAAACTCAAGCTGTAGTTTTGGTCGGAGGGTTAGCTCAACTGAATTAACTCATGTGAAGTATATGTATATCTTTATGATGCATTCAGACTGTTAAAGGCCACAGAAGCTACCTGCACAAAATGAAGCACATTCAGAGCTGAGTAGGCAATGTTTTTCACTGAAACACAGTAATACCATTTTTTAGTAAACTGTGGATGAGCACAAACAAACTTTTCTCTAACAAGGTTGAAGAAAAATGTGAAATTATCCAAGAAATACTGTAGGACTATATAAAATATCAAAAAAATTAAAACTTAGCCTAAAAATATTAGTGTCTTTTTAATCTGCTGCTTAATAATAACACTTTAGAATTGTGCATAATATAAAATATTGAATCTATGATGAAAGTAGAAATACAGTAAAGGTAGAAAACCAGAAAATCTAAAAAAATTAGAAAAATATGAAACATTCAACCTTTCCATTCTTAGTCTGCATTGCAAATTGAATTACGCAAACCAAAATTACCCCTAACTGTCTGCTAGCTCAATGAAGGTCATTTTATGGAATAGGTATATTAAATTGAAAATCATTAGCATAAATCCTTGTTGTCAAATATACATATGGTCCACTGTGAAAATCAGATAAGTTACATTCAAATGTGTTGTGTAGACAATATATTATCTCCTTAGGTTTGAAAAAGTAATAGGCTGCTTTTATCTCTGATGTACAAGGATCATCTTTAAGAGCCATAAATGTGGCTGAAAAGTAGAGGGGCTTTTAGGACATCTTTTGAGGGGATCTTTTAAAGGAAGGAAGGAATCGTTTCAACGATAAGATTGCAAGACAAACTGGAATAAAGATATTTCAGAAAAAAAAAAGCAGATAATAACACATCCTCATACAATACTGTTCTTTTGTTCACTTGTTTAACACTGCAGTGGTGTTTCTGGCTTCTCCAGTAATTTCTTGTGCTGTTCTATATACTATATATAGCTTTTGTCCTGCAATGATAAATGTCTTATCAAAAGTACTCAAAATATTCCAACTCGCAGTTATTTGTAGAAGTCACCCTTAATTTCTAAAGTTCAGACTTCTGCTTCTGGAAGAAAAATGCAACCAGTTCTCATATCCCGTGTGAGAATATTGTAAATGTAGCTGAAAAAGTAGCACCTTCCCAATCTAAACTAGCACCATTTAAGTATCTGAGATTTTGTGATCCTCCTTCATCTGCTTTCCAGAGCTTTCCAGATCAATGTTGGAGAAGTTTTCAATTGTCTTAACTTGCCTATTGGTTTAAGTTCCCTTTTATCCCCTGGAAAGTGAAAGGTTACTCAGTGCATGAATCACCACATGCCTCTCTGGACTGATTGAAAGACAGTGCAGGCTGCTAGTATTTGATCAGATTTCAAACTGTTCCTCTAAACAGGATACGTTTTGATCTAAGGATATACTTAACTCTTTATTGAACTGATTTAAATGATACATGCTAGCATAAGTTACTCCTTCCTTGTTGTTTTTTAAACTGGAGTATAAATTTTCAAAAAAGAAAATAAATCCAGTCTCTCTCTCTACCTATATTAAAATGAAATTCTGCTACCATTTTCCTAAGCACTCAGTGGCTTGATGAAACCCAACTCAATGGCTTAATGCAACCAGTAAGGCCTTCCATGACTTCTTGAGGATATAACTCATTGAATCACCACTGAAATCCCTATGCTATCAGCTTGACCTCATTACTTGGAAAGCCCTGAGATTTGTCAGTTGTTTCTGGTGCTTTAAAACATTAACATCATCATTTTTTTTGATGAGAAATAGCTTGTGAAATACTTATTTTTATTTGCCTGCTGGTGTGGTGCTGCTTAAAATTGCTCCATATAACTAAGTATATCCTTAGCAGTAATACTAAATAATTTTAAGAAGCATAGTATCAAAAATAGCACCATGCCATCTTTCAACTTTGCACCTAAGCTATTAATAAAAGATCAATAGAGCTGGAGTATGAGTATAGTAGCATTGCTATTTTTAACTCATGCCTAGATCTAGTGTCTTCTGTGTATGTTTCTGCAGCATATAATGCAGTGAGGTCCTGGCGTGTCTTTAGGACTTAAGTGTAATGCATATAATGCAACACATAGACTGTCAGTACAGCTAGTGTTAAGACTGACCCTTCCACTAGCCAGGTTATTCTAAGGCTTGTAGAGAAAATCCACTCCAACAATCTCCACCTGTGTATTTACACTACACTCATCACTGTGGAAGTGGCATGCTTTCCTAAGAGTGGTGTGCACAGTGAAAGGAGAATATACTCATTAGTGTCTATTGTATTGTTCAAGGTTATAGACAGGATATAGAAGTTTAATGAGAACTTAATGGGACTTCTACTACTACTGATTAGGTGTATCTATCATTTTGAGGATGCAAGTAAAACTGCTTAACACTGTAAAGGTAAGGAAAAATGAATGCCCAGTTTGTCACTCCCTTCTGTCATTAATCACGTTCATTAGCTGCCTTCCAATGACAAGATTCCGACCCACTACCTGTGTAGTACTGGGAGGGTCACTACCAGTGGTCTCCTGATTTGAACAGTGATTTATCACATTAACTACTGTGGCTGTTTTTGTTCTTTTTGTCATGTATGACTTGTAGATTAACCTAACTGTGACAAAAGTGAGAGTCCAGGACTTC
Source organism: Campylorhamphus procurvoides (assembly GCA_013396655.1). NCBI lineage: Eukaryota > Metazoa > Chordata > Aves > Passeriformes > Dendrocolaptidae > Campylorhamphus > Campylorhamphus procurvoides. Next base: position 123,223 of record WBMV01003351.1, read on the forward strand.
ATTGTGAATTTATCATCCATGGTGCCTTGCTGAAAACGTAGTTCCAGAGAGGTAGAGGCAGAGAGGCTGAGATGGTAACTGAGGGAGTAGTAACATGTCACTACTTTGTTTCAGAGGGGCTGGGGAAGGTGGTTACTCCAGGAGTAGCTCTACATCTGTAGGAGCCTGTCAGATACTACATCCCAAAATGGTGGCAGTTCTTCTATCTTTTGGTTCAGGGGGCACCCAGGACGACATAACCAACTATCTCTACTTTTATAAAGGACTTTGTAAAGGTGGGAATGGTATTTTTTTGCTCTGCTTTGTGCCAAGCAGATTTTGTCCAATGTCTTGGCACATTTTTCTTTGTTATGGGGAACCCTGCCTCTAGTAGTGAAAACAAAACGTTAATGTTTGCGTGTTTGGGACGGGATAACTAAGTCCACAACATTGCTACCTATACCAGGACTTGCAAAGTGGTTCCTTTAGTGGAAGATGGGCACAGACTTGTGCATGCCCTACAGGAAATGTCTCCTGGAGGACACCTGACCTCGCTCTGGTACTTCTATACTGTGTTGAGACTTTGTAACCACCAAATGGTCTTTTTACTTTTTCTTATTTTCTTCCATGCAAGAATATGGTGTTGTATTTCTTTTTAAAGGATAATAGGCAGAGGGAAAAGCCTCTAAATGTATATGCCTTACAAAAGGAAGCACTTTAACTGTAGCTAATGAGGCTAATATTTTTCAAACCAAAATGTGAGCACAATGGCACTGTAAAGATTGTTAGAGGAAAAAAAAAAAGAAAAAAGGAAAGAAAGGAAGATGTAATCCATCCGATTCTTGCTCAAAATGCACTTATAGGATTGCTATTGTTCTAATCTGTAACTCCTTCCTAGGTTTTGCAGATTTGACTGTGGAAAGGTTTGTTTAAAGAGGAAGAGTGCTTAAATATTGAAAGATGTTTCACATTTGATTGTAGCTCATTCATCCCTAGTTCATATATAATTTTTTCATTCACTGGCTGAAGGCAGTTATATAATTCTTCCAAGCCTGAGGCTCTTATTGGATTAAATTAATAAATTAGTAAACTATGTAATTTTATATAATTGACATGGATTTGCATGAAACATGATTTGTCTACTGGAAGTTCTATGAATTGTTGTAACTGCTAGACTAAGGTAGATTAATTAATCATAATCTACATCCCTAACATTAAGTATACAAGAGTGAATGACGAGCTCATTATGCTACGGTATTAATATTTATTTTTTGTTATTGTCCTGCTGATTTAATTTGATTCCAGTATTTGGTGTGGACCACAGGCAAACTTTCTATTACAAGCTCTTTGAGTGATATCTTGCAGATATTTTCCCTTTTACTGATGCAGAACCATTACTAAACAGACAGCTTTTAGGAGGCAACCTTGACCCTATTTATCCTAAAAGCTGGCCTACCTTAAAAGTTTTTATTGGCTGTTTATCTTAGCTCAGGCATTCTAGGGAAATTGTTTCTGTGGAGTAAGGATAGTTATGGCTACCTAAGTGCTTTCTTTTTAAAGAAGTATTCCAGTTACTACTAATTATCTCAAAGAATAGTAACACAAACTTACTTTTTTCCTTAATATTCTGTCTTGCCTGAAAGTTGTTTTTTAAGTTTGATCAAATTTCTTGAGGCACTCTTAAGGGTGAACTTGATAAAGTAATTAAAACCTTCCAAAATATGTCTGAATATTCATCTACTTAGTGTTTCTCTGTGGCTCTGATTTTAGAAAAGTTCTAGAGTTATTAGAAGCTGAAGGGCTATAAAAACTTTTGAACCACGGGTAGTTTGTGTTCGTATAACTGCATTTTTATGCTTGGATTTGTGTCTTTAAGGAAGAGAAGTCATTCATCTTTAGTTTTGGATCACCTATTACCCACTGGATTTTGCTTGTTTCTCTGCTAATTTTTTTGTGTCCTCATAATTAGATCAAATATATTTAGATTGCGTTAGTTTTCATATGCAACCTGGAGGACATACTCGTTTCTAAGCTAGTCAGGTGAGTGCATTAACTTTCTTTTTCCCCTGATGTTCCAGGCAGCCCTGACCATTTGGGCATGGAGGATTTGAACATTAGGTGCTACAGAAATAATACCTGTCATCGGAAAGCCTTTGCCTTCAGGTCCAGTTCTGCCTTCTCAGAAACCCTGGTAGGGTAAGTGTCTCATTTCCTAGAGCCTCAGCCTCATAAGCACTTTGCAGTAGTGGTTCTTACTGCGTGCCTCTTCTCCCATGCTTTTAAGGGCTTAACAAAATCCTTATGCCTTTTTTTTTTCTTTTCATTTCTTTTTTTGAGTGTTTTCAATTTTCTCTCATATGTGACCCCTGAGTATTGGAGTTTGCACCATTTGCCCCAGCCTCTACCTCATGTATTAAAATGGGATTCCTCTGCCAGTAAAACATGTCTCCCTCCTTCTCTTGTGCCTGAACTACTTGCCTCTGGGCTTCTTGACCTACCTGTCAAGCATTTAAATAGATATACACACATCAAAAGTTAAGCCCCAGCAAGTTTAGCTGCTTGTGCTTTAAAGAGATGTGGACACCTCCAGCTGCAATTTAATCTTAATGCAGCAGTAGCCAACTGACTCCTGAACAAATGGCAGCTACATTTGTCATGCTTGAAAGTATCCTTCCTCTTGATGCACAGCATGCTCTATTGTGCTCGTAGAAGCACAGGGTGCAGCTTGGATGAAGCTGTCCCAGTGTGATTTGCTTCAGGCTCTTTGCCTCAAGCTTTACTTCTGTGTTGTTATGTCCATAACCCCTGTGATTTCAAAGACCCAGCTGTACTGCCTGACTTCTTTCTCCTGCTCCTGGGGAAAATGCTGCTGCTCCAAGTGCCCTACCTATGGGCAAAGTTATTTGGACTTACTATTGTCTTTTATTCTTATCCTTATCCTTATTCTGTGTTAGGACGTTTTCTTATAAGTAAGAACCACCTAGTTTTAGTGTTCCTATCTTATATCCATCTCAGGAGATAGTTCACTTCAAATACATTCAGTGATACAGAATTTTCCAGAATGTCAACTCTTTGGAATAAAAATGGACTTCTTGTGCTGCTGCAATCATAAAGGCTTTTAAATTACTAATATTTTCTTATTGGTTGGGAGCGAGACAAAATATCCAGGCAGAGAAGATATGCATAGACATCTGGAAGAGACCAATTTCCAGCATGGATGCTAGAGAGATCTTAAAATAGGTGAATTTCCAACTTTAGTGCATCACTCTGAAGTCTGGAGGTGGATGGAGTGACTCCGAGTTACAGAACACCAAAATTTTAAGAGGGCTCTTTAAAAGCCTGACACTGCTGTCTATTAAAACATGCTCTGAGGTTGGATATGTAAAATTAGATGGATAGACCTTGACATCATTTGATTAAAACATATTTAACATTAATTTTTAGACGAGTGTGTTAGAGTAGCCTATCTGTAATGTTTGGGGCTTAATGGTTTTTATGGCTTTAAAAAGGTTTAATAGCTTCCATTAGGCTTTCATTAGCAGTGCCAGAGAAAACAGGAAGATGGACATGCAGAAAGGCAATGATTTGTTTTGTTATTTGCCATGTGCTGCTGTGGATAAAAATGCTTGTCTATGCTGCCCGTGAAATCGTGTGGCTGTTAAAACACAGACTCCTCCTGATGTTCTTTGGTTCTTGTATATATGGGTTCAGAATTCAAGTTTAATACCTTTCTAGTATTGATTTCATAAGACAATTTGTAAAATAAAGTAACTGGTTTCCCCTTCAGCCCTTGTCTTGACTAAGTTCAATGCTGTTCACATATGCTCTTTGTGTTTGACTGTATGCTCTGTTTACTTTTGCACTCTTTATTTTACTACTTTGTCATGCTCAGCAGGAGACTTGTAAATGTTTCTTGATGTACCTGCAGGGAAGAATGGGATATATAATGCACATTAAGTGGTTTCCACAATTTTTTTAAAAAAACTTCTATTTCACATGACTCATACTTTAGTATATTTGTATAAAAATGAACACTAAATTTTAATTAAATGATTCTGACAATTATTTTCGAGGAAATAAAGATAATGAAGGCAAACTTGGGTTCCAAGCCATAACTGTAATGATGGGTTCTTTTTTATGCTACACTTTTCTGTATCTGTAACCTGAGAAAACTGCATGTGTAAATCTGTCCTGTTGGCATAGGATCAGTTTTTGACCACAGTGGAAGGCTAAGAGTTTGATCCTTTTGAAGTCAATTTCTGTTACAGTTTACTTTGCTATTGGAAAGTACGGCGCTATTGGGACTGGCAGACACTTGCATGAAAACCATACAACTTTCCATGTACAGAAAACTAGAGATGTGGGAAAATTTCTTAATTATTTCTTACCTAACTTTTATGTAGTCCTTACGACTTTCATCAAAATTTCTGATTTGTTTTTAATGGCTCTCTCTCCTACCTAAACAGAAAAATTTTGTTTGAACTAAACCTGCAGTCTGACAGGTCTGTGCTAGTGCATAATGGTATTAACTGTTTCCTTGGTGCTGCAGAAATTACAGCTGTTTGATTTTTATTTTGTTCTCCTAGAGATGATTGCAGCATTCATCTTAATATCTTACAAGTACAGAAGAGTGTTCCAGTAGACAGCAGGACATCAATTACAAATGTGAGGCATGTTAGAAGGCATATGGGTCTTATGTTAGCAGCCTGTTCAAAGAATTAAGTAGTGAGGATCCAAGACAGTCCAGATGTTGCAAATTTCTGTCAGTGGTCACTGCAGTATGAAATCTCATATAAGTTTCACTTCTTGGAATCATTCAAGGTGAGTTATATAACAAACCTCATAAATTATTATTATCAGGACAGGTTTAATGAGTGATTAGCAGGAAAACTGAAGGATTAATTAACTTGAAATATTCTTGTAAAGTAGCAAATAGTATGAGCTTATTATGTGAAAAGAAGGTCTTGGTTTCTATGCAAGTGGTCGTCCTACTACTGCAATGATCTAATTGGGTTTTCCAGTTCATGCTGAAGGAACAGAATCACTAAAGCAACATATAACTCTTGGGCAAAAATTGTGTCTTAAGGACTTTACTCTTAAATTTTAGCTCTATTTTTCCTAAAAACTGTCATTAAAACTGATGTTCAGAATCCAAGTGAGCCAGCTTAGGATTTTTCTTTTTGAACTGAAAAGATTTAGAATTCTTCTCTAGTTCTAACTCAGAAATATTAACATTTTTATGAAAAACACTTTTCAAAGTCTGTGGAAGCACCTGAATATTATATATTAATATATCTCTTCCCCAACAACAATTTTCTTGGTTGGGAACATAATTTTTTTTCTTGTCTTTTATGATGGGGTAAAACATGATGGGACAGAATGGCTATAGATGTTTGACAAAGATGACTATACACATTGACACCATAAATAGTGTTTGTAAACATTCCAAGGACAGTCATTGAAATACAGAACACAATGTCAAACAAATTGAAATGGAAATTAAGAGTTAAAAATGCAGATTTGTCTGATTTGGTTTTCAGTTTGTCTGCAACATAAGATTCAGAAAAAAGCTTGAATGATCTAGAAGAAGTTGTGTTTGGTTCATGACTTATGAAGAGTAAAAGAATTAAGCACTTGAAATTCAGGAGAGATTGCTCTTAATATCTTGCTGTTTGCATCTGTAGGGGTAACCGGTAGAACAGGTATTCTTGCACAATAAAGACGTGGTGCTGTGGTTCACTTTTCTTGCTACAACAGACATCTACCACATATACAAGACTACTACATGCTTCAAAAAGTATAAACGCTATAGTTGTGACAGAACCCATTGAAGATTTTAACATATGCTTATAAATAAAATGTATTTTTAGAGTCAAGGATAGACAACCTTTGCAATATTTCTTTGGACTAAGTGTTTGCAGTGATCCTCTTCCCTCTCCTCTTTGCCTTTACAGAAATGTGGTATGAAAAGAATATGAGGTACTTGAGTGTTAAGTGGTTTTAGTCTGTGTTCCACAGCAGAGGCAAATCTATGCTAGCATTCAGTCCAGAACTGTAACTCGCTCATTGTGCATGTAATATCAATAGAAACATCTCTCCAGTACTTAAACCTAGATGTTATTTGCAAAGCTAAGCAAAGTTTCCCCCTTGTGAAAGACATTTTGATTTTTCTGGATGAGCTAAAACCAAGAAGCAAAGGGATGGAGAGACAGAAACACAACTCCAGTCTTATGGATTTAACAGAAGTTTAAATTCTTTGGAAGATTTTGAATAAAAAGATTCAATTTTTAGTTTTCAGGATTTTTGGTACTTTCTAATAGTACCAATAAATTTCAAAGCATCTTTTTGTTAAAGTTTTTTTTCTTAACTCAACATTAATATACAATTGCCTCAGACAGGACATAACTGTGTAATTTAAGGGAAAAAACCTTTTGAGAAGAAAAAAACTACCAAGTACAGCAAGATTACAGTTCTGCAAGGATTTGCATATCTACAAAACTGCTTTTGCATATATTAATAACAGTACTCTTATAACTGCTTGCAAATTCCAGGCCTATGCGAGGAATAAACTGTTAATTGAAATGTAGGTTTGTATGCAATTCCACTTTTAAGTCTTGAATTCCATTGCTTTTACTTGTAGGAAATAGTGCTTTCATCAGCATAGTCCTGATTAAATAAACAAGACCTAAAATGAATCATATTAAATATTATGAAAACATTTTCTAATTATTTATATTCCAGTAGTTCATTAAAGAAGTCTGTAATATCTTTTGCTCAGGATCTTTGATTTTACTACCAGCATATTTAGCAGTACATAATCTTTTCTAATGAGATTTCTCACACTTGTAATGGCTGAATTTGTATGTGTTAAAATCATGCAAGAGAAAGTAAGCCTGAGCTCCTGAAGAGTTATGCTTACTGACGAACTTGCTACTGGTCAGTTTTGATAATTGGAAAATTCCTTCCTAATTCCCAAAGCATATTTTGCATTTATTGCTTGCTGTAATAAATAAAGGGTAGGTGATGCAATCATTTTCTGGGAAAAAAAAAAAGGAAATACAAAGAAAAAAAAAGGACAAGAGAAAAAAAAAGAAAACAAAAGAAGCCAAAGAATTATTTTGATTGCTTAATATTTAAAATATGGGGTGTCTGCATTTCTACAGAAATTTTAACTCATAGAATCATAGAAGAACCTGGAAGGGATATTGAAAGATTATCTGGTCCAGGTTTTAAATATGATTAATTTCAATATATTGTGAAATAGGAATTGTAATTAGAAACGCATCTTTTTAAAACATTTTACTTTGATGTTGGTTTTGTGTGAAGTAATCTGTTCAAAGAAGTATATGAAACAAAAAAATTACATGAAAATTAATAAATAGGTATGCTAAACCTCAACGGATCTTCAGTTATGGAATGCATGATTAAATAAAATGCACAGAATGAAAAGACCTTGCAAAGTGATTTTTCCACCAGAACTGATGATAATTGAATGTCTGTTTGATGGAGAACTTCTGCCACTTGGTTTCACCATCCTTCTTGGTGTCAGTGATGTCAGTGACAGCAGCTCCAATTCGGAAAGGAAGCCTCCAACCTTTGCCCTGAAGGGACTGAAAATACCATTTGAGCAATCCCTACTCCAGCATTTTCCATCCAGATTAGCATATAGTTGGGATATTTGCAAGTTCTTGAGCATTTCTAGTCAGGCCTGAGTACAAAGTGCAGCAGAGAGAAAACTTCAGTGTTCAGACCTGAACTAGGCAAAGTATTTTTAATAAAAAATATTTTCTTATTCTTTTTTCTTTTTTTTTTACCTTCTGAAGCTTTACAATATAATTAAATCAATATTCTGCTGCAATAAATATTAAAATCAGATCCTGATCCTACTATGAAACATGTTGTTATGAAAATGCATAAGATTAGGTGGTAATATTTCCAAAGTTTGCTATCAAGACAACAACACATGGACTTCGTCAAAGATTAATTAACCTTTGGTGTTTGAAAAGATACTACTTTGTTCAGTCATTTTAAGGAGAGTATCTGGCAAGGAAGTTGGAAAGCTGATGATCTGAACACAGGCATGCAATTATTTTCTCTGGTAGATTATGTGCTGATGGGATCCAATTATATGCCAACCAAGCCTCTCTGAATCATCAAAGAAGAAATGTTAAAAATTCCCTTGACTCCAAATAATGATCTCTACTGCCATATGTCAGAGCTGTTTTCTGACTAATGCAGGTCCCCAGAAGACATTGCATTATCACCTCTCAGAGCATCCTAGGGGATTAAATGAAAGTGTAGGCCACTTCTCTGGAGTATGTGTATTAATATGCTTCTTACTGTGAAATTATTCCAGTAGCCTGTTTTATTTAAAGATTACCATACTGTAGGGATGGGATAATCTAGTGTTAGCTAATGACATTGAAATAATGTTTGATATGAGTCAAGGTCAATTAGAAGAGGACAGGAGTTGAATATCCAACAGACATGAGAGAATGATGACTGGGGCTGAATCTGGAAGACTCATATTGTTTAAAATTTTGACCATTTCTTCAAGTCTAAACTGAGCCTGTCAAGTTCTCTATTTGTTAAGGGATATTTAACCTTCTCTTTCTGGAGTACTAACTTTCTTTTCTACTTCTGATTTGGTTTTGAGTTGATAGGATCAAGGCACATTTGCAAAATGAAGAACTGTTGCATCTCCAGGGACTTTCCATTCTGGGAAGGCAACATACCTTTTCAATAGGAAACAATTACAAAAATTATTTTTTATGTTTCATATGAATAAATGACCACTGTTACTTGTCAATGCATTAATAACTACACAAACAGGTAAATAAGACTAATGCCTTGGATGTTGAATGAGAACAGCCTCAGCTCTCTTTGAGAGTGATGGTGGGTTACAGTGGTTGATCTCTCACTTGCATAACCTTCCCTGTGACAAGTGTTATGGTGAGTTGTTATACAGAGAATTAGACGTTCACACTGATGAGGTGGTGGGATCTGACCTTCATTGGGTCTTGTTCTATTGTGTCTTTTAGTATTAAAAAAGTATAATTGTAAAGTAAGATCAGTTTGATTGATTTGGCAGAAATAAGTCTGTTCTACTTCCTATGAGGAAATTGTTGCCAGGTCGAAACATCAGATAAAATTCACTGACTCTTGAGATATGAGAGGGAGTGTGTTTCCTTGGTTATTATTCCTACATTTAAGGTGGTAATTTTATGTTTAAGGTGTTAATATCAAAGTTTGTTAGGTTTTATTCTTATAAATCTTGGAGAGCTCCAAGATCAACAATTTTGGAAACTTCTGGGAAGGATGTGCTCAAAGACTTGCACCAAAAATTCATGACATCCACTGTATAGGTCACAGTTTTGGTCCAGTTATGTGTATGTATGAATATATTCCTTTGTACTGTACTAGGTTAATTTTTTCATACTGGCATTTGCCTGACTGTTGAAACATTCAGAAGAATACAGCATACGAACATATCAGCAAGTGGTGAGAAATTCCAGGCTTTACTTTGAAGGAGCTGGAGACGAATATTAACATTTTACACACAGAGGTTAGAATTGAGTCAAACTTTCATAAAGATGCTTTTACTCTCTTCTCTCTATTGCAGACTTTTGGTCCCCTCCAGATTTGCCCTTCTTATTTAAGTATCCTTAAGAAGAATCTGAAGCCCTGCTTGGAGGACAGAAAGGAAATGTGGGTGGCTGGACATACACCCTGTGGAAACCTGTCTTCCTTGCTTGTGAGGAAGAGAGAGAAATATTTCCTGGGTGACTTTGAACTACACTGCAATAGCAAGTATTGCATCATACTCTTGTTAATAAAGAATATTGTAAAAATATGAATATAGATAACCTTGAATTTTATAGATCTAAGATATAGACTGTAATGGAAAGAAGTCACCTAATTCCATATGTACAATGCAAATATGAACAGAACTCAAAAGGGCTTACTTAAGTCTTTTTCTACCCCTCTTGATTTAATTAGCATTAGACCACACATTAATTCATCTACATATTGTTTTCATTGATATTGTAAATGAAGCAATTGTAATACAACTACATATCACCTCCAACGTATAAAGCAAAAGCAGGACATTGGAAAATTTGTGGTTAAAATGCTTTAAATTGGTTGATTAATAATATAAATAGTAATAAAAATCATGCTTAGAAACCCCAAAATTATGGAAATAGCATCTGTTAATTTGCAAGCTTTTTTTTTGCAGGCAGCATGTTTTAATACAATTTTGATCTAATAAAACCAGATTTTTTAATAAACTGTCTAAACTGAGGGTTCATCTGTTCATTACAACATCATTTTTGCTGCAAACATGTAATTGAAACAATAGTATCAATAGTAATCAGATTTTCAGTGTTCTAGTCACACTGGAAATTATGAATTGAAACACAATGGTGTGATTTTTGTGTATTTTTATTCCTCCAGAGGTTGAGGGACCTCACAGGGTGCCAGTAAGAAGTTAGATCCTATCAGGACTTAACCACATGATGGTTGTTGAGGAATTGCAGAGTAACCCCAATGACCGGAGTATTGCAGTGAATTAACTGTTAAACAAGTGATACGTGTTCATCTGCTCCATCTGTTTCCCCAAATGTTCTTGTAGCAGACATTGGAGTCCTCATCTTGGTTATGTTTCCTGGGTGCCAAAATAATACTAACAAATTACACAAAGTAAAAGAAAATGCTGCTAAATTTCTGCACCTTAACAGTTAATCTTTGTTCACTACATATAGTCTTGAAATGCCCATTATCTTCAGACTGATTCTGACAATCTGGGAGGTTGTATTGGCTCTGGCTCCCCCAAATATTCTTCCCACTCCTCTCATAGGGGTTCCCATCTACCCCAAGATGTTTAAATAATCATTCTGAAGTTCAACACTGAACAGCTCAGTGTTTTAAAAGTGTTAATGATGCCAATTTCTATCTTTAAATGTAAACTGGCTATTAACGACATCTGTTTAACTGTTTCTCTAGCAGATCAGTTGTCTCTGCAATGATAGCATGAACCTCCTCCAGTCACACCGTGCAAAGGAGATGGTCTTTATTTTGTAACATTTTAGCTACAGTACTATAGGATGGTAAACTACTCTGATCATTCATGTGGATTAAAGCAAATCCTGTTTTCCTCATCAATTTGAAAAAAGTTTTTCAAAATACGTAGCCCATTACTCAGTTAAAGTGCTTCCTCCATGCCAGGTTTTTATTTCATTTAAAAAAACTTAAAACCTTTCTTGTTGACTGCAAACTTTCCTCCAAGCAAACCTTGTCTATCACTAATCACAATTAGTGTTGCTTAGCAGTTTAAAATAAGCTGTCATATAACTCCTGCTCCAGAGTAAGAATAACAAACCTAAAATAATCAGCCTGTTTAATTCCAGATTCAGGCAGAAAGAAATTCCTTCTTTTTGAAACCTGCAATGGCAGATGGGAAGTCAAGTAGAGTTCTGCTTTTCAGATGGATTTTGCAGTGGAGTGTCTCACAAACTCCAAGATTGTTTAGTGAATCTTTGTTATACAATAAGTATCTGTTAAGATCTTAGTATGTGATACTGAACTTGGAAATGATGTGCATAAAGCAAAAAAAATTCTATTCAAAGCCTTTAAAAATGTATCTTAAATACATAAATATATATCTTAGATACCTGCATACCAAAACTTCTCTAGACTGAGAACCTCATCAACTCTTTTTAGTCTGGGCCTGCAGAAAATTTATAAATTGGACTTCCTTTGCCTAAGTCACCATGTCTAGACGGAATCTGAGAGTACTTCTAAGACCCTAGTGCCACAGGTGAGACCGTGTGAATAATAACCCGGAGTGGATCTGAATTCTGAGGTTTATTCAAGAACTAGTGAGATGTGAGTTTTCCACTGCTCCCACTCCCTTACTGTTCCCAGAGTTCTGGTCATGAGGTCTTGCCATCCCTTCTTGTCAGGGAGGTCACTGCTGGTCTGGAACAGCTCGTCAGAAAGTTGAGTTGGTTTCTATTGTGCTGTTGGTCATCACAATCCAACTTGCGTGTTAGAGGTTATTGTCTCTGGGCTTCCTCTGTGCTTGTGTCTATGCAACTGCTCTCCAGGAACTTCCTCTACTTCTAGGACATTTACTTCAGTCGAGACCTTTACCTTCTTTTTAGCTCCCAAAGTCCTTTGTTTTCCTAACCTAGATATTCTGTGTGGGAAAGCACAATGCGTGGCTGCTCTCCTAATTGTTAATTTTGGTTCATGTCTCTTTATTAACTAGAGAATTTGGGATATGCTACTTTGGTTTACTCAAGGTATTATCAAAAGTAATACTGAAAGTAGAAGATTTCTGCATGAAAACTCAGAAGTTTGATCTGAGACATTCCATCACACCTGCCCCCCCACCCCATTTATCTGCCCCTTGTTTGCATTCACAATTTAAGCTTCTTTTTATTTTCACCTGCATGCTCTCTAACTATGCATTTGGGTGACATGTGTCATGAGAGTAGCACCACCAGCACTTAAGTTCCAAGAAAACTGAACTTTCAAGAGCAATCCAGGACTTCAATCACATACCCATGTGGTTCACTCTGGCCGTGGGGTCTCTTGACTGCCTTGTGAAACCCAAGCTCCCAATAACCTTGTAGTACATTCTAAAGAAAAACAGTTAAAGTCCCACCAGATCTTCCTTACTGCTTTTTTCCGGTTTTTCTCCACATTCAAATACTTTTTATTGATTTCTCCTACAAGCAACATCATGGTTAATGCATTATAGCTTGAGCTTGAAGACTTCTGCTGAATTTTTAGCAGTATTACAAACTTCCATTGGGGTTTCCCTGTCCCTCTGAAGCCTAGTTCCACATTTGCCAAATCTGCGTAATACTCTTTTCTGTTAAGGAAGTACAGTATGCATAAAGGAGGGAATTATAAAGGATGAAAAACATGAGTATACTTTGGGATTTCCTTTTGAGCTTTACTGCAGTATTTTGAAGGAATATTTAGCATATTTAATTGCCAGCCTTTTATAGAGAGTAACTGAAAACAATGTTAACAAGTAAACATGTTTAGAAGTGCATGCTTTCTTCAGGGAGGCCTTATAAAGCAGCTCGCTTCTCTCAGATCATCTCTTCCAGCTCCCCTGATATCTTTGTATTTTCACTGTGCTCCAAATACCATCTGCTGCTGCTTATGTGCCTCGTCACTGAAATATAAACTGAAATTCCTCTACACTGGCACAAGTGTACACTGAAGAAATATTTTCCTCTATTGGAAAAAACTAAACCTGAACTACATTACAATAGAAGCTATGGGATGTAAAATATTCATGGTGACCTGTGAGGTCCTAGAAGTTCTTTTCTAAGCTTAGTAATGCATTAAACAGAGCACCCATTTTTTTGCTTTGGCTTATTTCACTGTTATGGCTTCCACAAACTGAGTGGAATAATTCTTAACAGGGGAAATTCAGTGTAATGAACACATTAACTCTGTTTCTTCTAAAGATTAAATACAGTTTCTCTCATGGCCAGGCAGCATGCTTTATTTGTAGAAAGTTTCTGCACTCTCACGCTGCTGAGAACTTCCTGCATCCAGCAAACCAGAGGACCCAGCAGATTCTCTCACTGGGGCTCCAGGCACTCTAAGCCTACAGGGCTCATGAAGCGTAAAATGGGCAAAGTGCAGTTAGATGTCGAGCTGAATCTAAGTGGAAGATTCCGGTTAGTTCAGTAAACATTTTGATTACTGCTAAGTGTTTTGATTTTGATTAAAAAGGCCTAGAAGAAATCTTCTGGTGCTTGGGAAATGCAATTTTGAAACCAACTGCACTGTAAACGCACATTGAATAAGTACAACTGAGCCCTGGAGATGGTTTTCTGCTACTGAAAGACCACAATTTCTATGACCAGTTGAACTAGCTGGAATGGGGAAGTTGATCCAGGACTGGGCTTGATTATTTCTGTCATCTCTCAGGTGCTGAAAGTTGCTGGTGTCTAACTGGCACAGCACATGTCAAGGAGGCTATTTACTCATTGGTAGCACAGAACATTTAAAATGAGGCTCACAAATTTAAAATAAGAAAGTACAAGTATTAAAAATTAAATACATGTGGGAAAGTGGGATTTTATTTTCTGGTGTCCTCTTCTTGCGTTCTTGTTTATGATCTTTAAGCTTTCCTCTGTAATTTTATAAGACTAAATTTTTAATTGTAGCTGAAATGTTCTGGTATTCTAAAGCTCTGTACATAAACACTTGAATGAAACAGCAATAAAGTGAAAATCAACAGTGGTGAAATGCATAACCAACAAAATTCTTGATTCTTCTTATGAATCTACCAGCTTCTGTTTGGTTGAAGAACGTGGAACATATGTAAGTTGATCTGAAAAGTAATAGCATTTCCCTTTTTGCTTTTTCATCTGTAGAAACATTTTAACCCAGTTTCACTGAGTGTTTCCTAAAACTTCTGGCTAAGCTGCATTTAGAGGATTTGATTTGGGATAGTTTCCTCCTATACCTAAGGAATGTTATACTGATAAAATACTGTCAAGTCTTCTTATTTTATTTCCTGTATCTTAATGTGAAATTGGCACTATAATTAGCTAATTTGAAAATTTAATAGAATTTTCGTCCTTGAATTAATACAGACAGATCACAGCGACAGCTCTAAGCCAGAGATGAAGTAGAGAAAGGATGGTGTAAACTCTATGGAGTCACTGTATAAAAGCAACTTTCAGTATTCTTGTAATAAGGACTGTCTAATAATTGCACATGGCCTACGGAGAATTCATCAGCTTGGTGTAAAAAATAATAAAGCACATTATCATGATAACTGCATGAATTAAGTTAGAATCTCAAAAAGTACAGAAGTTCAGTAATTCTTCTAGGAAACTCAATCTGCATCAGTAATTTCACCAAAATGAGGGTGTGTAATAGGGCCCTTATTGGAGAATAATGGAATTGTCTTTAATAAAAAATAAAAGTTTGATTGTAGAGTGAGATGGTAGACTTTCATTGTTTCGGCTGTAATAAAGACAGATGCATGACATTATGTATTTAAAATGGACATTTTTACTCAATAAAACAATACACATTATGTATGATATACATAGCGGCAGACTGATAGATTGCTGGGAAGACAGAAAGAATGCCAGTTTGCATTAACACAATTGCATTACTTCAAATAGCCCCTGCCAGTGTAAATGAGGTAATATTTCTGGCTTTCAATCTGCTATATTTAAGCTAAAAACAGATCCATTTCTTTTACATATAGTAGCACAGTTTTGACTACACTCAGTGAGTCCAATTGCTCTTAAATAGGGTTGCCCAACCTGTCCTATTTCAGTGTAGCAACAACAGAATTTAGCCCACTGGCTCATCTGATGAACTGACTTTCCTGACATTAGCAGGCCAGATGGGCTGACATGTCTATTAGACCTATGGCCACTGCAGCTGTACAGTGCTCCATAGTTCTTTTGATCAATTAAGAAACAAAAGTGCTCCTGAAATTTAATTTGCTGTACCTTTATAGGGTTTGTTTTTTCAGTAATGAATCCTGATTAGTGTACTTATCTTTAGAAGAGTAAAGCTACCAATTTAAAATATTCAAACTATAGATTTGTGGCCAAAATGTAGCTTTTGAAAAATTATTCTATCTATCTGTCTGTCTGTCTATTTGTCTAAGTCTCAGGATGCACATAGGTGATACTGAATTTTTCAAAGTACCTCAGCCACTAGCTTCATCCTCAGGAGTCTAAACATCTCTAAAATGTAGTTCTGAGAAATCAGATCCCATTAAATTTAAAAGATGCAATGGCTATATGTGCACTGGTAGTACTCTCCTGGTATGGAAATAGAAATATTCTAATGCAGATAAGTGCTTCAAGAGGAAATTCAGTTGGAACTGTAAAGTGATGCATATTAAGTCAGCATGAGTACATTAAATTACCCTTTGAGTGAAACAAGTTAAATTGGTCAAATTTTAGGTATACTGATCAAGCAGAATTACTTCTGGGAACTCTGCTGATGTAGCATGTCAGTCACACATAATAACCCATAATACCCTGAAGTAACTTAATTATATTGATAGAAACTCATGCAGAGGACCTATCCTTAGTCCCTAAATGACTTGTAAAGTGATATTTTAATCTCAGAAGTCATATAGGAACTTTTGGGAGGCTGTATTTTTGTTCCTAAACAATTTGTGCTTGCAAATATGCTCTGTTCTGAAGGAGCTTTGAGAAAAGACTTGTGTCTTCTAGATGCAACATTGTGATAGGGGATGTTGTAGTCTAGGTGCCCTTATAGTCCGAAGGCCAGGGCATCCTCTTGGGACGGGGGTTCAAGACTGCTCAGATGAGAATTAAGGATTAACTTGGAACACGAGTCTCTCATTTTAGCTCATTTATAGACCTTTGGGTATAAGGTGGGCAGCATCCTACCAGGGCATGAATGTGTGGTTTACTTAGTTTCTCTTGCTCTCCTTCTTGGAGGTCTCTTGGTTAAAAGTCCTTGAGAAGTTTAAATTTGCAGTGCACACAGTGTACGGATATCAGATTTATCTTAGAAATATTGCTGTAATTTAATAGTGAGGTATCCACAGAGACCAAGAAGAGAAAATTAACTTTAGTGCCCGACTGTCTGTTTCAACTAGATATTATTTCACCAATTTACATGACAGTCTTAAAGGACAGAAAGCTTTTTTTTGAGGACAAAACCCAAATCTATGGAATGAGCAGAAAGATCCTGGTGTCTTGCCAAGGTGTGACTGCATGAAACCTTGATTATAGAGTGCTTTGAAGTCTCTAAAGAAAAACGCAATAAAACTTCAGGTTGTTGTTATGAAACACACAGAGACTTCCCTCCGCTGAAATTTTCCTCTAATGTTGTCTGTGACTATCACTTAATTTCCTGCTTGGCTTCCATCCCCTGTTCTTTTTAATACAATTACCTGTTGGCAAAACTGCTTTGCACACTGGAAAAACAGACTTTGTCCAGAGAGTTACCAAGCACAAAAACTCCTCATATGTCATAGGAGGTTTTTCATACTTTTATGTCTGTGGTAATATTAAAAAAAAAAAAAATTAGGTCTTCATAGGATTATTATTCAGCTTATTTGTAATTGACCTTGACTTTCTGTCACATTTTTGTGAACATTCTACAAGCTTATGGATATGCCTGGTGTTATCTGGATTGCTGGTTTCTGAGATAGAAAAGGAAGATTGTGAACTTTCTGCTTTTAGCAGGTGAGAGGATTTGATACCTTGCTGTGGTTGAGATACTGGAATGATAGAAATGCTGTTTTCTGATTACCTAAACACCATTTATAGTATTTACAGAGCTTAATTTTTAAAGCAATAGTTGTTTTTATTTGCTCCTAAGTGAACTGAATGCAAATCCTTTTCCTTCCTCTTCTTTATACTAAACATCATTCAGTCCTGAAGCCATGATGGGAAAAGTGCTTAATTGCCTTTAGAAATACCTAAAGCCATTTTGGAGCTTGCTTCTCTGTGCTACGTGGCTGTGTGCAGGTGCTTATTCTAACCCCTACGGTGTGCTTAGAAGTCATCTTCATGCTCAGGTATGCCTGTAGCCAGCTGTTGCTCTGTCTCCTGCCATTACTACACCACACTTAACCTTCCTTTTGCCAGCTTTGCTGTCGAGGTCTGTGTGTGTGGTCTGTTAAGGATCCTTAGCTCAGCTTTGAACTGCAGGCACAGCCACCAGATGACTGCCTGGGAGCTCTGCCTGCACTGATGGCTGCCAACCCTCCTCCACTGGTTCTGAACTGCGAGCGTGGCCTGGTCACCTTAGCTGGGCATTTCAACTGGGGAAAATCTGACTGCACATTTCCTACAAATGTTGGAGAACAGCACATGCTTTGCCCAATTTATTATGCAGTTTCACCTTCCCCTTGTTCTCTTGTCACTGAGTTGCAGGTAAGTAAGGTGATTGTAATTACTGAAAACCCTGTGGTTTGTGCAGCATTAGATTTTTCTATAATGAGCCGTCATTATGATTTGGGAGAAGCTTGTTTTGCTTGAATGGTTTATCAGAGGTTTTGAGTCTGTTAATTGTTTTTTTTGTTGTTTGTTTCTTTTTTCTCCTATGTTAATTTTTATTCTCTGTTTTGTTTGGATTCCAAGAGAAAGGAATTTTTTTTTCTTATTTAATACTTTAATTAAACTACTCTACAGTCTTATTCAAGCATATCACTGTTGGTATTAAATAATAGAAACAAATTGCCAGCTGCAGAAGAAAAGTCAGGGACATGTTTTGAAGGAAGCTATGCAGCATTACTGATGTAAATTCGTACTGATTTGCTGCAAATACACAGCAGCATTTTGATACTGGGAGGAAGAATTTTCTCCAATGCAGATGGTGCATTGTGGGATGAAGATATCCAGTGGAAAAAAAGTGTCTTTTGCATGTAGCACTAATTTTGTTTCTGTTCTTCAGTGACATGACAGAATACAGTCCTAGAGATGTCAGATGATTGTGCCTTTCACTCACCTGGGAATAAATGATCTTGATTCTTAGACTGAACCTTGCGAATCAATCACCTTTGCCCTCTACCACTCAGGGTTTTGGTGGGCCTGTGTGAGAGGACACAGCTTTCCACCAGTTTGTAAGGGCAGCTGTGGGAGGGTGCTCCTGCATCACTGGACACATGTATTCACACCTACAAAACTGGATTTAGGGAAGATACTGGTGATTTCAATGGCTGTACATATGGTTAGTTGTGGTCAGAATGTTTTAATAAATCAGTACCCACTTGTTTGTAAGCACATTTTAATGTCAATAGCAGGAATGAAGCAAAACCAATAGAATAGTCTGAGGAACTGTGCTGCAAACTGGGTCACTGAAAGGATTTCAGGCTGTAAATAGATATTTTGGAGTTGTTATTTGACACTCTGATCAGTTGCCAACAGCTTGCCTGGCTGAGTGCAACCCACAACATTTTGTGCAACTCAAAACTCTTCATGCAGTCGGTTCCCAGGTTTCTCGATTCTTCTAATGACCCAGTTAGGGAGCTCTGTGGGACATGCAGGGACTCTTTCAAATCAAAAACTCTCTCCCCTCCCTCCGGCATTTCCTGGGAGATATATACCTGCAGTCTTTGTTTTGCTTCCCTGTTTTTTTCCCCAAGATCTATGTAACGTCCTTGGTCATACAGTACACAGCCGACATAAGAGAGCAACACAAACCTGCTGCGGAAATTGCCACCTCTGTAAATGCCAGCCCAGATCCCTAATTCTGTCCTTGTCTCTGATTTTTGTGGCTCGTCAAAACTCTTGAGCCAGAGTGACGACATTTACTTGCCTGCAGATGCATGCTACTGCTTTGTGAGTTAAAAACCTTGGATAGTTTCTATGACCTAAATATATTTGTTTTACCTGTTTTTTTCTAAGTTGGCCAACCAATGCCCCATGGACTCGCTATTGTGAATACAAAGTTAGTCTGCAGTTACTATGTAGTGGGCAGTGCTTTGCAAATGTCTGGAGATACATGCATTTTATTTTTTTTAAAAAAAGGTAATATTCTTCTGTGACTTATTTTGCCTGTTGCCTTACACATGCTAACAACAACAATACTTTGTGTAAAACAAGCAATGTACAGTTTAATATATTTAGTGGCACTGTAGCTGTGATTAGAAGACTGAGGTATGTTATATGACTGATCTAAGCAGTCCATAGGAATGTCTGTTATTTGCTGCATGTTTTTATTTTCTTAATGGACCAAAATATTTCCAAAATAGACATGATTTTTAAAATTAAAAGGCAGGACTCACTGGATTTTACACATTTTAATATAGTACTCTTTACTTGAATAATTCAGTGTGACATGTAGCTGGCAACTTGAATTCCAAAACTAGTTCATATGTACATGATAATTCTTAGTAAGTGACTGAAGGGTTTACATTTTTAAAGTATAATCTCCTAGTGGTGAAGGGAAGAAAAAAACATTTTTGATACACACCGAAAAGGAAGTGAAAGGTTTAAGTTCTGGATAAGATCTGGATGTTTGCAGTTATAGATTAGAGTTGAATCTATATTTGTATTTGCTATGTTTTCCTTCAATTTAAGTCAGTTAAATTGGATTAGAAGAATGTCAAAGATGCAGTATGCAGTGATTGCACTTTTGTCTGTATTCAACAAAGAAACCTACTCCAGTGTAAATGTGAGACACAAAATTGTTATCAATTACTGTTTCTTTCTACTGTGCATAAATTGTTATGAAGTGTGTGACAGGAATGCATTAGACACACAGGAACATCCTTCGTCTGTGCCACGTTGTGACTCCATCCCTGGCCAGACAGGCCACTGCCTGTCTGGCACACTGGGAGTCAGATAAAAGGAGACAGATGTCCAAAGGATCCCAATTCAGTGCTTTCTGCACTAAGATCTGCCTCATTCTGAGTGAGTGCAGGGCTACTCTGTGCCCAGGCTTCCCTGAAGTGGCTTAGTTTGCTGTCTGAATGCAATTTGAGGATAAGAGAATGGTTGCTCATGATTTCTAAGTGCCTGGCAATGTGGCAGGAACTGCTGTGGGGTGTCTGTAGTCTCTGCTCACATGAGTTTTGCACTGTAGTGTGCTGGGCGTGATGTGCCCCAGCTGCACTATGGCTGCTGTGCACAGTTTGCACAGCAAGTGGGAGCCTGGGCATGGTGTGTTGTTCTGAGAACTGTGGCTGTAGTGCTGGAGGTCCATCATCCCTTTTGATTCAGGAAGTTCAGACAAATAGGATTTCTTAGTTCTGAGTACATATGCATTTGCTGATTTCATCTGATCAAGTTTTGACTGTGGATTGCAAAAAGCGTTTCTTCTGAATCACAGATTGAATCAGATTGTGAGTCTCTCACATAGGGCATATGAAGAAAAATTTAACATTTTAGCATAATAAACCAACCTGTCTTATAATGCAAATGGATTATCTGTTGAGATCTGTAGTCAAATTGCATTTTTTACAATAACAAGCCATTATTCCAAGAAGGAAAGCAGATAGAAAATAATAGAAAATCAGACTGACACTTTAAGCAGTATGGAGTTAAAAAAAAAGGAAAAACCAAACATTATTGTTTCTTACCACTTCTCTTAATCTCTCATGAAGTTCGTTTGTACGACCTTTAGCCACTTTTACTTGATGATATATGATGTAGTATTCTTGGACAGAGAGTAAGTCAGTTAATCTTTCTGTCAGAGGGGTACTCTTGCAATTCACATGGTAGCTGGAATTAGAAACTGGTGAAGCTACAGATGAGACATCATGTTCTGCAGTGAGAAGGCTTATTAATTTTACTCATGCTGGTACTCCAGAATTGACCATCTGGTTCTGTAAATAACAAAATTAATTTACATGTTGACCAACTAGCAGCAGCTTCCATTATGCTAAACACCTGTTATCACTTAAAGCCATTTTACTGAATAGGATGCATTAGCTGTATATTATTGGTGCTAAGGATGCACACAGAAATATGTCATCCACTTACATTGTTTAGGTGTCGCTTAAGCAATCTATTGAATTTGTTGAAGGGTTTATGCAGGAAACAATTGTATTTAGGAGGTACACAAGAGAGCATTATTAATTATCTTAAATATTTCTGATTACTGCATTAAAAATACACTCTTCTGTCTATCGTGTGAGAATGATTATACATAGTATTCCAGTGGCTATTACTGTTTATTTGAGATATTTGTCCAATAATTAAGGATAAATATGTGAAGATATTATCATATTCATATTACTGGCAAGTGAAAAAAAACCCAGGGAAAATGGAAAGAATTTGCAACACAGATGTCACCAGAAAAATCTTACAATAATCTCTCAACCGGAGAGGGAGAAAGCTTTTAGTTTTTCAATAAATGGCTTGTTGCATTTCAGTTCCTAAAGATCTGTGGATTCTGAAATGTTGCTGCATAGTATTCCATGAGGAAAAAAATCCTTCAGATGACAGGAAAAAAACCTTCCAGGTGACAGATTTATGCTTTATTATCTGTTTTGTAGAGCAAACTGAAGACTAGAAAACTTCTGGGGAAATTATCTCTTATGGGCTGAAATCTCAGAAAGGTAGGATGGCCTGTATATTGCCTCTAACTAATTTGCTCTTAGCCAGCTGCATAGCCAGAAATAAAATCTGTAGCACAGTGGACTTAATTTCCTAATTTGTTCTAAAAGGGATAATCAGCAACCCTCTCGTCTGAGGTCTAGACAGGAATCCAATAAAAAAATGAAAGACAAAAAAGTGATCAGTCTAGAAAAGCATATGCCTGTCTGCCAGCTAGATTTTGGGTTTTTTACTCTTTCTGTGTCTTTTACAGGCAATTTGCTGTTCATATTTACTTTAAACAGCAACACAGTTTTCCTTTCACTTCAGTGCTTTCCACTTCACTTTAAAGGCATGTGAAGTTTGCTATAAACATTCAGGTTTAAGGTGAAGTTTGTTTGTTTGGGTTTCATGTGTCTTGTAGTCCTAGCAGAGTGTGTTTAACGGTTAGATGTGTGTAGTAAAACCAGATAGGTAATTGAACTAGAAACTTTTATCTCACAGCTGTTGTACAGCTATTTCTTATAATTTACTGTTTTACGAATATCCTTGAATATTTTCTAGAAATTTATGCATGTTGTATCGACAAAGTTGCACAGCAATCACGCTTCTTTTCAATATACCCTCAAATGATTTTACAGGTTAAGTGATCTTAGCTCGTAGTAAAACAAACTAACACCATATAGGTCAATGGCTGTATATGAAAGATTCCTTTGAAATTTATGATTTCATCCAGGAAAAAGGTGACCTGTCCAAAGGCAACACAGGAGGCATTCCCATTTAAATGACTGTGTAAGAGGATCTTCAGTCCATTTCAAACATAGCAAACAGGAGCTTGTGCAGAAACAAGGAATAGCAAAGAAGGACGTCAAGTATAAAAAGAGAAGCAAACAAAAGTTTTCAATTAGGCAAATGCTTAACTGCTCACCTCCCTCTTGGTTGTGATAAAATGACAAGAAAAAACAGTGCGTCCATAATTTATATTTGCTCATGTGTGACACTTCTGTCTCTCCAGACATTCACCATACACTGTTTAAAACCTCTAATATTAAGTAAACTTTAATGTTCATCAATTTAGGTTGGTACAACTTTTAGCTTTTGAGATATTAAAATGTAATGATGATTACTGTATGTTGATGGCAGAAAAAGTTGTGTTTGAAGGGATGCCTGGAGGTTATCCAGTTCAGTCTTGATGCTGCATGAACTTCTGTTGACATGGCATGAACTCATGTAGAACAGTGAAAATTACTGTTAGAGAGGAACTAAAAAAAATTCAGATAGAATTTAAAAACTTAGACACATAACTTTTAAACCCAAACAAATTAGAGAATAGTTTTTGCAGGAAGCTCAAAATTTATTTTAATTCCAAATCAAAATAAAAAAGAGACAAATTTATTTTCCTCTTGTAAAGAAATTATCTTTTTTTTTTTAAGTCAATTGTAAGACCCTTTCCTACTATGTGCACGAAATCCTTCAGAAGCAAACCATCAATTCTTTTGGGTGACAAATCTGGCAATTATAAACATTGAAAAAAACAGGAGTGTGAGAAATACAATATGAACACAGCTATCATTTCCCTTTCACCGTAACCGACAGGGAGGAAGGAGCATCTCTGAGGTGTGAATCTGGGCAGGAGACGTCTGTATTTCCCTTATGAAGCAACACCTCTCCACCGACTCTAGAAGTAGACATGGTGACTCAGAAACAAAGGCCTACATGTTTAGTTTAATGGAACTGGAAGGAGTTCCTGAAAGTGCCTTTTCCTTTCTTGTAAGATTAGAGGGAGCCTGAGATGGCCGGCTCAGATAAAGATGACTACATTTGGTAGAAGGAAACCCATCCTAGAAGTGAAGCAGTGTTGACAACCAGCTGAGGGATAAAAACTCTTTACTGCTTTACAGTAATGGAAATAGTTGATATACACTGACTGCTGACATTGTATTGCCTTTTGCGGCTTTGACCACAATATCTAATCTTTGGTCTATAAACCCCCGTGTAAACACAGAGAGGAAACTACAAGATGTCTTGAAGAGGCAGATTACACTAAGTGAAGTATCTATTCTTTTTCCATATGATTTTGAAATATATGAACAACAATAAAAAAAATTACTGTGGTCTACATTTGTCGTAACTTTTCCTCAAGGGCAAGGTGTCTACATAGACAAATGAAAAAAAAATAATTATGCAGACAAGTCTCACTGGGGGTTTTACTTGTTTGTTTGCTTTTAATTAGCCACATTCACTCTTCTTGAACTGGACCAGGGGTAAGTAAAACTATCATCCATTTCTCCTGGCATTTTAGATTGATTTGAGAGCAAGACATTTGCCCTAAGGGAGAGAGGCATTATGTCTGCACAGAGCCAAACAAATGTTTTTTAATTAATGATTTATTCAGCTCATGCATTTCTTTGTTGGTGTGTAAAAGAACACCCCTGGGAAGATCACTGAGACAAGAGGCTGAACTTGGGACCTTGAATCTGAAACCTTGAACATCTACTGCCAAAAGCCTTGTCTTTGTCTAACAAAGCTACTTTGGCATCATAACCCTAAGGTGAGGTCTCTTCACTCTAGAGAGTGTTTTTCCCTGGGAATCAGTCAATCATAGTTTAACTGGCTGACTGACATCCAGCCAAATCCAATCTTTTATTAAGTAATTCATTAAATTTATTAAATTACGTGGAGTCCATTTAGGTGTCCCACATTAGCATAGCGCTAATAATATAGCATGTTTAACAGAGGAAATACAAGATACAAGTTTTCCTTGCCAAGTTTCCAATCCAATTTCTTGCTGGGGTTATTGGGTGCAGTAGACTGGGAGCAGTCATTTGCGGCTTCTGTCCCTCTTGAGGCAGCTTGTGTTTGCGTCACAGGAGGCTAAACTTTAATGGATTTAACCAAGAAGAACAGGAAAATTTTGGGTTGTGATCAGTTTTGAGCAGAGAGATTTCCCCTTCTTTCCTGTGATTTGCCAATTCTCTGAGCTACCTGGATTGGTTATTTCTGGGATTTTCAGAAATTCTTATTATCACACCAAGAAAGAAAGAGAAACTACACCAAGAAGTTCAAGGACTAGCTCAGCCTCCTGCCCTTGACAGGGGTGGGTAGCAAATGCCTGGGGAGAGGACAGGGAGACAGGAACAACCACCAAATGATGTTTCTCCTCCCTGTAAGAACTTGCAGGTTTGGCAGAGTTCCCAGGCCAGGCACTGCCTACAGGCTGTATCCATTCAGACTGATCAAAGTTCAATCAAAAGTTAATTACAGGTTTGGACTCCTTGTGCTGACATCAGCAAAGCAGCAGGGATTTCTGGGAAGGTTGGTGTGGTGGTTTAGCATACTTGTACAATTAGAGTGAGATGTGGCTGCTTGTTTGCCAGAGCTTCATGAACAAAGTCATGCCGTGACTGCAGGAGGGGCTCCGTAGCTCATTCACAGATGGAGAGGGACTTCCTTGAGCATCATTGCCAGAATAATTTCAGAGGAGCATTCTTCTTCTGGAAGCATGTGCAAGCATTACATTGTGAGCATTTATGGAGGGACAGCAAGGGAATTTTCAGCCCAACCTTACACACTGAGCAATGTTATTTGTCTCTGCTGCCACACTGGATGAGCAGTAACTCTGCTTCCAGTGGGGCAGCTGGTGTTTATGTGAGAGTCATGGTTTTTGAGAACAGTCCCTCCAGTGATACTCATTTGTTTAAACTGTTCACAGAAGATAAACTCAGAATGACCAGAAGTGCAGTTAGAAGATCATTAATTCACAGTTTTTATTCTGACTTTGTCTGTATTGCAGACCGAGCAAAGTGTATCAGCCTCAGAGGAGCAGGGTACACAAGAAGATGATAAATGTTGAGGTCTTGCTACATCTGTAAAAAGGCAGACATCACCCCCTAATATTGGTGTTGTGAGATTTTAGGGGGTCCTACTCTAAAACACTGTCCAGTAAAAACTGCTGGCAGGCAATGCTCTGTGCTGATCAACCAGACAGCAGCTGCCAGTCAGGTGAGCTTAAAACTGTTAAAAGGAGCTTCCTTCTCCTGCTCCTCCCTGGCACAGCATGGCAGGAGCACCTACAATTTCACTCTCTGAATGAATTGTTTGCTATCCCAGAAATATAAAGTGAGATCAATTGGTTTTTGGGTAGTAGCAAATAATTATACTATTTCTGTTTGGATTTTCGTTTGGTGCATACTGGTTGACAACATGTTCTTTGCCAGCTAATGGTTTTCTGGGAAGGGTAGGATTTTTCAAAGGCAGTGAAATGATTTAGGAGTGTAGATGCTAATGGATTTGTTCATTTTGTCCTTCCAGATAACACAAGACTAGTATAATAAATGTATTTAGGCACAGTTTTTGTTTTACCTTCTGGATAAATGCCTGAGGTTTGACTGCAGAGTGTGAAGACAGTCCAAAAAAATCCTAGGAGGTTAAAGAAACTAAGCACACAGGTTGTGGTAGATACACAAAATCCTTTTCACATCTCTCTGGAGAGGCCTGATCTGTTACAATCTGCTTAACAGCAAGAGTGTCACCCAAAACAGTTGCGGGGAGAAGTGTACAGGGACCCCCTCCCACTCTGTGCTCTATGTCTGGGAAGCCAGAGACCCAGTTTGAAACTCTACAATGATCAGCTTGCAGTAGGGATTGGGAACAACAATTTGCCTCCCTGATAAGATCCCATAAGTCTTTTTGGTACTTTTTCACGTGGGCTTGAGGGCATGAAGTTCTCATCTGGAGCTGCTTTTCCCCCAAATTAGGAGGTATCAAGGACCTAGACTTTTACACTGTTGGAGAGGTACTGTTGTTATGGATGCTGTTCTGCCCCTGTGAACTTTCCCTGTGACCTGGAGGTGTCAAAATCAAAGATTTTGGTATAAGCATGACTTATCTGTGTTTAATTTTATGTTTTTGCTCAGGTGCTACAGTTTGTGTGTTTAAGGTTCAGTGGTGACAATTATTCTTATGACTTTATTTACAGCAAACTACTAACAGCAAAAAACAACTCTGGAATTGAGATCCTCTTTTTGACTTGACCTGAGTGATTTTTTCCTGAAGAAGGTAGGGGAGAAAAAGCCATAAAGTGCTTCAGAAATTCTGTGAGTCCCCGAGGCAGAGCAATAGCTCTAGAAAATATGTTTAACTGAGAACATACAAAATGGCTTAATAGGCTTAGTAGAAAATGTCCTGAGCTTCAGTTTTGTAAATGTGCTAGTTCAGAGGTGTGGTAATAAATATTAATTTTATTTTGACATTTGAAAGAGACATTTGAATGCTGCCTATGTTCAGTGCAGAATGATTAAAAAATATTGTGGTGTGTGAAATTTATGTTTAAGCTAGCGTGATTACATCCTTCTAAAAATGTGCAAGGCTGTAATCTTTTAAAATTGTTTTTGCAGTAGAGAGATTAAAATTCCATGAAGCACTTCATATATTTTTAAACAATCATGTTAATTTGGAACTGACTCAAATAACATTCATTCTATTTTAAACATAAGTCATAATGATCTGTGTTCAGCTCCTTTGTTTCCAAAAAAAGTAACCACATGCACACAGATCTCAGCAAAAAAGTTTTCTTGTACCATGAGGCACCATAGAGATGACACCAGCTGGCTGGGTATAGAGCAGACATGGCAGAAAAACTAAATGTATTTCCACACCAAATCAATGCTTTATTTCAGACTACAGGATAGCTTTCCAACGAACATCATCTCCCCCCCAAACCTCCGCTCTCAATCTGTGTGCCGGTCCTGGAATTTCCCTGGTGTGCCAGTGGAGTCAGAGTCGGGAGGGTTTGCTGCAGGCTGGGATTAAACAGCTGCTGAAAGCCTGTGTGGGTGTAGTTCTGCTGCATTTACTTTGCAGATAAGGATCTTACATCAAGGTTGCATTCTGAGGGTCAAACTCAAATCCAAGTGTAACTAGAACAAAGTTGGTGTGCTTCTAAATGGAAGAAAAAAATACAAAACTTAAATGGATACTAAAATCTTTTGAAATGCACAGCATGGCATAGCTCCTTTTTATTGATTGATCTGAGCCAATCTCTGTCCTCATATTTGGTGATCCACTTGCTTTGTCAGTTCTGGATTTCACTCAGTTGAAGGTTAAAAGGTGTTTATAGGTATTCTGTATAATGATTTACCCTTGTGTTAGACAGATTGCAGTGACAGATACTAGTCTTGAAGCTATGTTCTTTTGTCTTCTGATAGAACGCCCATGTCTTTCCCCCCATTAGTCAGCATTGACTTTCATACTGTGTTCTGGGCTTTCCAGGGGTTTTACAAATTCAGTGAGTACATGTTGTTTCAGTGGCAAGCACAGGCATTACATATTTCCAACCCGCATGGATTTACACTGTCCATGTCTCCACACCTGTTATGGAGCATTAGGTGAGGCAGGCTGCTGTCTTGTGTCTTATTGTCTCAGTTTATTCATTAGACTTCCTGGATGCATCCCAAATTTGACTACCTTCCAAACTCGTCCAGAACACTGAATTGAGTTTTCATCATTGCTGTCCTGACCCTGCACAGGTGCTTGGGACTGTGCCTTGTCAGGGGGGCTCTGCCCTCCCTGTCAGAGGTCCACCACCTGAGGTCCTGGCTCATTTCTCCAGATCCAGTTATCTCCTTCATGATGGTGTAGATAAAGCCTATCTACACCCACAGAATAGAAAGGATGCAAAGCTGCAGTTTCTTGATAGCAATTGTGAAACTAACTGAAAAAGGTAGGAGTTTTGCTGAAGAATTTGAAACTGTATGTTGGCTTATGCTGCTGTGTGATGACTGCAAGATCTTTCCTGGAAAATGTCTGTAGAACAGACCTTTCTGTAGAGCATATTTTGACAAACTTTATGACTTGTCCGTTAGAAGTAACTAAAATTAGCGAAAATATTAAAGATTCATGGTAGAAAAAATATCAGGAGTTCTTGATTATATAATGTGGTTGAAAGCACTCTTATTTGATACCTTAAAGGTGCTTGGTACTTCACCATGTCCTCACAAAAAGGCGGTGAATCCCAGGTGATGCTTTCAGGCCATCTGTATTTGGTGAGATGCTTTTAACAGGCAGATTCTCCCCTTTTCTTCCATCTGACCTTAAGGGAAAAAATGCATTAAGGAAGGATGGTTCTGAGAATGTACCTTGCATTGAAAGGCAAGGTCCCTTCTTCACTTGACTTTAAACTCCAGTAATGACAGTTAACTCTTGAAGTAATTCTTTAAAGAGGGTTGTCAATCTCTATTAAAACTGAATTTATCTTTATTACCCTCTTGAGTTAGATAACATAGTTTATGACTGTACTTTTTTTTGTGTGTGCATTGTCGACATACCCAAAATCATAAAACAACTCCCTGCGGGTATTTGGAAAACACCTGTGACACTGTTTTCCATTCTTGCTAGATAGAGTAAGACTGTAATGTGTTACATGAAAAAAGGGCAGGAAATTCACCAAGTTCTGCTGGTTGGTAGAGGGGCAAATAGTGTCAATGTCAAGACCATGCACTTAGCAGTCACACTGTCCAAACCCAGGAACCTACTACTGATCTGACTACACTATGTTGTGACCTGTCCTTTGCCACAGGATAGGGAAAAGTGCAGCAAAGTGAGTGTAAATGTTTTACTTCTGAAAGTAAAGTATTACATTCAGTATCCAGTTTTTACCTGTGTAAAAAGACTACAAAAAGAAGAAAGCTTACTGATGAGTTGAACTGTTTACAGGCAAAAACACTGAAAATTACTACTAATGGCATTGTCACACACCAAAAGTCTTGAATTTCAGTTTGCAGACTGATTCTGGAGTGGCATATTTTGCTCCATAGTCATTGTTTATGCTGGCAGAAAATCCATTATGGACTCTGGAGTGTTCTCCTGGAAACTGATTTACATGTAAACTGGCAAGTCTAGTTAAGACTTTTTTCTCAAATAATAGATATAAGAAATAAAGATAAACTTTTCAGCTACAAACTGGATTTCAAGAGATTCTGCTCCTCTTTTCTGTTAAGAGGTATTAAGTAAATGTGGTGGCAACCATAACTTAAAATAACTTTTGCTTACTCCTGTTATAAACTGTATTAAACATGAGGCACAGGAACTCTTACCCACATTCTGAAATGCACACAATACTGTGTACACACAAGGCATGACAGAAAGAAGGCAGAATTACCACATGGCATCTCTGTATGATGGGGTAAGAAATGTTTGTTGTGATAGACCTCTAGTTAAAAATAGGTTTTATTCCTTTCCCCACTGACTTCCTTCTGAAAGGATCTGAAAATCCTGAGTTCCCACTGAGAGCCTTGATTTGTCCTTCTTTAGGTAGTGGGAGCCTATAACAGGGTGACCGTTGTGAAGAAACTGCCCCAGAGAACCACTCTGCGTTGGCATCCTGGCAGAGGAGGAAAACCTCATGCAAGTGAGAATACATCAGTTTTAATCCCATCAAGTCACTGACCTTTCTGCTAAAAATTTTAAGGAGATTGTCTTCTATGCTGATGTTATTTGTGATGTGAACATATTCCTTGGATTTGGAAAATAAACCAAAAGTAATTGGATTTTGAAAATTAACTCATTTTCAAGAGATTGTTATAGGAGTCACAACAGGACTTTCAGGCCTCTTGTGGCTTGGGCAGAACATGAACTTATGTTCTTGAAATGAAAAGCTCTGCATGCCATTATTTATTCCCTGAGCCATACCAGGCTGTAAATATATATTATCTCTGATGTTTTCATTTCTTGGAAGGAAATTTAGGCAAAAGAAAGCTGTATTTCTACAACTGTGTTGTGGAAAACTGATACTGTCAAAAGCTGATATCATGGTTGTTATCTTTCTGTAAAACTATTTATAAAACATGCCTATATATACATCTATATAAATGCAGTTTGAATCAATCTATCTCAATCTGTAGTCCATAGCCCATCAACACTCTGCCAAAGACTTACTGACTGAATTTTACTGGATCTATTTTTAAATTCCAGCTGTAACAATGCTTTTAAAAGTTAAAAGAACTTGACCTTACTGTGAGTAAAAAGATGTGGCTACAGTAAAATTATTTGGTGATCAGTAACAGGAATGAAGATGCTCTCTGTACTCCCAGTGAAAAGATGGTTGTTACCAAAATAAATCGTTTAAAATCTAGTTCACATTATGAAACAAATCTGGGAACTTGTGGATATTAGCAAAATATAGCATGATAAATTAAATCAGTCACTGTAAAAGGACTATCTGAAATGGGACATGACTGCGGCTGAAAAGAGAAACTTGAGTCCTACTCACATCCATCTTCCATCTGTTTTATCCCAACAGAGATTACTAATTTTTGCAGTTTCAAGTGAAGATTTGGTCTTTGAAAGTATTCACTAAAAAAAAAAAAAAAGAATAGTGGAAAGAAAATTTCCATTTTTCTAAATATGATACGCTTATTCAGATGAGCCATTCCATGCTGGATAAGGGTGTGTAAGGGAAACTGTCCATGCCATGGAAATACCCTGTCATCTTGAAGATTAAGGTCACTAAATAGAAAGCAGAAGGTTACTTATGACAGAAAGTCTTTCTGCAAAGGTTCATGGCTCACAGGAGGGAACTACTGATTGTCTGAAAGGCTTGAAGAGCTATTAAAAGTCAGAGAGGTCCTTCCCAGTGGCATACTTAACAAAGAGCTAACCTTCCTTCTTTGTGACATGGTAACATTACTTTTTTAATTCACCATAACTGCTCTTTGATGTGAAGAAGAATGGTGACAATACAGCAGATAAACCTGACTGCTTTTCCAACAGATATTCAGGAGAAACTGCATGTGTTTGGAGAAAATTTGAGGCCTGAGGTTTTGAAGGCATAACACCCAGAAGAAAAATTCTCTCCCAGAAGTTCTGAATATGCCCCTGAATATGTCCACACAATAAAGGTGTAATGGCAGAGTGGTCGTTTATTTTCTGTTATGAAGAATTCTTATTTTGTTGGGACTTACACTTGCTACCCACCTATTCACTTAAGACATGACAAATTCATTATATTAAAGCAGAAAATACTACTACTTTGTATACCCACTTAACACCAACACCTACATTTCTCCTGTGTTTTTTAAAAATGCAAGCATATTACTGATTCCTGAACTTTCTCATGTGTGTTCGATCTTCACTCATCTTCACTTTGCCCTTGTATTTTGAAGCATTTTGGTAACAAGATGGTACTTTCAATGCCTTTTTATGATGCTGAAGTAAGAGTAATTGTTAGGAATCAGCTGATTTTGTTAGAAACTAATTTTTTTTAGCATTTCTTTTCGGGGTCTTGTGGGAAGACTGTGTGAAGAAAATCAGTTATTTTCATGATTCCTTGGGAAAGGAGTTTTAAAAAGTTTAGTTCTGCACATTCAGTTGATAGTTTTTCCAGCAGAGGGCAAGAAAGTATAACAGATGAAAGCGGTGCTGGTTTCCTGGACAGCCACCGATGACACGTTAAGCAGAATAGCCTGAGGATGGAACTTGAAAGCCAATAACCATCCCCCTTTAGGGCATAATGGGTTTTAAAAAGCCTTTTACTCTTCAAGGGTTGTCATAGACAGATAAGTTAGAAAAGGAGCAGAGGAGACCACCAGAGCAGCCAACTGGTGCTTGTTGCTTTGTCAGGACAAATTCCTTCAGCTGAGACCTGATTTCTGGGGTGTGTGAGGGAAAAGGGGCACACAGCACCTTTTCAAACCAGCGCCTGCACTGACACATAGTTCCTCCCTCGATGCTGAGACTGTTTGTGGGATGAGGAGGTACACAGCTGCTCCTCTGACGCAGGGCTGTGATCCTTCACAGTCGTTGCAACTGCTGAGTTCAAGGCTGAAAGGCAGGGTTTGCCTCTTCTCTAAGGGACAAACAAAACTCTAGTTGACCTCAGATGTTAGAACCTCAAGCTGTTGCTCCAGAATAAGCATCCGGGATTTTGCATCCAAACACGAATAAAGTGTGTTTATCACCATATATTTGTTACTGTGGTGAGCGCATGCGTGTGTTAAAGGGGCACACATGGAAACATGCAAAATGTTGAGCTGTTCCATGGGAATGAGTTTGCAAAATATCAGATTTAAGACTGCAGACCTTGTTTGTTATGCAGCAGTGTGTATTTACTAAGGCATTTCTCAAATTTGTTCAAACCATTTCAACAACTTAAAAGGTGCTGTACAGTCACTCAGCTAGAAAAACCTTATATCTGAAGCAAACCTGCAGTTAAGGTCCAAGCTTGGTTTGTGATTCAGTTTGCTGTCAGTGGCTCCCTATGAGTGAAAAGCATCTAATTTGGACAAAAGTTGCAGCTACCTGTTATTTGGGTTTTCCTAATTTGGACAATGCATTTGGACCATGTTCTTAGGCACATGATGTGACTCTTGGGGATGTCCTGGGCAGGGCTAAGAGCAGGACTCAATGATCCTTGTGAGTCCTTTCCCACTTGGCATATTCTGTGATTCTGTGATCTGTAATTTCATTGCAATTAATGATATTACTTATAAATAGGCAATCTCATGCTCTTATTTGGCTGTCACTGGTGGGGCAAATAATTTCATTTCTTATAATAGTGGAAGTAGAATTCTGAGAAAAAATCCTAAACAAGCTTTCATTATCATAGCTGATGAGGCTCTGCTGGGTACTGCCTGCTTGCCTTAGAAGAGTGGGAGTGATTCAAATTGTCTAAAAGGCTTTTATTATTTTATTATTATTTTATTTTTGTGAAAATAATAAAAATAATAATAAAACTAAAATCCTACTGGTTGAATGCCAAAATTAGAAATATACTAATAAAAGCATGCTATTTTAGTAATAACTATCTGTTTAAAGTGTAGCCAACAAATTTTGGACCTATGAAGTGTTTATGTAGGAGGAAGCCTTGTGTCAGTTTTTATAAAGGTAGTTTTGCTTCTTTGTGTGATGGTTAATTATGACTGTACTACAAGTCAAAAACTTTCTCATTGCATGATTTAACTTTCTAAAAGCAAATTCAGTTTATATAGCAGAAATACATAATTCACAATAAAATTGCCATAATTGGCATAACTTTGTAGCTCTGGTCAACATAAAAACTACTAATTATGACCAATGGATCGTTCTGTTTTCATTTTCACATGAAAGAGACCAATATCTCTACTTTGAGTGGGTTGGGTTTTATTTTATTTTCTTTTGTTTTGTCATGTACTGTCGCAAGTACTTTTGATTTTTTTATCCTGGTAAGGTATAATGATTAATTTACAATAAAGGTTAAAGATATGTTTCTTATTTTTTGCTATCTGAAGAGATGCCAATATTTTGAAATGGGGTTATGGACAGAAAAAGTATCCAACAAAACATTATCCTTATATTACCTAGTGTCAGTTTCTATGCTATTTTTTTCCAAGTCAGTGTAAATTGGGCTATATATAAACCAGTTTTGTTAATGTCATGTATTATTTTTTTGCCAGTCCCTTATAAGAGGAAAATACATTGAGCTGCAGACATATTTCCCTGATGTACAATAAATCAGATGTTTTACAGATTCCCAATAAAAAGACACTTATTTTGGAACTGCTCAGGTCTGACAGTAGTGGCTGCAGTGACCTGTAGTGAGCTGAAAAGTCAACTTGCTTTACCATCGGTCACACATAAATGATCAGAAATGGAAACTCTGCTCTCTCTAGCCTCAACCACTGGTCTTTCCAGAAGGTCAGGTGGCTCATAGGAAGAGGAGCTGCAGGCCAAGACAGCATCCTGGAAACTACAATGAGCATTTGACATCCTGAAAATAAATGTTCAAACCATTGGCATCTGTTTGATAGCTCTGGCAGAGGATGCTCAGCAGCACCTCCCACTAACAGCTGAGGCATTTGTATTTTAGGTGTTGAAACTAGTATGAGCTGAATTGTGCCTGTTGTTTCCGCTGACTGTAGGCAGCCCCTCAAATCCAGAGTTCTGCATCAGACCTCTGTGACTGGTCAAATCCCATTCTAGAAGGCAATTAATAGGACTCTTAATAGATTGTGTCAGGGTGTTTTCTATATAATCCCTTATATTTGACTTATAGCAGTAGTCTTAAAAAAATATTTTACTCTCTCAGCTTTTCTGCTAGAACACTCTTGAATGCCATTCCTTAGTTTTTCCTATTTAGTTCAAATTTAATTTCTGGAAATGTGTTCTAAGTAGACGTTTATCAAAACTCGTGTGAAATCCTGTTTTGGAGAACTTAAAAGGAAAAATGTGTAAAGTATATACCTATGAGCAGCCACAGCAAATTGAAATCCATTTATTTTTCTTAAAATGCAATAAAAACTCTTTAAGGATTTAGTCAGGGTAAAATAGACTACAACTTCTCTCCCATCTTCTCTTGCAATCCCATCCTCTCTCCTCTTAGCAGAAATTTTTCAAAATTCCAGATTACTTTAGCAATAAAAGTATTTTTTGTCAAAATTCTTATTTTTGGCTTCCCTGACCTTCAATAAGAAAATTATTTGAAATTGGATGTTTCTTGTCAAAATTACACTCTTAATACAAAGAAAATTCCTGTTTTTTTAAAAAATTATTTTGATTGAAACATTGAAAATAAATCTCTATGTACTTGGCTCAGATTTTCCTTAGTGACAATGAAAATTGTTGAAAAAATTAATGGCAAAAGTTGCAATATTAATATATTTACACTCTACTAGTAATTAGTTTCAGTTTTGAGAAGATAGTTGGCATCTAATTACGCAGTCAAATTCTGGTATCACTGAACATTACATAAAGCTAGAATAATGTAATTGATTTTATTTCATTTAATTTATAGATTAAAACTGAGGATGTAATTCAACTTCCAGAGCAACAAAAGTGGTCTTGAATATCTGATCTTGAAAGTACCACTGAATGAAAGACAGTTATCCCTGACTCAGCAAATCATCTGTTTTAAGAAAACTAATACCCTCCTTGCATGAACAACATAAAACTTTGTCTCTGAAAGTTCCAGTAGTGTAGATCCACTTTATCTTTCATAACCATTGTATCATAGTACTCCTCAAAGGCATTTGAGTGACTGGTTGCTGTCTTGCTATTTTCTGCTCCATCAATACCTGGTTTGTCTCTTGGGGTGTTATTCAGTTCGTGTTGTTTTATTTGCAGTACTTATCAGAAATGGAGAATGGGGTACACAGCACCTTTTTCCCCCTGTAACATTCATGATAGTGTCTACCATATGTCCTCCCTACATTTTTCGTAAATACACTGTGAGAACATATGTATGTTATTGCCTAGCTCTCTCATGCCAACACTTGTCTGAGATGTCTGTAAGGATGCTGTCTTATGACAGTATAACAATCCTCTGAATGCAATGGAAATTATTCTGAATGCTTTGGTGTGTTTTAAACAGAAATTCATGCACTATTTAAAACTTCTACCCAGGGCTCTCTTTGTGTCTTGACAATTTACCTAAAATTAGAGTGTGTACAGATCGCACGTCATCATACTTGGCTGATGTTCAAGTATCCAGCATGCATGAACTTTGGAGGTCTGTCATCAAACTTGAAGTGAGATACTAGTATTATCATTAGGTCTTTTTAGTGGATATTTAAATGCAATCTTCCTCCTTTGCTCTTGAGCATATAATTTTAGAGGTGATACTAAGAACCTGTTCAAACATCTCTCTTATTTTGACTGTATTTTTATGAAAGGGTGAAGAATTTAAGTGTTTCATACCAAAATGTTCTTTAGTGAATGCTATACACATAATTTCTTACACATAATACTGATTTATACCATGAGTTAGAGGGGTGTACATTGACAAGAAGTTGCATGTTTTTTAGAAGATTTGATTGACACACATGTCTGGGTAATTCCATGTGTGGCCAGAGTGTTTCAGGATACAAACCTGTACAGGCAAGCAGATGTGTGGAAGGGATGAGCCACGTAATGCTGGTGGTCCTTACCTGAGTGTTGTGAATTTTAGACTGGGGACAGGAGTTGATATCTCAAATACAGTCTGGTTATCATGGAGAGCTGTTGGAAGTCGAAAGTAACTGACAGATTTGTGTGAACAACTTTTTGTAATGCCTCTTTAGAAAGGACATCCTAATTGTTTCTCTTTGATGTTCTTTTCTATCAAGGTTTGCCTTTGCAAGTGTTTGTAGTGGCAAGGGTAATTCACTATTTATGGTATGCAGAATCCATTAACATTAGTTTTTGTACTATGTTTTTTAATCACCAGCAACATGTGTTACAGGGTACAAATTTGCATCTGTTATGCCTATCATTCTGATGTGAGTTAGTGACTAAGTCACTTTTAAAGCAAGTTAAAGCAATATCAGTGCAAAAGTGAGGAAATCAGACTTAACTTATGGTGTACCCCACCCACAGGCACATTCCTCTGGCCACAAGAGTGAGTTACTGGATGACCTTTACTGGCCTTTTCAGTCTGTTTCATATTTGGCTAATACATAGGAGTTTTGGTTGGCAAAGGATCTGGGCTATAAATGGAGAGAAACAGGAGCAGGTTTCTAGGCAGCTTTGACCATTTGCATGTGAGAAACCTCTTGGGGCCATTGTTGCTCTCCAAACTGAGCAAAATTGTATCCTTTTGTGATCAAAAGTATTTTAGAAAAAGATTTTTTTTTAACCTGTGAATGTTTGTAGCCTCTGCTCTGCCAGTAGCTTGACATCTGACAACGTTGCAAATGTCTGCTTCAAGTTCTTTGTCATTTTGATAGCGTCATAGAATAATTTAGGTTGGAAAGGACTTCTGAAAGTAAATTACTCTAAGCTCCTTGTTAAAATAGGACTGATTTTGAAGTTAAACCAGGGCTTTTGTCCAGGCAAAATTTAAATATTTCCAAGGATGGATGTCCCACAACATCTCTGTCCAGTGCTTGATCGCTCTCAGAGGGTGAATGTTTTCCTAGTACCTAATCATAATTTCTTGTGCAGCAGCTTGTGTCTGCTGCCCCATGTCATGTCACTGTGCATCTGCTGGAAGAGTTTGTCTCTAGCTTTTCACATACTCCCATGAGGGAGTGACATAAGTCAATGTACACCTGCTGTTGCCCTTCATTGCTGCAAAGGGTGCTTTACTGAGTCATGCTCAACTTGTTATCCACCAGGACACCCTGGGCCTTTCCTGAATAGTTTTATTTCTGTGTAGTTTTCTGCTTGAAGTATCAAAAAACAGTGAGAGGAAAAGGTGTAATTTTGATCTTAAATTTAGGTAACGAAGTCTGTGAGCTAATTGTGAAAGGCAGTCTCTCTTGTCTTCTTTGAGAGAGGCTTCTGTTCTGAATTGTCCCTTGGGAGATCCTCCCCAGTATAAGGAAAGTTTGAGAGGAAACCCTGTTTAATTCTCACAATGAAGATAGGTATCCAGAGCTGGATGGTTAGTAAACCCAATTATGTGCCATGTTGAAATGAAAATTTATCAAAGTGTGTCAATATTTCATTTTTTAAAAATACTGTGATGGTCCATTGGGTCTGTCTCCAAGGCTTTAGAGAATCTGGGTTACAATTTCAAATCAGAAATATTTTGAATTTTAATTCTGGCAGAGCTGGAATGTGTAGTAAAAGTCCAGTGGAATACTGTATTTATAAGTTTTGTTTTATAGGATTTTTTATTTCCCTACTTTTATTGGATTGGGGAGCAATATTTTTATATTTTACATTAAGTTTTTTAACTAAAATTAAGCCTAGAAATTTGACAAATAAAATACAGTCTATAAAAATTTTTTTTTTGTTTTTTTTAAATAGAAATCAAGTTAGATTGTATTCGGAAAAAAAAAAAGGCTTATACTGTAAAAGCCTCTAGGTATCAAAACAGTATTTAGAGTCCAAAGTATACAGAAGAAAAGGTGTTTTAAATGAGTAAATGAGTATTTAATGAATAATAAGCTGCTGAAGCACTAGTTATTGCTGGCATTAGCTGTAAGGAAATGAAAACTAAGTGCTAAAAGCATAAAGATATCTGTTTTATGATCAACAGTGTTTTTAGAAAAAAGTTAAAATTGAAACCTTGATTTTAAAACATTAAATAGCAACATGAGACTTTACAGACCATTTCTATTTCAATTAATGCCTACACATTTCAGAAAAATAGAAAGATGGGAAAACAAATGATGTCTTATAACTGTCAAGCTGTATGGTAAACATTTCAAAGCTGATTCCTTGAAAGATGAACAAATATTCCACATAGTTTTCTCTCTTCATTTACAATTCAGAATGATATTACTCTGAGGATTTTTTTTTACCGCTAGCAAGTTTCCTTTTGTAGCATTTGGACTTTTCCTTCCTCACTTACTGTTCTAGAGCTTTCTTGTGAGCCTCAAGAACTAAATATGTTTCTTCTCCAGCTTGTGAAATAGCATGATGAATATTACTCATTCAGAACAATTCTCTCCCCTCCAGTAGTCATATATACTGGGCAGATGTATTAATAACATGATGAAGTAAAGCAAAACTAGTCCAGTAAATAATAAGTATTCCTGAGTCAAATGATAGAACACAAAGGAGGTGAAATGCTCCAGTAGACCTCATACTCACCCACAAGGAGAAGTTCACTGGGGATACGAATGTCAAAGGTGATTTTGCCTACAGTGACCAAAAAATGGTGAAGTTCAGTTTCCTGAGAGGGGAAAGGAATCTAAGAATCAAACTTGCACCCCTAGACTCAGAAGAAGAGACACTGGCCTCTTCAAAGATCTGTTTGGAAGAGTCACATGGGATAAGAACCTGGAGGAAAGAGGGACTTAAGGAAAAAGAACTGATTAATATTTAAGGATCTTCTCCATTCAATGAGTAAGAAGTCAGGCAAAAATGCCAGAAGGCCTTTACAGATGAATAAGGGGTTCCTGGCCAAACTCAAACAAAAAACCAAAGCATAGAGACTGGAAGAAATGATGGCAACCTGGGAGGCATACCTAGACATTGTCTTAGAACGCAGAGATGAGGTTAGGAAAGTCAAAGCCCAAGTGGAATTAAATCTATGCAGAAGTGTTTAAATCCACAAGAAAGCCTTCTTTAAGTACTCAAAAAGAAAATTAGGGATGATGTAGGCCCATTGTACTATGGGACAGGTGATCCGGTTTCATAGGATTTGGAAAAAGCTGAGGTACTAAACGCCTTCTTTGCCTCTCTTTCTGGCAAGACCACCCTACAGAAATCATAAGTCCCAGAGATCAGGGGGAAAGGGTGAAGCCAGGAAGAAGTAGCCTTGGTGGAAGAGGATCTGACCAGGGGCTACTTAAGCAGGACGGACACACATCAGTCCATGGGCCCTGATGGTTTTCTCCCACAAGTGCTGAGGGAGCTGACGGACATCACTGTGAGGCCAATCTCAATAACTGACCAATCATGTCTATTGGGGAAGTCATGCCTTGATCAACTTCTATGAAATAGATGTCTTGGTAGAGGAGGAGATAATTGGATATTGTTTATCTGGACTTCAATAAGACCTTCGACACGGTCTCCCATAGGATCCTCATAGAGAAGCTGTTGATATATGGACTGAATGAGAAGAAAGTGAGGTGAATTGAAAACCAGCTCAGTGGCTGCTTTCTGAGAATAGTAATTAGTGGCACAAAGTCTAGTTGGAGACAAAGAATTAGCAACATACCCCAGGAGTTCACAATGGGTCCAATCCTGTTTTACTTCTTCATTAATGATCTAGATGGTGGGGCAGACTGTACCTGCAATGCTGTCATCCAGAGAGACCTCAACAGGCTGGAAAAGTGAGCTGTCAAGAATCTCATGAAGTTCAGCAAGGGGAATTTCAAAGTCTTGTATCTGGGGAGAAACAACCCTGTGGACCAGAATATGCTGCGGGCCACACAGCTGGAAAGTAGTTTGAGAAGAAAGGACTTGTGGGTCCTGCTGGACACCAGATTGAACATATGCCACCTCTGTGAACTTGTGACAAAGGAGATTAATGGTATCCTGAGTTGCATTAGGAATATTGTTGTCAGCAGATCAAGAGAGGAGACTTTCCCTGTCTACTCAGCACAAGTGAGGCCACGCTTGAAGTCCTGTGTCCATTTCTGGGCTGCTCAGTGCAGAAGAGTGAGAAGCTGTTCAGCCCTGAGGCCAAAGCCCCAGAGTCACCTCAGAGAGAAGGAGGTAAGGTTTCCATGACTGTGGAAACACATTTGCCAAAACAATCTTATATGAATCAGAGTCCCTGTATTGCATTAGGCAGTTGCCTTCTCAGGCTGGGAAAACCCATCAAGTCTAGAAACTTCTATTTGAGTAGAAAGTCATAGAGGCAGACTATAAAATATATGTAAAATACTTCTTCCTCACTGACTCTCTATATCTGTGTTGCAATACCTTTACAAATAAAGTAGTTTTTGATCTCATGCCTTTAAAAGTAAATTAGTTAAGATCACCTGATAAACTGGGCACTTAGATGTAGAAGCCAGATTATGTATGATATATAAAATCTATAGGATATATCTTTGGTGTAACCGTTTTGATTTTGGAATAGGGTAGTTTTGGGTTTAAACTCCACATATTCCTGATTGGTATTCATATGAAGTGCTCAGTTGCTAGTGATGTCATTGCACTTTGGCTTGAAATTGATTTCAGAACTTGTCCTTCTTTTCAAAAGATGACCATACTCTATTTTCAAAAGCCATCTAGCTACTGAAGAGTCAAAGTCAGTAGTGTTCATATGAAACTTTTATTCTTAGAGCCTGAATTATTTGAATGTTGAAACTTAGACTTTCAAAGTTATTTACTTGTAGCTTAGGCATTTCTTTGTATGGCTGTGGCATGAGAATATGCCCACAAGTAAATGCTAAGGATATTATCATACAAATAGCCATTCAGTTTGTTCTTCCTGCATTTAATTTAGCTAACCTAAATATATTCTGCTTAATATATTCCAAATAAATGTAAAAATATTATATTCAGTAAACCATTAAAGATGTGTAGTTAGAATGCATAGGGATCATCATAGCTTGAGTGACGATAAGTATGTTTGAAAGAAAAACATTAAAATTTCCTATATTTGGCAAGTTATAAAAAACCACTGAGTTTTAGAGTGTCACGTGCATGCCTCCCTCCTCTTATGGGTTAATAATGTGCCACATAGGTATAGCTCACTGCAGAACATTTTTTTTCTCAGATCTTACAATGCCTGTAAGAAAGTTTTTAATCTGTGACTTCTCAGGATTATTGAACTGGGAATATGGAACGTGAAGCTTCTGTTTAATGTGATTTCTCTTTTTTTCCGCAAACACTTCCAGATAGGTATGATAAGTAGTGCTTATTATCACTAGAAATATTTTGCCTCCTATTAAACAAAAATTAGCTGTGACAAAACTTAACTAGGGTTTCTGGAATTATGCTGGTGTGAACTTGACAGATTACTCTGAATAGCTCTGGACAGAATGCCCTCCATCTATTTCCAGATATAAATGCATCCTGACAAATATTGTGAAGAAGAAAGTGCCTGCCACTGTTCTTGACTTTTCCACTTCAAAACTTCAAGGTGTTATCTGACTATATCTTGGGGTAAGACAGCGTGACTGGTATTATTGCTTTCCTAGTTCATAACCCAGCAAGCAGTATCTTAGACTCTAATGATCAATACCTGAAATTGTTAAAGTTCTTGTTCCAATATACTAAAAGTCTCACTGCCATGTTATCACATGAATTTTCAATTATGGAACAGTATAAATACACACAAACCTGCTTCTTATTTATATCATATTTCCTTAAACTGTGTACTATTTCTGATAGCACAGCATTTTCAGAAATAATATTTTCTTGTCAAAGAATTCCATATTTCTGTGTTTTATGTCTGAGCTACAGATGGAGAGAATATATTTATTTGCTCTCTGCAAATTAAACTACCATAATGTTCTTTTTTTGTGTCTTATGGAAATTGATACTTTGTAATTATGAACTGCAATCTCTGGGTGATTTTTTTGCCTTTCAGAAAGACTGATGTTTTCCCCCTATAGTTAGCATTATTAGAAGGTGTGCCCACCACTGGAAAAGATCTAGAAATTCTACATGAACTGAAGAAGGTGATATTTGGATTGGAAGCTCCAAGGAAAATAGAAATACATCAAAGAGTTAATTCACAGAAATTTCTTTGCCTTGTAGTGGTATCTGAAGCTTTTAGCCAAAATCAGCACAATGTTGTTGCAAATTTGTCTCTAAGATAAAGAACAAAGATAGCTTTGATAACTGATGATGACTAAACTGATAATCTCTTTAAAATGATTGATGAAGAACCATTCTTATCAGCTAGCCTGACCTTCTGGATTTTTCAGACTACAGAACTTCATTCACTTTCTGAATTAAACTTACAATTTCTTTGCCTTAGAATAAAACAAGCCTTTTAGAGTCTTCTGCAAGTGGAGAGGAAACTCAAGATAAGCTCATTACCTTTCTCCCTCATATTTTAATCAGATTCTGCCCAAGACACTGTGTTTGCCCAAGACTGACAGCATGCTTTCAAACATATTTTTTATATATTCTGAGAAAACCTTTCATAAAAATATAATTATATAGAAATTTCTACCAGTGATTAGACAAGCCAATAAAGTAGGGTCAAATTCTGTGTTCCTGAATGAATATAATTATGAAGTCTTATTTAGGTAATTTACTTTTCTGAGAAGGTCTTATTCCTGACAAAAGGATGTACACATCAGAACTACTATTTAAGATACATTATTTGGCTTTGTCTTTTAGAATTAAAACCCTTGGATTGCAAGCCAATTCAAACTAACAAACAAAAAAACACAAAAAACACCCACCAAGGCAAAGGTGCACATATTGAGAAGTAGAGGCCTGACAGGGAGTGGAAAAAAAAGTGTTTATTTAGTACTACTTTTTGGATAATCAAGTTCTCTTGCCCCGCAGTGTTAAAAAATGAGTAGAACAACATTAATATATCATGGTGGAGGATGTGAAGTGTCAGAAATGGGTCTCTGAGGAAAGGGAAGAAACCAACCAGGGTGCCTTAAAAGCTGAAGCTTTTACTGTGTTGTAAAATGGATTCTTTGTCTTTTTTACTTAGTCATCCTTCTTGTTCCCAAGACCCCTTGAAACACCCCTTATCTATGTAGCTAAGCACCAAAGAATTCGTCTTTGAAGGTGTCTGTTTAAGTTCCTCTATTGGCCCTTAATTAACCCTTTTTCATTGGTCCTTATCCCTTGATTCCTATTGGTAGTAATTTGGATTCCCCTAAAACCTATATATATACCCCAGCTATTTTAATAAACTCTCTCTGCTTCCCTTCCTGTGATCTCTGTGTGGCTCTGTCTGAGACATCTTGGGGACCGTGAAAGAGGGGGGCGAAAAGGGGGAACGTCTCCCACCGGCTGTCGCAATATATAAATCAATCTTGGGATTCTAACCAGTTGGTGTATTTTTTTCTATCTTGTGTTTTACTTCAGCCCAATGATTTTTCTTTATCATCTATTTACTCTGGTTATTACCACTCTTGGATAAAGAGGAGTTAGATGTTCCA
Organism: Campylorhamphus procurvoides; assembly: GCA_013396655.1. NCBI lineage: Eukaryota > Metazoa > Chordata > Aves > Passeriformes > Dendrocolaptidae > Campylorhamphus > Campylorhamphus procurvoides. The sequence continues at coordinate 167,660 of WBMV01003351.1, forward strand.
CACTAAAGCAGTATAGCAAACAGAAGTGATAATTTTCCTAAGCAGCCTACAAAGCATTTTCTGCTCAGAGTTCCACTGATGCAAAAAGAAATTGTGAATATATCCATTTTGTTGGGTGTGCAGCAAAAGCTGAGAATACAAATACTGCATAAAATATCTAAGGAGAAAATCCCTCAGTGAACCGGAAGAGAAGGACAGAAATATGGTCTCGAGAAGTACTTTTCCTTTAGAATTACCGCGAGTCTCTAAAAGTGAGTTTGATGGCAGGCACTCAGAAGATGGAGGCATATATGAGTTAAAACCCACTCTGTGAATCTGTCTGTGATGCTGGGAATTAATTACATGACCTTTATGAAACTCTCCTAGTTTGCAGCAGCAGATGAACCCATGCAGTAAACCCTAGACTTTCTTCAACACTGAACTGACAGAGCAAATATTGTAGATAAAAGTTAAGACTGTAAAACTATCATCTTGATCGAACCTGATATCTTATGTTGCAGAGGAGTGATTCATACCTCCTTAACTTCAGCCACATGATGAAGGTGCCTTATTCAGGGTCAAACTAACTTTGCAATGAACAGAGTTAACATTACTTCCAGAAGTCAATTTTAGTCCATTTTTTCTCTTTCCATTGATTATAGTGGGGTCAGGCTACCCTCAAATTATAAGCCACAGTGAAGTGCTTCAAGTTAAGTGGGATAAATCTGGTTGTGATCAGTTAATCCAGTTGGGACCAACCAAGACCTCAGTATAATGAAATTCAATTTTCTTGCACTTAAGATGAGGTACAATAATACTGTCATGGGGATTGTTAAATAGCAGTCATGGTTATGGCAGAGATCTGTTCTTCTCAGCTGGCTCTGTGTCTAGCCTGTGGTTACCCAGTGGGACAAGATAAAATTCTCTTTAATTCACTCTCTGTGCAAGAATTAAATGTGTTGCTCAGCTCTGGTAGAGAATATTTTCTGCCTTGAATCTGCACCTTGTTCCAGTCTGTGGCCTCCTGTGCCTGTGCCAGTCTCCGATGGCACAATCAGCAATAGCAGCGGTAGCAACAGCTGTCTTCCAGGAGCTCCTCTTCAGACCTGTCTCCTTTCACCAGTGCAGGGGTGGGGGCTGTGGGTTTTATCTGGCTCTCCCTGTGGGCTGTGTGTTGTTCCAGTGCTGAGGTTGAGCCTATGGAGTTCTGCTGTGTCCCAGCAACAAGCAGAAGGGTTTGGGCACAGACCCCAGTGATAGCTGGTGGGAGCCTACCCCCCACAATGTCTGAGGGGCCATGATTTTCCTGACTTGTTCCACTCTCCAGAGTAATTGCCAGTTTTGTCTATGTCTCAAGTCAGTCCTAAATCAGTGAAAAGAGGGCAAGAATGGTAAGACTTATTACAAACCTTGACTTCCAGGCAAATTTCAAGCTCAAGAAGAAAATGGTGGCTTCTGAACTAAAGGGAATGTGAGGGGCTTTTGACCTATCTTATGGTGATTAATATTGCAGTGGCCAGAAAGAGAACAGTGACCTATCTAAAAAAATTACCATTTTCTTTTTCTGCTTCTAGTGTTTGCTTCTCTACAAAAGATATGTTGCTGCCCCTACCAAACAAGCAGATATATTATTAGGCAGAGTAAGTATTGACCATCTTGAATACTAAAGAAATAAAACGTTTTTGGACACCAGATGCCATCAGATACTACCAATCCCAAGTATGAACAGAAAGAAACTGATCAATGCACCAAAGGAAGAGTCCTTAAAAGGAGTCAGAGCAGCTTACAGCTGTTAGACATGAGAGGACTAAGTAGCATTTGAGTTTGTTTTGAGTTTGTTTGGAGTTTGTTTGTGTAAAAGTTGCTCTGAGTTAGACACCAGATCTGTAATTCGGGAAGCTACAGAACTAGCTGCTATTAGGCAGCAATGTGTGAGCTTAGTTAAAACAGACAATGTAAAAAAGCTGCAACATTAAGCAATCTGATTACAAGGCAGCCAAGGTGCTTTTGAAAAGCAGGACTAATTTCCAGGAACATTGCTATTATAACTGTCCTGCTTCCAGGACACAAACTAGTATCTCTGCATGACACTACATTACAGAACTGGCAAAGAGGAGTATTTATGGTGTTGTTCTTGTGGTCTCATTCTAGCCTCCCTTACGTTGCAATACAACCTCATCTGGCTTCTCCTTGAACTGGTCCATGTCTTTAGCTGGCAGAGAAGAATTCACAGTGAGCCAATCTTGTGTAGATCTGCCAGCATTTTCAAAGCTGGTTTGTGTAGCTCCACACAGTGCTGCACTGCATGATACAGACTTATCCACTCTCTCTGTGCATGCAGCTGTTACAAATGTTTATATAGGCAGAAATATAACCGAGTGCCTAGGGGTTGTATCCTTTGTCCAAAATAGCGTGCTTAAACATAGGGTCAGCCAGACTGATCATATGCCTCAATTAGATACATTTCTCAGTGCGCCGGTAGGATCAAATAGGAGCATGTCTTTGTAATTTTTGCTGTATCCCAATCAGGTTATCCATATGAAGGCACACATAGACTTTCAATGCAGAATTATAATAAAAGAGTCTTTTGAAATCCTAAATGCTGCATGCATAATGTGTCCCTTTGATATCAATAATATTAGGAGTAAACCTGTTCAAAACTACATTCACTGAGTTACCAAAAATCTACAGAATGCTAGTAATAATAAAACAGCTCAACAGAGCAGAAATTCCTGACAGCTATTAAGACTACAAGTGGTAATATAAATCCCAGAAGTGTAAGTCTGATAGGTTGTTTGATCACAATCTTGAAAAGATACAGCAATAAAAGAGAGAGCTGTACATACCATGTTATGTGAGCCTCTCTGTTTTCAGCTGTTAATTTTTCTGAGGCAAAAATGTTGAATAATAGTTTCACAAGATGTGAATCTTAAACATTTTTGAGTTAATATTCATCACAATCTCCAGGAATTATAAACATGTGCTTTCATCCTTTAAAATCTAAACATGATATGTTTTCTTCTGAATTTAATTTCCAATATATACCTTTTTAAAAACAGAGTATTTAGAGGAGAAGTAATTGCCAAAAAAATAGGTGAAGGAAGAGAATAATAACACATTTTCTATCTATGAAGTAATTATTGTACATTTTCCCAAAGAATGCAGGGAACATTAACTTCTTGAAAGGCTTGAATGGGTCACTGCATTGAAGGAACACAAATTTTGGAATTCTTTCATGTATTGTCAGATGTTTGAACAAGTAATGATGGTGTTATGAACTGTCAGAATAGTAAATACACAGCACCACTGCCACATCATATGGAATTTAAACCTGGCATAATAATGTTTCCATAATTACAGAGGAATATGTGGTGGTCTGTGGAAAGAAAGCTGTAACTGGTGGCATGTTTGAATGATTTTTCTACACTTAACTCTGATTCTTATCCTCTTTCTTTTATCTGATACTTCATGTTTTGTTCATTTATCTATGCTTACATCTGATGCCATTGGGACTGCTGATGAATATATAACTCCTGCTCAGGAGCTGAATTTCCATATTAGATATATCTCAAGATAGGCTGTTGAGTGATGAATCTGAAAAACCTGATACTGTAATTGAGATAAAAATTAGCTGGTTTCATAAGATATAAGCACTTTTACGTAACTATATAAGGTAACAAATGTCATTGTGTTAGATTTTAATGGATCAAAGGATTCAACTCTGTTACTTTTTATACCTTTGGTTTTTGTGGCTTTCAGGAAAAATGTGTCATGGTCATAACCTCTATATATCTATCACCTAATTAAAATAGAACCAGAAGCAATGAATTTATTCTACAAATTGGATTAGAAATTTTGTCCTTTAATGTCAGTGTTCCAAATGACAAATGTGCCAGATAAAAGAGACCAAAGTAATAGTTACGTTATGTATCCTAGAAAGTATTTCTACCTAGCTAAATTATTTGCTGAATTACACTTTCAGATTCTTTGCATCATTTCAGTATGTTCAGCTTCCATTTTTGACTAGATACTTTTTAATCCCCTGGAAGATGTTTGCTTAAATTCTACAACATATTTTTTCTTCTGAAAAGGTAAAGATATTGTAAACATGTCTTTTTTTCCCCCTCAGATTCATGTTTCTTCCCTTTGTCATAAAATGTATCATAAGCACTGAAATACTTTTTTTCCTCTTGTAGGTTGCACATTCTATTCCTGACATGTAAGCATCAGAAATTCTTTGTTTTTATTATTATATTAAGAACTCATTTGAAAAAAGAAATAAACAAACCCTCAAAGGTGTAAAACTGAAACTCAAGTGAACACTATCCTCTGAATAAATCAATCAATCTTATTTTGTGTGTGGTAAATGTTTTAGGAACTGCATGTGTCTTTTGAGGATCCATAGTCACAAAACTGTTATCTTTCCAATAAAAAACCTGGAAAATTTGGTGTTCAGACTTCATTCATGGAAACAAAATGTGTTAGCAAGAAACTTTTACTATACTCCTTTCAATCTTCAGTGTTCTTTCAGTCTTCTTTACAAGAAACTTTGTCTGTCATTGACATAATTGCAATCCTGAAAAAGGAATAAGCAGAAAAAAAAAGTTGAAAACAAAATACACCTCGATATCTTCTAAATTCTCAGGCAGATGTCTGGGTTGAAAGAAAAAGAATGGTTGCCTCCTTCTGAAATGTTTTCTGGCAAGGCAATCCTCTGAAACCATTCTTTCTATGTGCTGGCACAGAATGAAAAATGTGACTATTTTATACAATCAAACAGGAATGTTCTCACTGTCTTCCTCCATGTCCTCTGGACATACGGAAGACATTACTAATAAGGTATGTCAAAAAATCAAATTTGCATGATAGTGACTGGTATTTTATGAACAGTTAGCTTATATTTTATGGTGATAATCCAATTTGCATGATAGTGACTGGTATTTTATGAACAGTTAGCTTATATTTTATGGTGATATCTTAATGCCATATAAACTAGGACAGCAATATTTTGCTTTTCCGAGGAGTGTATGATTTGCTTTCCAAAAGGCTTAGGCTGAATACTCACTCATATTAAACTGAATTTATTACAGCTGCTATTAATATATAGTGTTGTAATCCATAGAAGACGAAAACAAAAGAGGGTTAAATATTTAGAATATATTGCAATCATACTGAATAACATCCTTCTGTATCCATTGCTTACAGCACTCATGATTCAGGGATGCAAATGCTGCTTATCAATGTGAACAACTCCATCTGATGACCTGGGTGCTCTATGGTTGGACTTGTGGTCTGCACCTCTGTGATTCACCAGGACGAAAGAACTCTCAAGGCTGCTTAAGGGTCTGCATGTGACACCTTTCATCTCCCAGTCCATTACAAGAAACAGCTAGCCTGGCAAACAAGTGTAAAGCTCACAAAACCATGAAAGATATCTGTAAAGTTTGTGGTTTTTTATTTTTTTTTCCCACCAAAATAGAGGGGGTTCTTAATGTTAGGGACTTAAAATGATGAAGCCATAGCAAGACTCTCCTTGGCTGGCAGCTCAGTTAGGAAAAGAATTGAAATGAAAAGTGAAGGGACTCTTGCACAACTTGTGCAAGAGTAATTAGTCACTGGAACAGACTATCAAGGGAAAGAGGGAATTCATTATGGCTTGGAGTCTTTGTGAAAACAAGACTGCTTTAAAAAATCATGTTTGCTGATGTCTGTAATTTTTATATGTTCTGTGGTGCTTAGTGGATTCTGTGTTAAGCCAACTCCTGTGTGTATTTGAAATACTCAGATTTCATGTCATTCTGGTCATGCTGAAGAGTTTGTATGGCCCAAGTGAAGCCTAATGCCTCCAAAGTAAAAAGGTAAATACAGATACCCACATTTTTTTTTAAATCTCAGTGTTTTAAAGTCAGTCTTATAATTTTTATGCTTGTTTTATGATTCTTGAATCTTCAGAGTTATCAGTAATGTAAGATGAAGGATGGGTGATGAATTATTCTACAGGTAGGTGGTGGATGTTTCATAATTGCCATCCTATGTTCTTGTGGGTGACTTTAACCTGCCAGATGTTTGCTGGGAACCCAACACAGTGAAGAAGAGGCAGTGCAGGTGATTCCTGGAGTGTGTGGAGGATGATTTCCTGTTGCAGCTGATAAACGAAACTATCAAGGCTGGGACCCTGTCAGACCTGTTGTTCACAAACAGAGAAGGGCTGGTGGGAGATGTTGTGGTCAGAGGCTGTCTGGGGTACTGTGACGATAAAATGATGGAGTTCTCAATACTCAGTGAAGTAAGAAAGGGTATCAACCAAACCTCTTCCCCGGACTTCTGGAGGGCAGACTTCAGCCTATTCAGGAGGCTGGTTCAGAAAGTAGCTTGGGAAAGAGCCCTTAAAAACAAAGGGGTCCAGGAAGAGATGGACATACATCAAGGAAGAAATCTTGAAGGTGCATGAGCAGGCTATCCCAATGTACTGAAAGGTGAGCTGACGGAGAAGATGACCAGTCTGGATGAATGGGGAGATTTTGCAGAAAATTAGGGAAAAATATCACCTTTGGGAAAAAGGGCAGGCAACTGCTGAAGTGTTTAGGAATGTAGTTAGGTCATGTAGAAAGAAAATTAGAGAGGCAAAGGCACAATTTCAATTAGTCTGGCCACTTCAGTTAAGGATAACAAAAGGCATTTCCATAAATACATAAGGAGCAAAAGTTGGAGCAGAAAAAACCTCCATTCTTTGTTGGACAGGAAGGGGAACATAGTTGCCAAGGATGAGGAAAAGGCTGAGGTATATAACACCTTCTTTGCCTCAGTTTTCAACAATAAGACAGGTCATCCCCAGGACACCTGGCCTCCTGGGTTGGTAGACAGGGATGGGGAGCTGAATAGCCCCCCTGTCATCCAGGAGGAAGCGGTTAGTCACTTGGATCCTCACAAGTCTGTGGGACCAGATGGAGTCTATTCTAGAGTGATGAAGTTGCTGGCAGAAGAGCTCGCCAAGCTGCTCTCCATCATTTATCAACAGTCCTGGCTCACCGTGAAAGTCCCAGATGACTGGAAGTTGCCATTGTGACACCCATTGACAAGAAGTGCCAGAAGGATGATCCAAGAAAGTACAGGCCAGTCATCCTGACCTCAGTGCCTGACAAGGCTTTGGAACAGATTGTCTTGACTGGGATCACATGGCACATACAGAACCAGCCAGCAAGGATTTAGGAGGGGCAGGTCCTGCCTGACCAACCTGATCATCTTTTTATGACCATGTGGTTAGATTTGTGGATGAGAAAAGGCTGTGGATGTAATCTACCTGGATATCAGAAAAGCCTTTGACACCATCTACCATAACATGCTCCTAGAAAAGCTGGCAGAATGTCCAGAGAAGGGCAATGCAGCTGGTAAAGGGTCTGGAGAACAAATCCTATGAGGAGCATCTGAGGGAGATGGGGTTGTTCAGCCTGGAGAAGAGGAGGCTCAGGGGAGACCTGAAAGGAGGTTGTAGTGAGGCAGGGGTTGGTGTCTTCTCCCAGGCGACAAGTAGTAGGACAAGAGGGCACAGTCTTAAGCTGCCCAAGGGCAGTTTTAGGTTAGAAATTAGGAAGAAGTTCTTTACAGAGAGTGATCAGACTTTGGAATGGGCTGCCCAGGGAGGTCGTGGATTCACCGTCTCTGGAGGTAGTTATGAAGAGATTGGATGCGGTACTTGGTGCTAGTGGTCCAGTAGATGAGGTGGTGCTGGGTCATAGGTTGAACTCAATGATCTCCGAGGTCTTTTCCAACTTAGTTGATTCTGTGATTCTGTAAAAGGTTTTCTGCAGTTCTCTACCACCTGAAGGGCGTGTGAGTGAGCTAAGAAACATGTAGTAGGACTGCAGCAACTTCTGTTTTCCATTAAATCTTTCTCCTTGAAATCTCCTTACTTTTTTCTTTTCCTGATATTAAAATTCTTCACTTTTAGATCCATGTATTATAACTGAAAATTCAGTGTCTTTTGCTAGAAACTATTTGAAATCTGTAATTAACACACACCTGAAAACAGATGGGAACCTCCTGACACCTCTATTACCTACTCACTGCTCTCCTTTTGAAGTTGAAATGGAAATCTACTTTGTTTCCATTTCAATAAAATTTGCTATGTAGCTGTGAAACTTGTTGAGAAGTGCGTTGATTAATTTAGTTTTTTAAAAAAATTATCCTTCATTCAAAATATGTTGAACAAATAGGCACTCCTTTATAATACTGGAAGCAGGCATAACAGTCACAGATGTTCATAGAAAAAATAGATGAAAATAGATGTAGAAATAAAAGAAAAGCTCTGTTTAGCTTATTTCACTAGGATTAAATCAGAAAGGTTTCCTTTTCCTTCTCAAAATGGGATTGTTTTTTCTCTTGTCAAGATTGTATTTGAGTTTCAGGCTTTATGGTTGTTACTTCTTTCTGGTGGCTGTTACAGCTTTTTTATTAATTTTCTTCAATCAAATCTTCCTGGAACCCTGACCTTACATTTTTTTCACCTCTGCAATGATTTCTGTTTTATCTTTCTAAAAATGTGAGTCTGGCTTCCCACCCAATTTAAGGGAGACAAAGAAAAAAGATTATTTTATTTCCATAGTTATGTAAATATGTCTACTGGGACTCATCCTCTGCTCTTAATTGATTAGTGAAAAACAATTTATTTCTAGGAGGTGCATGCATGACTGTCTCCTTCCCTTTTGTGACTATTTCTAATTCTTCAGTAAGGAATGTATTTTTCTTAGACCTTGCTGTATTAAAAACTTTTATATTAAAATTGCACATGATAAAACAACAGCCTCAATTGTATACAGCTTATTACTAGCTTGTGACTGAGGCTAGACATGGTGTCACAGAAGGCCTCTGGAGTGACAGTGGATTTGGGGTTGACTAATCCACTATTTCTGCCTTTAATGCATGTAATAGTGTTGTGCATACAATACATTTCCCCTTAAAGTAGATACATGCATGAGACTGTATTTCCCAGCTAGGTAAGTGGAATTGAAAATACTCTTTTTCATTTTGCCAGAACATACTGATATGTATTTCAGATCTGTAAACAAGTGTTGGAGGTAACTGGCTGAATATATTCCATAATGAAGTTCTCTTTCAGCTGGTGGTTTAGTTTATTTTAAAGCAAATTTATTTTTTCAAATTGGAATTTTTATGAATATTTTGTGACCTCTAGCAGTGGCAGAAAGCCTGAAATGAAGTTTTAACATATGCTAGGACCATTCTAAGGTATCCCTTTGAGGAAGTCCCATTTTATGCTTAGGAGAACTAAAAATGCCTGAAAAAAATGCTCTATACTCCAATATCAAGTAGGTCAAGAGTCTCAAGTTATAAAAAAGTTTGGAATATTTGAAGCAAAGAGACCTGTTTTGCTCTTTTTCTCTTATAGATCATAGTATCTCAGAATGGTTTGGGTTTGAAGGGACCTTAAAGACCACCTAGTTCCCGTCCTCCTGCTATGGGCAGGGGCACCTCCCACTAAACCATACTGTTCAAAGCCCTATCCAGCCTTGCCTTGAACACTTCCAGGAATGAGGCATCCAAAGCTTCTCTGGGCAACATGTTCCACTGTCTCACCACCCTCACAGTAACAAATTTCTTCCTCATATCTAAACCAAATCTGACCTCTTTTAAGTTTAAAGCCATTCCTATTTATCCTACCTGTACATGCCCTTGTAAAAAGTCCTCCCCAGCTCTCTCAAGACTGTAAAGTACTTAGGGATGTATTAGTAAGCCAATATGGAGAAAATTGTTGTGTATAACACTTGGACATTTAGAAGTCAGTCTCAGAGAAAGAAATAGCTCTGAAAGAAATACATAATCCCATAAATCTCTTTCTGTATTGACACTTCAGACATGAGGACTGTTTTGAGTGATAACCTGGAGAGCTTATATCTTGCAAGATATAGGCATCTCCTGCTTTACTTCCTACATTCATAGACTCTGAGGTCATAGCCAAAGGTGATAAAAGACCAGAGGACTTAGATTTAAACTTTAGTGTCTTTTTTCTCCACTAGTCTTCCCCCCTGCAATTTAAATCAAAAGAACTGTAAAAATATTTCTAATCTGCTTTCCTATACAATTCTAGTCAGCACAGTATCATACATTTCAGATAAACTAATTTATATTTGCAGTAGCTTTATTAGGTAAGGAAATGTTATTTCTATTTTACAGGAAGAGAACCAAGGTACAAGGACATTCACATATAAAGACTGGGGCTAATCTGCAACAGCAGACCAGAAATTATGCCCATCAATGCAATTGTATCTTCATGCACCCACATAATCTGAAAGTGTGTGTGTGCGCGTGCATGTGTCTGCGTGCATGTGTGTGCTTGTGTGTGTTGTTCACATCTAACAAGTACCGTAGGGTGAGCAAAGCCAGGCTAAAGGTTCTTTAGTGAAACTTTCATAAACTTCCTGAACCTCTTGTGTCTGCAAAATTTAATGGAAAATCTCACATGAGGAAATTGACATGATATTTTGACACTTCTATCTCCAAAGCCCAAAAAGCTGAAACATACAAGAATAATTCAAAGTAAAGCTAGCCAAAGGCTTTGAATCTTAGGGATATTATATAAGTTTAGTTTAGGTTTGAAGCAAAGGCTCTTAGCAAATCTTATACTACTTCAGCTTGTTTATCTACATGTTGTTAGATGGTTATTTAGCAATTAGAGTCTGGGAATTCAAGCTCTGGAACTAGACACAAACTGAACTAGCAGCTATGACAGGGGCAGTACTGGAGGTCAGGATTTAATACATGGATGTGTGTCCCCCGAAGGGGTCAAACTCCAAAAGCCCTACACGTTGATGGGCTGATTATTGATCACACTAAGCCATAATAGGTACTGTGTTCTGAAGTAATTTGCCATCTTATAGCAGTGTTATCACTCCATTCAGAGGTGAGGTTAAAGAAGATGATTTCTTGGAAGACTAAATACCTCTTTTATGACAGTTTTAAAGGATAATTAAATTTAAATTAATTTTTTTTAATCTTCTAAAATAGGAAATAACTAACCTGGGTGAAAATGCATGGATCATTGTGACTTTGGCTATTATAGAAGATCTATAAATGTGGACATTGATATATTCTTTGTTATACAATACAATTACTTTGCGGTAGTTTTATTAAAGATAAACTGTATTTTACTTAGTAGGGTTTTTTTATTATTTTAAAGAAGACTACAGAAGCACTTTCATTTAAGATCTAATTTATTTGCTGGAGGTCACTCTCCTTCTTAAGCCTCCTTTGACTCATTCACTGGAGAAGAATTGTTCAAATAGGAGGTCAAGAAGCACTAAAAAAATTGTCAGCCTGGCCTACATTGGTAAAATACAGCATTCTGGTAGGCATAACTTCGGGCAAGGTCGGTGTCATGTCAGGTGCCCTTGTTCTTACAGACCAGTGTTTTGCCAGGCATAGTTCTAGCAGACATGTTAGTGGAAAGGGTTGGAACTAAATGATATTTCAGGTTCCTTTCAACCTGGGCCATTCTGTGACTCTGTGACGGGTCACTGGAGAACAGGCCAAAGTCCTGGTGAACATCCTGGCAACACCCCGATGTTATTCTGAGGCACAGTTTAGTTATGTTCATGTAGATCTCTGTCCTCCATTTCCTATGGCAATAGGGCAGGTGGACGAAGAAGGGGCAATAGAATAGAGAACTGCAGGTCCAGCGTCAAGCTCCAGCAAAACTGGTGGCACTCACTGGAGTTTGATTGACACTGTTCTGCAAACTTGAAACTGTGAACAGAGATGTAAAAAATCAGTTCTTCAATTAAACATTTTTACCAAATGTCCCACCTTCTGCAGAGTTAACATGATATTTTACATTGACTTCAAGAACCTGTGAATCTACCTCTTGTTCTGCTTTTGAATCATAGGACTTCTTTTTAAAAGGACTTTCCATCACAACAATAATTCTCCTACAAAATGACACAAATGGAAATATAATTGATCTGAATGATCTGAAGACACTTTGGAAATGCGACTTTAATTTAATGTAATTTGAACAAAATAAAATACAATGTAAATATTAAATCCAGGAATCAAACTATGTAGAGGTGGATTTTCCTGGCTATGCATTTAGATATTCCCCATTATATTTAATTGCTATAAAAAGAAACACATATATAGTTTGTTGTAGGCCAGGAACCTTGTTGCACTACTGGAACTGGCCAAGAAAATGAATTTTTTCTCCATTGCTTAAGTTCATCTCCACATACCTGCATAGTCAAGATACACACTTAAAGTTGCTCTTTGTGTGACTGCTGACTTACTTTCACAGAACCACAGAATCAACTAAGTTGGAAAAGACCTCGGAGATCACTCAGTCCAACCTATGACCCAACACCACCTCATCTACTAGACCATGGCACTAATTGCCACATCCAATCTCTTCATAACTACTTCCAGGGACGGTGAATCCACCACCTTCCCAGGTAGCCCATTCCAAAGTCTGATCACTCTCTGTAAAGAACTTCTTTCTAATTTCTAACCTAAAACTGCCCTTGGGCAGCTTAAGACTGTGCCCTCTTGTCCTACTCGTTGTCTGGGAGAAGACACCAACCTCTGCCTGGCTACATCCTCCTTTCTGGTAGTTGTAGAGAGTGATAAGGTCTCCCCTGGGCATCCTCTTCTCCAGGCTGAACAATCCCAGCTCCCTCAGATGCTCCTCATAGGACTTGTGCTCCAGTCCCTTCACCAGCCTCATTGCCCTTCTCTGGACATGCTCCAGCACCTCAATGTCCTTCCTAAAATGAGTGGCTCAGAACTGGACACAGGACTCGAGGTGCGGCCTTAGCAGTGCTGAGTACAGGGGAAGAATCGCTTCCCTGGTCCTACTGGCTATTCCTGATACAGGCCAGGATGCCCTTGGCCTTCTTGGCCACCTGGGCACGCTGCTGGCTCATGTTCAGCCTGCTGTCAATCAGCACCCCCTGGTCCCTTTCTGTCTGCTGGCTCTCTAGTCGCTGTATCCTCAGCCTATAGTGCTGCAGGGGATTGTTGTGGCCAAAATGCAGGATCTGGCACTTGGTCCTGTTAAACCTCATCCCATTGGATTTGGCCCATCGATCCATTGACCCAGCCTGTCCAGGTCCCTCTGCAGATTCCTCCTACCCTGCGTCAGGTCGACACTGCCCCCCAAACTGGTGTCATCTGCAAATTTGCTAATGATGGACACAATCCCCTCATCTGTATCATTAATAAAGATATTAAACCAGATTAGATCCAACACTAAATCCTGGGGGACATCACTTGTGACCAGCTGCCAACTGGATGCATTTCCATTCACCACCACACTCTGGGCCTGGCCATCCAGCCAGTTCTTAACCCAGCATAGAGTGTATCCGTCCAAGTCATGGGCTGACAGCTTTTGTAGGAGTGTGCTATGGGAGATGGTGTCAAAGGCTTTGCTGATATCCAGGCAGACTACGTCCACAGCCTTCCTCTCATCCACTAGGTGGGTCACCTGGTCATAAAAGGAGTTCAGGTTGGTCAGGCAGGACCTGCCCCTCCTAAATCCTTACTGGCTGGCTCTGATCCACTGTCCATCCTGTATGTGCCATGTGATCACACTCAAGACAATCTGTTCCAAAACCTTGCCAGGCACTGAGGTCAGGCTAACTGGCCTGTACTTTCATGGATCATCCTTCTGGCACTTCTTGTCAATGGGTGTCACAATGGCAACTTCCAGTCATCTGGGACTTTCACAGGGAGCCAGGACTGTTGATAAATGATGAAGAATGGCTTGGTGAACGTCCTAGGATGGATCCCATCTGGTCCCATAGACTTGTGAGGATCCAAGTGACTAACTTCTTCCTTCTGGATGACAGGGGGGCTATTCAGCTCCCCATCCCTGTCTACCAACCCAGGAGGCCAGGTGTCCTGGGGATGACCTGTCTTACTGTTGAAAACTGAGGCAAAAAAGGTGTTAAGTAATGCAGCCTTTTCCTCTTCTTTGGCAATTAATGCAAGGAAATGAACTCATGCATGGGAAGATTTTGCACATACAGTGTGCATAAATGGGTATGATGGATACATCATGGGTAGGAAGTTTTGAAAGTATAATTCCAGATTCTCTGTCATATTGCTCACTCTAATTGCTGGAGTCAGGTAATTTTGTAAGTCAGTTCTTGACTTGCCCGAAGTTATTTATGAACTATGTTTTATTTGTGAGTCTCTGGTCATTTAGAAGTATTACCACATGTAGTGAGTACCCATACCTATAAAGAGCATGAGAAGAGAAAAGTTAAGAAGTGACCCTTAAATAGCATGATAAAAGGTAATGAGATGTGCTCACCTGGGATAAAAGCACTATGAGAGGCATATAAACAGAAAGCAGTTCAAAAAATCTGACCCGCTATTAAAAAGCCATAAAATGTGCAGAGGAAGAAAGAAGAGGCTGAATTTGTCAGCACTTGAAATTCACTCTGTTCATCTTTACTTATCACATAACGCCATAGGACAGTTAACGTGTTGTTTTTGTTTTGCTTTCATCTGCAGTGGCTACCACTGAGACAAGAAAGGCAGCAGCAACTGCTCCCGGAGCTGGCTGCAAATTGTTTACAATTTCCATGGAGAGAGTATGTTTAAACAGGTGATTTATTTACTAGACCACAACCCCTTTTACTGCTAGGGTATCATCTAGAAGATTATTTGGTGTTCCCTCTTCCTTAATGAAAGAAAGGGTTTTTATTATTTTATTTGTAATTTTAAAATAATCTTTATTATATTTCTTGTGGGATTTGTTCAGCCTGTGTTTCTTGGTGTCAGGCGCTTGCAAATGCAGCTCTATACAGCTGATGTGTTCAGTTCTGCCAAAAATATGCCCAGTAACTCTGACATTCCTTATTCTATTGTTGCTAGTATCACATGTAAAAATTAATAATGATCCTGCTTTGATGTTTCTTCGATTAACATAACTTCAGAATTTCTAAGGAAATCATTCCAGTAAAGGGCATGGTCTTTATGACTTCCTTTACCTTCAAGTCCTTCAAAAAAGCATTATTTCTGGAAAAGAATTCTAGAAAGAGAATGAATAAAAATTAAAATAATAATTCCTGATTAAGTTGAAATTTTCATACTTTAATTCAACTGAGCTTTACTTTAAATCAAAATTCTTCCTGAATTGGGTATTTTTGCCTTTTTTCCCCACTAAAAATGCCACCTTAATAAAATAATTTTCAATATTATTATTTCTTATTAGAAGATGTTGAAATGCAGTCTTGAAATTGTTTGCCCAGATAATTTTTAAGTAATTATTTTTTCTTTCCTGTTCATATTTGCCTTCATTTTAGAAAGCAGCAGTAGCAACTAGGAATAAAGCTACTAAAACCAATGAAATTAAAGTGTGTGTTGCCCAGAATTGACATCCTCCAGATATTTGCCAGTTTATGTGAGATTTATCTTACTGACTTTAAGTTAGTCCATCTACTTCAGGCACCTATTCCTCTGGTTTCTGAGGGAATGCCACCTTTATGTAACTAACAAAAGCTAAGATTTCTTTCTTCTGTCATCTCTTTGTGTCTCATAATGAAGTTTGGGTGGCATGATGCCTCTGAGGCACATTTTCAACAGGTTCACTGTTAGAAGTTCACAGTAGAGGGATATATCTTTCCCTTCTTCTGTTTTTCAAGCTCCACTTGTGTAGATTGCCTCCTTTACTCCCGAATGGCCACTCAAGGCAAAGAACACAGGGCTCTTCAGTCACCATGTTCTTCAGCCCTAGACAGGACCTTAATCCTAACCAACAGCACAAAACAAGGCAGAGAAATTAAGTTATTAACAATTGCCTTTTAAGACCAGCACAATATTTTCACATTCTCCACAGATTTATCCCTGGCTGTATCAGAGAGCTGACTCATTTAATTTTTTTTTTTGTCATCTAGTGATGATAGATCCCTTTCAACAATATCACTGCCTCAGTTCTAACATCAATATCTCTGAGGATTTGTGTGCTGAATTTCCATATCTATATAGGTTTCTAACAAGTCAAAGGGGTACTCTAGCATTTCTCTCCCTGAATATATTTTCTAAGCTAACATTTCATAAACTGTTAAAATCTACTTGAAACTATTCTTATTGAAGATAATTTTAATTAATTTTCAGATTAAAAATTTCACAGGCTTATAGTACTTCATAACAAAAATGTTGCCCAAGTAGGAACTTCTAAATGATTGAGAGGCTTTTCTGTAATCTGTTCTCCTAACTTTACATCTGGATTTTCCCAGGCATGAAGTGTGTTTTCTCTTGGAAGTTTGCCTGGTTGGAATTTGAGGACAAAGTAATTTTCTTGAGCACCTCACACCTGGAAATCCAGCTTCCTCTACTCTGGATATGCTGCTGAACAACTGGAAATCTCAGGCACATCAACTGAACTCTGTCACTTTCATACAAAACGTCTTTTTTTGTGAGAGAGCTCGGTCCTCTTGTGCATGTGCTGTTCAGTGAATCCCATGTCTCCAGAAGGTTATGGCCACACCGTGGAAAGCACCTCTAAAATCCCAGTAAGAATGCCTTCCTGTAGGCTTGGGCAGGAATAAAATCCTGGGGGAAGACTGCCCCAGGGAAAGGCTTTGGCTGGCAGCTGAACAGGCTCCTGCCTCAGACATTTGGCACTGAGGAGGGACATGCATGATTTGGAAGCTTGGATACTTCTCCCAACAATATGACTAGCTAGTTAAAATGTTTCTCTCAGACAATCACAAGTTTATTGACACTACCACTAGTAAGTATTATGCCATATTTTAAAAACTTTTTTGTGTGTTTTTCTCACCCCAATACAGTTAATTCTATTCTCAGGGGTCTTCCTACAGCTTTGCTCAAGCTTTTCCCCTTTGCCTTTCCTTGCTTCTCCTTGCCTTGCCTTCCCTTCTCATGGGTTTTCCCTAATGCTTTTTTCCAGGCTTATATTTACTTTTAATGTAATTTTCCCTGGAACATATATAATGTAACATGATATGATAAGATAATAATAAAGGTGAATATTCTAATATCTACTTAACAATATTTTTTAAAAAGCTGTGGTATCTGCATACCTTTTGGAGAGTGCTGCTAGCATGCTGCATTCTCCCATGTAAGCTGGCCCTTCATACAGAGGCTGAAGCATCTTTTGGGCAACAGTTGTTTCTCCTGGGCAGTGTATAGCCCAAGGAGTCTGGCATTTCTACGAACTCTCAAAAGGAAATTGCTTGCTATTACTAACAAAGCATCAGGTTGGGCCTTCCAAAATTTGTTTCTTATGGAAGAACAGTAGATGTATTTCTGTGATAATCCTGGGCAATATTGCCTTCTTAAAACACTGCTTACGAGAAGTTGGAACCCTGTGTCAGGGTAATGATCATATATTGCCCTATTGTCTATATCTCTTTGTCTGATTCAGGTCACTGATCTGTAGACAAACCTTGTCTCTGGCATAGTATGCTGTCCCTTTAGGCCACTGAACTTGAAGCATTGGCAACCTTTAAATGCTCTTCTCATCCCTGTCTTGAAGATGGGTGCTACTGGCTGCAGTCTTCAGAAAAGCTTATGTAAAGACCTCAGTTAATCCTTACACCTGAATGATAATGTCCTGTCAACCTAGCCCCTGCCTGAGAAAGCAGCTTTGCTCAAATCCAAATAATAATATTTTACTTTATTCCTCTGTAGTAGATAATTCTGTAATTCTATGCAAATGGCAATCAAGCCATTTGAGCAGCACCACTAAAAGCTGGCACTTTATAGCACAATATATATTTGCTGTCCTTTTTTTTTGGGCTTTTCTCAATATTTATTCTTTTGCTGCGTTAATGAACACCTTGGTAGGTTATTTCAAACACAGCTTTTTAAAATTCATATCCAATACTTCTGGTTAGCATCCAGCACTTTTATGGAGAATGTGAATTACACACTATGTGAGGCAATAAAGATTTCATTCAAAACCTTAAGAAGAGCATTTTTAGAATCACTGGGGGATAAGACAATAAAATCCAGAATAAATACAAAATAATGCTCTGGTGAGAATTGCTTATCACCAGCCTGAAGATCTTGCTGACTAACCCATGGGGGTAATGGCTGACAAACTTTTCTTGAGATCTGTCAGCTTTGCCATTTTCTGCATGGCTGCAGAGTAAATCATAGACAATAAGCAGAACACCTTGTTCAGTATATCACTACACAACTTCCCAAGCACTGCAGTCAATGGACAAGAGATAACTTTCTGGCATGTTGCTTTACATCCAGTGTTTGGATAACAGTCAATTAGATTTTACAGCATGGAGTTACACTGAAGCTTTACTGCACTGTTGGTAATAGGGAACCAAACAGAGAAGGTGGTTATTTTAACTGCTAGGCAATAAAAGCAAAATACTATTATTACAGGTTTTTTTCTCTATTTCTTTTAGAGCTGGGCTGCATTATGATTTCATGTCAGTTTTGAGATAATATGTGTCAATGCTGTCAGACAAGGTACACACCACCTGAAGGGCAGGCCTATTGGTTGGGCGGCATTTTCATTATCAATGCTGTGATGGTCTGTGTCTGGTCTTGTCTACTTCTGACTCTGTCCCTTTGTTTTACATTTTATTTATAATGTTTATATTTATTCATTTCCAGAAATAGTTTGAAAAGTATAATTCTTCATTGGTCTGTGCAAACTGGGAAGTAATTTTAGTTTATGGAGTATATTTTGGTATTTTTGGTAATGAAATGTGGTGGATATGGTCCAGAGGTTTAAGTTTGTGAGAGATGCAAAATGGTTGCAGTGTTTCTTAAGATGACAGATCCCAGGTTTGCTGAACAGGGCATGGACTCAACCTGTCAGCTCTGTCACTGTGCATGCAACAATGTTTATGAAACAGCAGTAGGGAGAATAATGATTCATGTTCAGAGAAGGAATATGATCTTCTTCCCTAGTAATAAGGGGAAATACATGATCATTGATTAAGCAGAGAGGCAGAAAGAGTAGGGGAGCAGATACCATCACAAGCTCATGCAGGGAAGGACAGATGCCCATGGATGTCCTAGAGATGTCCTAGATGTCCTAATAACAGGACCTAATAAAGGCCAATAAATGCACTAGAGAACAATGCACATTACTAGGGAAACCCAGTCTATCCAGGTTTTCTGGCAGATTATGTCCTTCTCTTTTTGAACATGGCCTTATTTGAGGTTTTTGTTGATCCTTCAGGAAGCTTTTCATGTGTGAATATAATTTTTATGCTTTTCCTTTTCCCTGGGTGTATGGGTTCTTCCAGGCTGTTGGGTAGCAAGGAGCACATTAATTTAAGCAAGCTTCAGAAAATCAGGGACATTTTATCTATGCTTTTCTAGGGAAGGCACATTAAGAGATCTCTAACCAGAATATAGGTGTCATTTTCATTACTTTTTAAGAGTGAGACAGTTCAAAATATATTGGACTGCCTTTTTGAGCCATAACTGAAAGTAAACCTAACTGCAGTATCTCTGCTTTCTGCAGTTTGTGATCTTGTCCCTGCTGCTAAAGGAAAATGGCTCTGCACATGATGTGGAGAAAAGAGTATGACCATGACTTCTGCTTCCCCCTCTCTGCTCTTTTCTGACCTTGAAGTGAAGTACATACTGAACTGCCTAAAGTGTGAAACCCATCCTATCTGTGTGCCTACCCTCTCCTGCTACGCTCCCGGTGACAGGTCTGCCAGTGGGAGAAAGCCCAGACTCACCAACACGGAGGATGTCCTGATGGAGTCCACCAAATTCAATGATCTAGAAGCCTAGAGGGTCAGAACTTCCCTTAGATGGTCTTAATTTGGCTGCTAACAGACTGGAAATCTCAAGAACTGCCATTTTCATGCCCTGAATGGAAAGACAGAAAGACCCTGTAGAACTTAATAAGAGCTAAATTGCATGGTCCTATAAAAATGAAACACGATCCTGTACACATTATCCTGTGGAGGTATATGCAAATAACTACTTGGATGCTGAAATGTTTATAAGTAAGAAGTCTTGTATGCAGCAGACTTTAATTTCTTTCCTTGAAATGGCAGGAGCTTGATACTTGTGTAGTAATTCTTGGTTAGAATAAAATTATGGCAAAATTTACTGAAAAGCTTTTAATTTTCATTAATGTATTCACACTTTATTGTAAAGGATTGTGAAATTTAATGGATTGCTTTAAAAGAATAATAAAATAATAAGAAAAAGTCTGTTATTAAAGATAGTACAATTGATTTTATCATTATTACTATTACTACTACTACTACCACCTTTCTTTTAAATGCTAGTTGGTTTAGTGACCTGCTTTGGTCTCTGTAGAGTACACTGAAGTCTTCTGGTTGTGACAGAAGCCAAAGGCATACTTACATGGTTTGAAATCAGGACTAGGTATTGTACTAGTAAAAAATGGCAATAATGTTTTGCTAAACCAGCTATAAAAAATACTAATTCAAACTTGTTTAGAAATGACTGTAGTAGTGTTTATAAACGATTCCTTTTCACATGCATTTTATTCAGACATAATACCAATTTGTAGCAAGTTGCCAGAAAAATTTCTCCGTTCTTAACTTGATGCTCGGAAGAAACAGTTCAGGTGCTGCTCAGTTTAAGGAGTGCTAAAAGCTGTCCAGCAGTTTACTCTGATGTGAAGGAGAAAGATTTTAACCTGCGAACAGTGTGAGACTTGTCAAGCGCATCAGCACCTAGAGCCTTTAGATGAAATCACTGAGAAACATCACTTCCAACTGGATTTGAACTGCCCTGTGTGCTCTGCTGTTTGCTGCTAAGGAGTTCCTCTCTGGCTGATATAACTGAGGTACTTTTCTCCTTTTCTCCCATTGGTTTGTTAACTTCTTTTCTGATCTGAGGAATAAGAGCTCATTTTTGTGATTTGTGGAGTCTCTTTTCTTCTATTTTCCCGACTAAGAAGTCAATGCCACCTTTTTACCCTCCTTTATACACTTTGGTAGTGGAATTTTATACTTAGAATTCTTAAAGAAGATAAAAAGGTGAAGTAAATGGATGTAAATGCTTATGTAAATGCATGCTTGTTTACAGCAACAGTGCTGCATGCTGCTTTTTATACCAATTCTAAATTCTTCTGATTTCATTCAGGTGTGATGGTCTTGATTATATTAGTGTCAAACCAGAATTACTCCAAGGGAGTTCCTCTGAACAGAATTAATCTGGACTTATACCACATAATAGAGTTCAGAATTTCTATTCAATGTCTTTACTGATGAAAACAGTTAGAAATCAATAATATTTTTAAAAGGAAATACTCTTACAAAGTAAAACATTTTTGCCTTCTATTTATCGTTCTGTTTTCTTTAGACATTAAACTATGACAGAAATAATGAAAAAGAATGAGGAATAGTCTAAATTTTGGTTGAAACAAGTGCTACCAGAAATCAGTATATTTTTCAGCTTAGGCTGTCAGCCTTTCATTTATCTATAGAGCAATGGGATCAAATAGTTTCTGTAATTACGTTTCTTAGTTCAGGTATAATAGTAGCTGAGCCCCATAACAGTTTGTAACACTACAGAAAGATAATAGGAAAGCTGCTTTTAAGAATGCCATTCTTATCTTGCTCAAAAAAGAATGAGTTATTCATAAACAGGGGAGCTAGCTACATTAACTTAAGGCTTATTGCAATAAAGCACTTTACACAAAAATATTTGCTGATGAATCATCACAAAGATCCAGAAATAGAAACAGACCTCTGTAGTACCCTTTTTTACCTTCTAAAAATGTAGACAAGCTGTGTCAGTTCTTTGAATGCAAAGAATGGCAGACTGCAGCTACTCCATCACTTAGGTTTGGGTCAAACATGCCCTGCTGAAGTTAACCCCCCAACTGTCCCCATTTAAGATGCTTTGGTTTGGTTTGCAGCGACATTTGGGTGAGTGTTAGCAACATCCTTTCTGGAGAGGCTATGCTGGAAGTTCCCACCCTATAGTGTGCCAAATGTACTCCAAACCTTCACAAGGACAGAGTGTCTGACCTGATGGCTGGTCTCCTGGAGAGCTTCATGCTATGTGTGCACTGAGCTGCTCATCCTGAGGAACTGGGTTACATCTCTTGTAAAGTTACACTTCTGTATGCTGCTTCTCCTGTATTGTTTGATGTTACTTACTTAATATAGACATAGCTTTAATTTCATACTATTAGTTTGCCAATACATTTTGAAAGTATCTAATTGGGCCCAAAGTGGAAACTTCAGTCTTGTTGACATTAAGTAGCATCCAGTGCTCTTCATACATTTATTATCCTTCCCAAACAATTAAAAAATTTACATACATTTATTAAGTCTCTGAATAGAGAAACTGTGGCAGAAGAAAGGAATATTTAAAGACTTCTGTAGGCATTAACATGCAGCCTTATAAGATGCATCTCAGCAGCTGCTTAGTGGTCTGAAGCAACTAGCCCAGCAATATGTAACATGAAGTGAAAGGAGAATCTGAAACCCATATCACTTCAATGGGAAATTAGTCAGGTCATAAGAATTAATGCTGAAGTTAACAATACTAATCTTAGGAGAAATGCCACAGAAATTTCAATAAGCACCAAGAGCATTCTGGGATTCTGTCTCACCTGGCAGAGATACCAGTGCTGCAACAATAAGCCAGGGATCTTGAGGCGATTCAGCTGAGGGATCCCATTGACCTTGCCTAAGTCTAGCTTGCTTTAGCTGTTAAAGCTCAGAGAACACCAGGCCAGGTGGCTTGGGTAAACAGATGGGTGTATTTACATGTACATTGTGTGTATTCTTCCAGACAAGCTGCAAAGTTATAGGATGTGTTATGCATTTCAGTTATATTCAGAAAAGAACAAAAGACAGATGGGTAGCAACCTGAACTTACTGGGATGAAAAGGCAAAAATCGTTTTGACTTAACTGAAACCAGGATTTAAATAAACTTCTTAGTAATTTCCACTCATATTTAGAAAACCCTCATTTACCCAATGTTAAACACACTGGCTTATTAAACAAAACTCCTTTTGACTTCTTTGCATTATGATTTGGCCATACAGTTTTGCTAATTTGATTGGTTCCCATTTTAACTCTCTGAGTTATTCCTTTGAACTTCACCTGTCTATCTTTATTAGACATAATTGGCAAGTGTACAATAAACAGGATGCATAAGAGCTGATACTTGAATTCAGCAGTCCGTAATTAGATTAAGCTACATCCTATTTTGAAAACAAATTGATCATGTAGCAGATGGCAATTTTTACTGAAATTTCTGTGTGGGCTATACTATTACATACAATGCAATAGCATCTGAACATGTAAAGCCTGCCACCTGTACCTGATCAGGAAGCATTTTCCCTTTTTCTATTTCTTTCCCCCCTTCTTTTTATCTTATTTTTTATTTCCCTTTTTTTTTTCTTTCACCTTGTCTTTCACCTTAAAGCCTTATTATTATAATGGCAGATTGACAAGAAGCAGACAATTTCATGTTACAATTATGAAACATAGAACATTTTGATGATACATTGTGATGCTATATCCTATATTCTAATATCCTAAAGTATACCTCTTATACAAACAAAATTTAAAGAAGACAGGCTGTGGACATTTTAAAATCTAATATTTATTATCAAAACTCTAAAGAAACACCATTGAAGCCACAGTGTTAAGTAGATTTTTATACCTAGGACTATAATGAGCTTGTTTCTGATTTTGATCCTGCTTCTTGACCACAGTCCAGAGAATTTAGAAGCAGAAGCTAAACTGAGAAGAGAGAGGAACAAGAGATCAAGCCTTTATGCTCATAACACCACGAACATATCTGCAGTATTTTCATTGTTCCTGCAAAAGTTTTAGTCATACCTGGCAAACGCATAACAATCTCCCTTCTTTTTGTCCTTACATCAACACTCTCTAAATTTTGCTGATTCTTCTTAAATATGTTTCTCAGCTTTGCGTTTTCTTATTAATTTCAAGTACTAAACCACATCACAGGGCCCTGATTGCCCCCCATCTCAATTGCTGCAGCCTCCCCTTCCCTTGACAACAGCAGCACTATGTCAAAGATCTCTCTCTGTGTCTGTTGACCATGCAGACACTTTGTTTGATTCCCTCCACATGCTTTCTTTTCTCTATATCAAATGTAAGCTACTTGTCTTCACTTCCAAGGATTTTTATGGTCTATTCCCACTGTCATCTTATTGTGACAGACTGAACGACCACATAGGTGGAAAACCTTCCAAGCAGCCGGCTCCAATTAGCCACCTATCTTTTTAAGAGCTGGTGGGAGCAAGGAGAGGTCTAAGTGCTGTATAATCAGACCCAGCTCTTTCCAAGAAGCCCTCCTATAGTGAAGAAGGGTAGTTGTTGAAGGCATATCAAAGGAAAAAGACCCCAGGGAAAGGAGGAAGGATGAAAGGCAACATCTCAGTCAAGACATGAAAAAAAAAGGAAAGAAGTGGAACTGAAAGTAATTGGTGACCCAGCAATTCTACAAGAGAGTGCGATGCAACGCAGCAATGAAACCCAGATGGAAGTCCATGAGAGCTGTTTGCCACAGCTCTCCACTCATGACATGGCTAAGCCTGTGTTCTAATGACCTTAGTGTGTCCTAAGTGCTGGGTGTGATGCTGCTGCGACGGAGAGTGCTGCACATGTCTGATGGGCAATCTGACTGAAAACCTACTGCCTACATGTGAGTCAATGACAATTACAGGCTCTACATAGTGAATGGGTACCTCATGGTACCCATGGTATACCCATGGTATATTTGTTTATACCCAAAGTATAAACAAGTCCTTGCCCAGGGATCACAAAGACTGAGCACCTAGTCTGGGTGGAGACTTTTATCTTCCAGAGCAAGCCATGAAGGATGAAACGGGCTCCTGATTGACTGTGCTGGGGAGTACCTGCCTTTAGATATCACCAAAAAAAAAAAAAAAGTCCTTTTCTCTCATCATGACAAACTCTGTAAAGAAATTGCAAGTATGCTTACAGACAATCCTTGACTGGGCTGTTTATCGTTACAAAGGCCATGAAGCCTTAGTTTAGTCAAACTCTTTTATTAAGGGGTTTTTAGTAGAATATATTAGTAATTTTGGGATTTATGTCTTAACATCCCTCTCTCTCACTCTTGCAAGGATTCTCAAGGATGCCTGTAATCAAAGTTCTCACTCTGTAAATCCTTGTAATAAATCTTTCATCTTACCTGTTAGATGTTTCATTCTCTAGCACATTGTGTTCAGTATTTAATTATCTTTTGTTGTTAAAGGACATGAATAAAGACAAAAGCAGAAAGCTGGTCTCACTGCATCCTTCCATTGTGAAAGTCTGTTCATGCCAGGTTGTTTGAAGTCATTAAAACTCTTCTACCACTTCTTGTATGATTTTAGTACAGGGTGACACTATCTATTGTTATTTTGCATTTGGACAAGAGGAAGGAAGAGTATTCACATAAAGGCTCCTTTCCTATGCTGGACTTAAAATTTTAGCAAATTAATCTGCATTGTTACAAGGGTGAATTTTTCCACTGTTCTTGTCATTTACACATCCTTCAGCCAGCCACTCTGAAGCCTTCGAACACTGCTAGGTATCTGGGGTCTCTCAGCCTCTTTTCTGTACTCCCAAATATGAAATAAATTTTTATGATATTCATTTTAGAAGTTGGAGGACATCCTTTGCTTTACAAAGAAGATGTGAGTCAATTCCCTTTTTACGAGGAGTCACATGGAAAAGATGAGTGGTAATGAATACAAGCTATCCTGGGGAGATTCCAAATGGACACAAGTGGAACATTTTTCACCATGAGAACAAATCAGCCATTGGAAAAAGCTCCTCAGGGAACTGAGGATTTAAAATTCAGCTGGACAGGCTGCTGAGCCACCTTGCCTAGACTGTGTCTTTGACAAGAATACCTCGACCAGATGGTCATTTAGTTCCCTTCCAACCTGGTATTCTGTGATTCTATGATTTTCTCTTTCGTGTTGAGGGTAGGAGTTTCTCCTTCCTTCCTTCATTCCTTCCTTCCTTCCCTCCTTCCCTCCTTCCCTCTTGCCTGAAAATCCAGATTTTACTCAGATCCCCAGCTGTGTGTTTTTAACCTTACACAGATGTCCTAAGTTTTCTGTTCAGCTGAGGATACTGTAGAGCACTTGGACTTTTGTATGAAATCCTAACTGTCCAGTCTTCTTCAATTTTCCTTCCTAGATATGGTTTCCAGTGTGCCTGCCCACAGTTACACAAATATGTATGGCTGCATCAGACTAACTTTGGTATAAATGATTTTTCAGAACTAAGTCAAGTAGAGAAATTCAGATAAACAAAGGTTTTTAAAAACATTTTCTTCAACTAGTGTTTAAAATGTCCTTAGAAACACTCTCTTTTTCTTTGTGAAGGGCTTTAACCTTCAGTCTCATTTTTAAAATGTCATGTGTATCTCATATAGAAAACTAACAATAACCAGTATTATAAAAGTCAAGTGGCTTCATTTTAAAACATTGCTTTAATTTCTGAAACTCTCTTACTATGAAAAGAAATGCCAAGTGTGAAAAATATAAGGCTGTTCATCTATCACTATCCCTGATATACTATCAAGGATGTCTCTTTAACCTTAATTGTTCTTCACTGAAGCATTCAATTTCCTGTTCTCTGTTCTTGCAGTGCTTCTGTCTTTGCTCAAAAACTGAGTTCTTTTTAACATTGAAATTGCCTGAAATGCAGTTGTGAAGGAGATGGTTATAAAGTTTTCAAGTGTGGATGGAAATGCAATGCATTTTGCCTGAGAGGAGTGTGCTCTGTTTTTAATTTTTCTGAACAGAAATTTTGAGCAGCTTTATCAAATATTGACAAAGTGCTATATTTATTATTTATATTGTGACTTTAATAAATGAAACATAGATCATACTTAATCATGATGTCCAAAAATGCCAAGAGCTGAAAAACTCATATAAGGTGAATTATTTGACCTTTTGTAATTATAGGAGGAAGCACAACACAGGTGTCTTCCTGTAGTTAGAAATAATACTCCTGAGAAAGTATCTACATTGCAAGTTAAAATGTGTTTCTACTCAAAAGCAGTTCAAGTAAAGTGGAAACACAACTTCACAGCACAGTCCTTATTTAGAGTGAGTGTAGTTTGGTATTTATTATTGCTAGCACAACAAATGATGGGCCCTGCTGTGTTTGATGCTGTTGTAGACAATATAAATGGTCTCTGTAGGGTTTGGTTAACAGGAGAGAGAAAAACTAAATGCACAGCTTAACTTGCCTGTCAGGTTATGGTACTGATGATTATTTTTGCTAGGATCAAAGTGAAAACCATCAGAAAATGAAAGAGTAGAAATGGCACTAACTGCTTAAAAAGGAGCAGCTATCAGCAATTAGCAGGGCTGTTTTTCTTTTGCCCTTTCTTAGCTCATTATTTTACTCTTTTTTTTTTTCTGCAACCTTCAAGAAGCTATGAACTTCCCACTAGCCTCAAATGACCTCTTTTTTGGATGGTGTTTGCTTCCTGATTCGTGCATTGTGTCTTAGTTATAAAACACGGCATTCTTTTGGTAAGCAAGATAGTTATGTATTTAAAGCAGAAATAGTATTTCGGATAGCTGGCTGCATTTTGACTACAGTTTACTCAGAGATGCTACATGCCTCTGATCCCACCTTTCCTTTCTGAAAATGTTAGCTTTTGGACTTGAGCTCTTGACTGTTTTGTGAAGGAGCCCTGCATCAAAAAGTGGCCAACTGTAGAAGTTCCCTACATATCAACATTTGAGGAAGAACAGCTCTTTACCCACCCTATCTGCCCTCTTCAGAGTTTTGTTAATCCTTCCCTTGTCTCTCCTCAGGCATCTCTTTTCCAACTCCAAACTGTTTAGCCTTCTGCACAAAATATCTGATCCATCTCCTCATCCATTTTAGCTATACTTCTCTGGGCCCTTTCTGACAGCATCTGTCCTCTCACAGATGTGGAAACTGAAGCTGTCCACGGTAGCAGTTAACAACTGATTTAGTCCTCAGTTGTTAACTACAGAACCTTGGAAGTTTAAACTATGGATTTTCTTGAATGTGACTGGTGAAATATGTTATGCTAATGATTAGGTTACTTAAATCTGTGCTTTAAAAACAATATGTTATTTTATTTTTTTTAAAGCTGCATTATTCTTTGACCAGCAAGGTATCTTACAAGTTGACAGGGAAACTCAGCATTGTTACACCTAGTCCTGGCCTGGGAGCCTTGGTCCCAAGCCGGAAACCTGACATAGATGACTGTGAACCTCTGTAACATCTAAGAAGATGTGGATGCCTCAAAATGGAATTTAAAATAGTCAGCATACTGACACTTCAACAGCAGCAGGTACAAGTGGAGAAAGGTTCAGTCTCATCTGTATTTCAGTCAATATCTTGGTTCAACAAATGGGAGAGAGTTATCTCTGGTGTTTCAGTCTCTATGCTCTGGTCTCGCTGGTGGAACACAGAGCAAAGCAGTTGAGACTTGCAAAAACTGCACCAGATGTTGAGTCTACCCCTGCTGCTTGTCCTCACAAGGCTTCCATATGAATGCTGTTGGATGCAGAGTTCTGTGACAGAAAGGAGTTTATGTCTCCTGTTTGCTTGGTAATAAAATGCATAAGTAGCATGCCAAACATCCCCCTGCTCCTTCTGGACTTGTAGCGGCTTTAATCATTCACAAAATCTCCCCGTTCACTTTTTCCCTCCTCCTCCCTCTTAAATGTTTTGAAAGCCTTGTCATGAGCAGTGTAGAAAATGAGGCATAGATTAGATTAAATGTTTCCATCTGGAACGAAAATAGCTGTGAATTAGTGGACTCAAAGAAAGGAGTTAAATGCACATAAAAATAAAGTCCTCCCGAAGCACAGCCCTACTAATGACATGACATTTAGTTATGTATTCATAGACAGACTACAACCAGTGTCAGTGGAGCAACATGAAGTACCTGTTTGCAGAAGGTATAAGTTACCACAGGGCAGCACTTCTTTTCTATGTGTGTATAATTGCTCTTATTGATTTCAAAGCTTTGAGGTATTAAGTAGCTGACATTTAATGGTGGACTTGCATGTGACATATGAATTATTGCATGTTTACATAACCTGCATGATTTAAAAAATTATCTTTAAATGCTAGATTCATAGCACTGCCCTAAAATCCAACCAACCCACAAAAACCACCACCAAAAAACCCTACCACAAAACAACAACAAACTAGTCTGGTTTTGAAAATAAAACCCTAAATATATATATAGAAAGAAAAAAAAAACAGGAGAAGGAACAGTGAAAATTTTAAAAAAATATTAAATTATAGATAAATGTGAATATGTTTTTCTCTGTTTAGTGATCTGAAGTGATTCACTGAAGGATCAGAAGATTTTCTAACCCTGCAGACTGGAAGGTGTGAAAGCAGAAAGGTTTTATTCTGGTGGAACTGAGCTTGTAGATCTGACCAGCTATCTGCAGATGCATCACCCTAGATGAAGCCTTCACATGTGATCTCATTTCCTAAATATCCTGGTCTGGAAAGCAGAGCTTTGACCCATCGTGTCTGTTGGCATGGGTAATTTTTTTGTGTTTGAACAAAAGTTACAACTGAGGCCACCTGTGATTAAAAAAAATTGTACATAGGCATCTGACTGATGGTACACTTTCAGGGCATATGGCAGATCTAGCTCATCTCTGCTGGGAGGAAGCAGTCTAGCTCCCCTCAGTCTTCCCACTCAACCTGTCCCTGTGTACCTGTGCCAGTGTGAGCTGGCTCAGGTGTCAGGCCCCATCAGAGCAGACTCAACTCACCAACCTAGCAGAAAAAGAACTTGGGTGGGTAAAATTGATTGTCGGATGAGGCGCACAGGTGAAGGACATCCATCAGAAAGTGGGTCTGGGAGGGGAGGCAAGGGAAGGGGGAGTGAGGTTTTCTCTTGTGGTAGGAGGGCAGCATCAGGCTGTGTCAACTGCACCTGTTGGGTCTGTGACATTGCTAAAGTGGCCTGGTACTTTGATGCCATGGACAGAAATTTTGTCACTCCCTGCCCCTTGCTTTTAATAGGGCCTGCTATAGGTTTTATTTTTGTCAAATCTGACGTTGTCCTGGCCCTTGGAGACTGCTTCATCTTACTTAGCTATCAGAAATCTCTTTACTTTCCGTAAGCTGGAATGTTCTCTGGCTGGTGTAGTGAATTCAGTGGGCTTAATGAGGTTTTGGGTGAGTTTTGTAGTCAGTAAAGGAACGAGAGGAGTTGACTGATACTTCATCACATAACCTGAAAACCGTGATTAGGAATCTAGCAGAGCAAGGAGGGAAATGGATGTACAGCTAGGAATTGTGATCAATTTTATGACATGAGGGGTGACTGCCATGGGTGTGTATGATTTTGGGGACATTTACAGTTCACATTGTATTATTTCTTAGTGATTACAAATAGCTTTCTCTTTTGTGTTTTCTGCCTTAAACAGTAGACAAGGTGTTATTTCTCATTCTTTTGCACAGCTAAGGGTACATTAATTTTCAACTACTTGAAAATTAATAGCATAAAATTCTGCAGAGATTTTATGCCTTGTTCATTTCTTGAGCCTGATTTCCTAACTTGTGAAGATGGAGTTAAGTACTGGTAGGGCTGAGAGATCCTAGGATAACAGCAGAGAACCAGAGAAAATCCAGAAGTAGTCTGTATCAGCCCAATAATTAGAGTATGTGACAGCAGCTGGCATATTCAGATGCACTTCTATGATGTTTAGGATAGGACTTGATTTGCTATGTTGTATTTAGAGGAGGGTGTGTGTTCTACAGGGATTCAGGGCCACTTCTTCTTAGTTTGGTAGCAGAAGGTGGATTGAGAGCATGTTCCCTCTGAACTCTCTGTATAGGAAAGCAAGGCATACCAAATGAGATGGAAGGAATCTCCCTTTAGATCTTTCAAAAAATTTACCCCACTTTTCTTATGGTACTAGAAATGGATGCATTTAGAGAAATTAATTTACAAGGATTTAATGCTGGAACCGGAATTTACTGTATTTAAATCCGTATCAATTTCTTGTGATGAATTGATATTTATAAGAAACTCTTCCTCCTGAATAATTTCCAAATTTTTTTCCACATTTTAAAAGGAACTAATAAATAATTGTTGTGAAGTCTAAGAGACAACAGGCTTTTTGGAAGCGCACACAAGTATCACATCTAAACTGAAATAGAGACTCCACATCTCCACTCACTCATTGTAATATAATACATGAAATTAAGAAAAACCCTTAAATGACTGAAAAAAATCATAGGACAACTCTGTAGGCTGGAATATTCTGCAATTAATAACCAAACTTGGAACAGGACTAAACATTGGTGATGGCACTTCTGCAAATGTAATTTCCACTAATACCCAGGTTGTCAATATAACCATAATCCAAAAGAAAAATCCTCTTCATGTCTGACATTGCCTTCTTGCATAGGCTTAGCTGGTACTGTATATTTTCTTATGAGCAAAGGGTTATGATTTTTCTTGTATTCCAATACAAGTTCAAATTAAATTCAGTTCTAATTCTTTTGTAGGAACTGGAGTGTATTTTGTAGGAACTGGAGTGTTTGTAGGAAATGTGTTAAAAGGTACTCAAACCCATTAAAGACTTAAGGTCTACTGACTTTTGATGGCTGTGTCTGAGTTTCAGGTGGGTGATGCTCCCCTTAATGTCCTCCCCCATGCGGTCCCTGAGATGACCCAGAAAGAGACACACAGACACCACCAGTGAGGAAGCAGAGAGAGCATTTATTCCCATGGTCAGGGGTATTTAAAGGCTTTAGGGGATTCTAGTTACTACCAATAGGAATCGAGGGATAACAACCAATGGAGAAAGGGTTAACTAAGGGCCAGTAGGGGGTCTTCACATAGTCCTGCAAGAATGAATTCCTGCATACTAGGCTAGGGAGATAAGAGTTTTCTCAGGGGGTTTTGGGAAGAAGAACAGTGACTCAGGGGAAAAAGACAAGGAATCCATTTTACAATACAGTAAAAGCCTCAGTTTTTAAGGCATTATGGCTGGTTTCTTCATTTTCTTCACAGGCCCATTTCTTGCATGATTTACTCCACTTCTGATACAGTAGGTCCACTGCCAGACAAGTGGGTGCGCTTAGTGGTGTGAACTGCTACCTTGCCTCCTAGATTTTCTGGTCTTGGATTACTGCTTGATTCTTCTTCAAGGAAATAGAGTGGTTTGGAGCGGAGACAGAGGGCTTGGAACTATCATTTGTTACCAGATCTCAGTGCAATGCAGAAATGAGATATATCTATCATGCACATTCAGAAAACATATATTCATGGTGTTCTTATTTATGTTTCTGTGTGAGTATGTTATTAGTCCTAAACCCCTCTATTTTCTGATATTAGTTCAAACTTTAGGGTGAAGTGGAAGCTGCAATTCTGAGTTTCATCCAGGGTGATGAGAGCAGAAGAAAATGTGATACAACTTTTTTGCCATTGTTCACTCTCAGCTATTAACTGATCGGCTCAGAACCATGTCCTTGCACAAAAGCACTGGTACTGACAACAAGCTATTACCTCTCAGCACCTTGGGCACAAGGGGAA
The DNA here is from genome assembly GCA_013396655.1 of Campylorhamphus procurvoides. Taxonomy (NCBI): domain Eukaryota; kingdom Metazoa; phylum Chordata; class Aves; order Passeriformes; family Dendrocolaptidae; genus Campylorhamphus; species Campylorhamphus procurvoides. The sequence goes on from WBMV01003351.1 coordinate 200,157, forward strand.
GGAGAGAAAAATATAGAAAAGCATTTTCAGCAGACTAGGAGATAAAAGGCAATCAGGATGGCTGCATGCATACAGATTTTCACTGGAAATCCTCAGTGTCTCACTTGAGTTTTGTAGGACATGCATAAAGATGAAGAAACTCTCCTGATAAAAAGGCTGAAAATGGTATATATGGCATTTTTGTAGTAAATAATTGAAAGATATCACTTGGAGAAAAGCATTTAATTGAGGCTTCACGTTATGATTTCTCTGATGGCAAATCTGTCTCAGGAAGGCTGTAGTCCCTTCTGTTTGCAGCAGCTTTCATTTCTTCTGCCTCTCATAAATCACTGTCTCCTTTGTTATGCCAGTGTAGCTGTTTATATGGTTTTTTTCTCTGAAAAGTATGAGTCATATTATCTAGAGCTCATACCCTCTTCTGTTTTTAATCCTGATTCCTTTTTCACTAAGCTGGTTTAAAGGTTGACAATGAATTGAATCCCATGATGAAGGATCAGGTTTGCTTGTTACTGTTCAGCCTGACCAAACCTGCTGTTGAACTAGTGAATTTGCTGCTTTGTCTCTGCCTTAGAGCTTGTGACATCCAAAAGACTGGTTCTGGAAGCTAAATCAGCAAGAAAAACAACACTCCAAACGAAGAGCTCAAAGCACATTGGTTGGGAAACAAATCCCTGTTGGTTGGGATCCTTGTCTGACTCCTGGCAGGGTCAGCACAACTGTGAGGGTAGAGGTGGGGGTCAGCAGGTGGACTGAGAGAAGAGCTGGGTGTTCTTGTGCTTAGCCAGCTCAGCTATGAAGGGAAGCAGCTCCCATAGGAAGTAGTCATGCATGGCAGGCTGGTGGGAATTACCTCAAGATGAATAAGCCAAGGAGTGGATAGACACGAAGTTTACTGCTGGAAAAGAGCACTGCGAGGCCACCTTTGGTGTAAACTTCAAGTGGAATGGTGCCATGGGAATCGCATTCCACTCACAAGTTTCTATTAGGTTAAGGTGTCCCCTGGCTGCTTTCTTTATGTGCAGCACCTGAAAGGTCCTGATTCAGGAAGACATTTCTTCATTAAATATTTATTTATGTCTTTATTTGAAAGAAACTTTTTCCTCTTTCATCATATCAAAAGCTGTATTAACAGGAATCCATATTATATTCTCCCTAGGAGCCTGACTTTGCTGCCATAATTTACACAAATAATTTTAACTTATTTAACAAGTCCCACTGGGAATATCTTCTTAGGAACAACATGGGCAGATAAGTAGCACATTCAGGGATTGAGTTCTAAATTTGCTGCTAAACTATCCTTTTTTGGGCGCTTTCCTTCTTGTAAGATCATGTTGCACACTTTCCTGTCATGTATTCCTTAGTAAAAATCTCTGATTGACTTGACTTTCCTGGTTTACTTCAACAGTAAATATTTTTGTGTTAAAATTATTACAAGTTGTTGTGAATGTTATCAAATTTCTCTTCTTTCTTCTTCTTTCTTCTTTTCTTCTTCTTTCTTCTTTTCTTCTTCTTTCTTCTTTTCTTCTTCTCTCTTCTTTTCTTCTTCTCTCTTCTTTTCTTTTTTCCTTCTTTTTTCTTTCTTTTTTCTTTTTTTTCCTTGCCTTTCCCCATTTTTTTCTTTTTCTTACTGTGGAAAAGAAAAAATAAATGATTTATAAAAACACGGTTAATGATGTGCATATGGCTGACTTTGTTATCTGACATATGAGGTAGAGGCAGTATCTGTTTTAAGCAGATGGAAGAGATAAAAAGAGGTGCAGTTATTTAGATGCTGTCTGTTGTAAAGGAGTAGGGTTAGTTGGAACCCAAGTAGTTTTACTTTCATTGGTTTTACCCTGGAAAAGTTTAAGATGCTTGGATTAGCACTGCCTAGCTAACTGACTAATCTTGTTGTGTTACTGTCAAGAGTATTTATTCTTAATATTGTAAAATAAAGATATTTATTTGAGTTTTACGATTTTGGAATGCACATTGCTAAACAGAGCCTTTTTCTGAAGAATACTGCATCAATTAAATTGTCTTTTCCAGGGAAATAGGGAATCTGCTCAGTTACTGTTTCCATATTCCCACTAATTAAAAGTGGGCTCAGTTTGTCTTTCTGCAACTGTGATCAACTGAACTCTGTCTCCCAGGTGTTGCCAACAATCTTAGAAAACCAGCATTATTAATATGTATATATCAGTTAGTTTTCTTTCTTAATATGTTGATGGGTATGGAGTAAAAAATACTTCATGCTGCCTTCCAGGTCTTCTTCCTGTTGTACCAGCACTTGGGAATAAAAGGAGTTCTGTTGCCCAGTGGTTGGGCTGTCATTAACTCTCTCACTTCTTGTAAGCAGTGTCTGGTATGAAGTGTGGAAGGCATTTTTTCCAAAATGTGTATAATTTTTGTGGCTTTGAGTGAAGTTACGTAAAAAGAGAGTAATTCTCAAAAGAAGTCAAGTGTCTTTTTTGTATTTTTATGACCCATGTAATTTTGAAAATATCTTAGATTTGTTGACTCTTGGTGAATCATCTCACAATGGAACTTAAACGGAGTGGGTTTCTAATGGAGCTATTCATTCAGCATAGAAACAAATGTACAAACTAACTTATCTTCTCTCCTGTATATAACACACATTTAAACCAGAAATGTCATCCAAATTGCACTCCTTGATTTTTGTATGCAAAAGAACTTGACTTATTACACTGCATCAAAAATTATATTTTCTAGATTTGATTTTGCTGTACTCAGGAACCCCATTTTGTTTTGAGAGAATAATGTAAAGGAGAGATGGCTTTGTCATAAAGATAATTATTTCATGTCAAACCCCAAACTGAACGGTTTAAATTTTCTGATTTTGCAATGCGATTCTTTTCACTTCTGAGCTACCCAGTTTTTCTGAATATCCCTTTTACTTTATATTTACAAATCAAATAAGGATTTCAGCTTAAGCCTCATATACTGTAGTTTTCCTTTCCATTCTATCAGAGGTGTTACTTTTATTTATTTTTAGAATGCATAAAAGCATTTTGCCAATCTCTTAAAAATCCTTTAAGATGCAGCTAATCTAGGTAAACTGACATTTAATTAATTTCTTTATTTACATTCTGACCTTAACTGTAGTGCTTAAAATCACCCTACAAAGAAAAAACTATTGAATATATTTAACTACAAAGTAATAGAGTAAATATAAAGCCTCATCGACGGGATAACAAATTTATTTATTTATTTGGATAAATAACAAATGAGTAAAGAGATTTCTGCTGTTGTGGAACTGAATGAGAACAGAGAAGAGGAATGTATGAAATGACTAAAAACCTAAGAACTCTCCCTGAAGGGGGTTCACATCCTAGCTGATGGAAGATGCAAATATATGTTGTGCCTAAAATGACTCATTATGAGTCTACTAGTCTTAAAATCCTAAAAGCTTCATTATATTTTTTCCCCTGAAGTTTAGGCACTTTTTTTGAGGAATTTTCAAAAATAATGATACCAGAAAAGATTTGTGCTTTCCTAGAAATGAACCTTTCTGTAAAAATTATATACATGAGAGACTTATGTGTGAGAGCTGCTATTGTATTCCTAATATTCCTATGTTTCTTTACTCTGGGAAGCAATAGGGGTTTTTTTGTTTTGTTTTGGTGGAGACTTCTTTTGCGGGACTGGGATGCTGCTATTCCTAAACAGCTTATTTTTGTGGGCATTTTCTTTCCACAAGTCATCATGGGGTACTTGAAAATAAAGCCAAGAGCATGGAATATAAATAATAGTCATGCAATACACTGAAAAATTATTTTTTTCTTCTTTACTGGGTCATTAACAGATGGCCAGCACCAGATGCTTTTTTTATTAATTTGTTAATTAAATTATATACTTATTGTATCCCCCTTTTTTTTTTTTTCAATGCCCACCTCTTAAATGTTATTCACAATACTACTCTTGACTTTGGTCCGCAGAGCATATACAGGTATATTCTTCCTGACTAGAGCATTGTGTGGTAAACAGCACCAGAAAGGGTATTCTAACAAGCAAATAACTTAGGTTAGCAAATCACCATGATCCCCAAGGTATTTGTTGCTCTATGAATTATGAATACGCATGCAGTACCATATAGGGATGTATGTAATGCTTGTTCATTCTCTAAGATGTCCTGGCTGAAACCCTCTGCATACACTTGTCTTTTTCATCTGCTGTGCTGAGTGCCTGCAGGCACAGTAGTGCTCTGCTGTTTCTGTGCCATGGGCAGCCACCAGTGACCCTCTGCAGCCTCTCTGCAGTGCTTCCAGCCTACAGACACAGCTGCAGTTGGACTGTTTCAGGCAGACACCATTTCAGGCAGACACTGGGGGGAAAAGATTTTATTTGCCCAGGTACCCAATCGTCCTGTGGACCTCATCTCCTAGGGTTCAGGAAAGATTCTTTGGTAAGCAAATGGCTGTAATAACCTTATGGGACATCAAGCATTTGATGTCCCCCACCATACTTGTGCTTTTACCATCTGGAAAACAAGAGTCCATTTGAGATTTATCATGCTGCTCATTATCAAGAAATAGAAATCTGCAGCGGTCTGTGGCATTCTCATAGCTTCAAAATCTACAGATGGCTGACTTTTGAAATGATTTCTGGATAGGTTCACATGCTTTGGGTAACAATGTAGTTTCACTGAAGTTTAAAACCCCCTTTTATAGTGCAATGTCAACTAAAATATTCAGAGCCTGCCAAGTTTTTTCCTGGTCTGTATATACAAGATGGATTATTGCTCCTAGACCTATAAAAGCTGTATGTTAAAATATGAATTCTATCAATTTACTCTAGAATTTAATGCATTATTAGTGATTTTTATTGATCCCATAGAAACGGAAAATCTCTGAAGTGAGCTCTATGGACCTTGCTGGATAGTTGCCACTGCTCCTCATCCCATAGTTGCTCTGTCTAAGGGTGAGAGTGCTCTGAATATGTTAGATGTTTCCTGGGATGAATCAGTGTGATTTCTAAGCTGAGTTGCATCATTTGTATTACAGTAGCTGGGAAATTTTGAAGATCTTGGGTAGTGAATCCCTGAGACTCTTGGGATTGGTGAATTGAAAGACTCTCAAGATCACCATATGCTATTTCTTTATGTCTTTGGTTGCTTGGCTGTTATAGGGAGTTTACCCTTGGGCAAGTAAGATAGATCTGCCCAGACAACTTTCTGTCACAAGCAACAAAGCCCATTGTATCCCCATGAGCATTAGAAATAACTGATGATGAAGTTTGACCTACATCACCTGTTCAGCTTGTGAACTGCCTACACTTGTGTTTTGGAGCTTCACAAACCAGATTGGGTTGTCCTTTGGCATAAGATGGAGTGTAATAAAAAGAAGAAATAGGTTGGTGTTTTTTGTTTTGTTTGTTTTGGTTCTTTTTTTTAATCATGTAAATATGAATAATAGAGAAACCCCTGGTTCCCCAGTTTGTGAAACATTGTGTAATCTGCAGCAAAGGTATTAAGTGCATAAGTATGTATCTGATACACAGATATGAATAAGATAATATTGTGCATTTAAAGATTAGCAGCTTCTGCTTTCATTTGTCAAACCATTCTGTCATTGAAGGAACTGGCTTCAAGTGTGCTGTGGGCACTTTTTTTCATTTTTATGGATTATGGTCTCCTGATTGTGATTTTTTAAATGAGCTGTCAGAGTACCCTCAGGCATTAGATGGTTTCTGTTGCTGGTTAGGTAAATGAAAATATTCATCTAATGACTCTTTTCTAATTTCAGGTAAAAGACAATTGGGTATGTCAATGATGATATTACTAAGAGTAAGAAACCCTGTGACAGAATCCTCTCGAATTTTTGTTGTTACCTGTCAGCAATTTACAACTGGCACTATCTGCTGACAGATGTAGTGACTCATTAGTGAAATTGTTTGAAGAAAAAAATTCAGGAATTTTGCAGCTGTCATATGAACATAAACTTAAACTATATTTTTGATCCTCTTAATGACATTGGGAAGACAAATTTCTTAGGGATCATGCTATACTTTTCCAGTTTTTCTTTCATGATTTGACTGCTATAAAAGTGGAAAATTTGAAACAGTGTAATTTCTGAAGCTTTTTGAAAACATGTGTTATTAAAAAATAAAGTTGCAGTTATTACTTTTAGGAAATAACAAAGGTTAGAAAAATATACACTTCCTTAAGTGCCTCCAAGGGAGATATTTAATTTCTTGCTTATTTGTCACTATGAAAATGTCAGGGGAAAAATTTCATGGATATATAAATGAGGAGGTGTTTTCTATCCCTATATGAAAGCTGAGGTAGAGATAGAATGAGGTTCTTGGTAATAAGGGCACAACAATTTTTACTCCTTATCTTGGACAATTTGAAACTGCTGCAGGTCTCAGCTAGTTCAGAGAACACTCTCGACTCAACAGCAGAGAACTAACCTTGTAGTTTTGTATATTATACTACAGCTGTATTCAACACATCTTGTCATTAACTGAAAGAAAGAATATGGCTTGTACTCTAGGAGAGGAATCAGTTGTTTGTTTTTTAAACAATGTCTACTTTCTCTCAACACAATGAGTATAGCTTCATCTTCAAATGTGATTTGATATATTTGAGAGGATCATGTAATTGCTTTCATCTTTTATACATATTTTTGATACTGAGTATGAAAGTTTGTTTGTGAATTAAGTAGACATGGATTAGTAAGGACCGTTTATGATTTTGGTCCCTCTTCAAGAACTTAAAAAGTCCATGGGAGTACAAAAACCGTGACAGATTGCCTGAAAGTTTGCAGTAAACATTGGTTTGAAAAGCTTGTAACAACCTCCATCTGTTCACTGCACACTTGAAAAGGCTCACAGAGCCTATGCAGTAATACAAAGATTCCTGTGAGGGCAGATCTTTTCTTGGGAGGAATGTTTAATTTCACTGGTAATGTTTAGGGACAAGAAACTTCCTAAATACTTCTTAAAAGGCTTTTTTGTTTAGTTTTTCAGTGAAGACAGTCATTCAAGTGGTTTTCATTCCAGTATTTATTTTTATAGTGATATGCATTGTAACTTGCTTCTCCTCAAGAGGTCTGCAACAGGTAAATGAGGAATCCTCAAGCATTAAGTTCATCAGCTTTTTTTGAGCTAGTTTTTGACAGAAGTGATTCTCAAAACACTGTGAATACACAGCTTCATGATGCTAATTCTCATGATGCTGTGAATACATGCATACCAGACTTCAGTCTCAGTGTTCCATACAGGGAAGTGCTTGCAAATTTAGCTCCTGTGAATATTAGGACCTTATGTACTAAATTGAAATAGTAGCTAGCACAAATAAAAAGGATTTTCAAACACTTGACTAGGATCTACTTTATATTTAATGAGAATTTCTATTGATCTGATTAGTTATTTTTAACCTGGATGGTGTCTGCCTTGTACAAGTTCTCCTTTCTTGTGTTTAGTAGTAAGTTCTTAGAAGGATTGACCTTACAAAACTTGTTTTGTGACTCATCTATTTCATTTATTGGGTAAACAACAAAAAAAAAGAGAATGATGTCATGGTTCTTTGTAAAGTTGTTTGCTGTTATAACTACTTTTGCAAAGTTTTCTGTGGAATATATTGAGACACAGATTCACATAAACAATTTAGGAATAATTTTAAATCAATTACAATTCTTTTTATAATGAAAGGAATGCTAGAGACACTAGAAATTACCTCTATGCTAGGATTACAGTTTCATATTTTGTCACATCAAAGAACGCAGATAGCATTTATTGTAACAACACAACAGGTAGTTTTCTGATAATTGGCTTTTCTGAGAGCCAAAAGACCTTCTCTTTGACATAAAAAAAATAAATTCTTGTTTTCTATTATCCTTCACATGCTCTCCTGCAATAAAAATGCCTGGCTTTCAGCAGGGAGGAATTTTGGTTGGTGCTGAAATGCTATTCAGTTTACAAATGATAAACTGTGGACCATGTAACAGCAGTTTGATTTTAGTATGACAATAACTATATTCTGTCATTTCACAGAAGGCAAAACTCTAAAAAAAAATTAAAAACTACAACATCTACATGAGAGTTTTTTCCATTCTTTTTCACAGTACGTGTACCCACCTAATGGTGAGGGGTTGGTATATAGGGGGATTGTGAGATGAGGCACAGATGGAATAGAGTCAGTACTTGTTTACCCTATCATGTGTTACAGGATATACCCATCATCCCCTGATGACTAAGCCCCTGCCATGAGTTTTGGGCCCTCTCTGACTTGTAAAATATCAATCCTGGAACTGCACTCAACTGTACTACTAAGAAGATGTTGTTCAGTTTCAGGCACAATTTCTAAATTATCTATTCAATTGCTTAGATGGCTTCTGTTATCATTTTAGGTATATAGATCTGTGTTTAAATGTGAACAAAACATGGTGGGCTCTCTGTATGGTTCTTGGAGAGAAGTAGTTCAAACAAACCACTCTGAGGAGGGGTCTTAGATGACTGATTCAGAATGAGATGGATTTCCTTTGTTACCAAATGAGATATCTGTTGATTCACTGTCTTTAGAAAGAGTTGAAGTGACGGGGTTGGATTTAGCTTTATAATGAATCTCACCTGAAGTTACTCTGGATAGACAGTTTCATTAATGTGTACTGCAGAAAAAGTATTGCCATTTCTGGAAAATTAATTTGTAATTTTTTAGCTATTAAGCAGTTAAATATATGGAAACACCAGTTTTACTGTTTCTTTGCATGTATCATTAGCACTTTTTAATGAAGAATGGATTGAATAATGATTTTCTGATGTAGGTGCTAAGGATTAATTTTAAGAATTCCTTTATCTCCTGAAGCTCCTATCATGTCACATTTTAAAAATAAAATTGTTCCAAAGAGAAATTCTGCTTGTTCAATAGGGCAATAGGTAACCTCTTCTTGGAGAGGTAGCTGAAATAGCGTTTGAGTGGTGTATAATTCCAGCAAAGGCAGATGAGTTGCTGCTTCAAAATATTGTGCTCACCTTACCACATCTTGTCTTTTAGCCTTTATCTGCATTCTAGTGATGCTTCCTTAAGCTTATCCAAAAATTTCTGCAAAGTGGCTTTGTGGCAGCTGTTTGACAGAAAGAGGAAAGATTTCCCTTTCATGTAGAATGAATCAGGTTGTTGCTGTCTCAGAAATTTAGACCAAAGTTTCATTCTGAACGGTAGCAGTAAGATTATCATCTCCTGGTTTTAGATTTTTAAAATTATGAAAGATAAAAAGAAATTGTTGTAACAATTTAAGACATTTCTTTGGGATGGCTTTTACAAACATCTTCCTTAAATGAGACATGAATTACTAATTCTATGATTTTGTATCAGAAAAGATTAGCTGATTTTTTTGAGATGCTGCTTTGTCTTATGAGTTTATTACAACTCAGTTTCTACTGGCATTAATTTAGGCTGTTAAACCAGCCATAACGTAGTGTTTTTATCATGGCTACTTGAGTTCCTTGATTATTTATTATATAAAACTCCTGAAGTTCTAGCTGTGTTATTTTGACTCCCTAAACACTTCTGAGATAGCCCAATGGCCTGTAGGGTGGGGCATTTTCATTGGTTTTCATTAAACCTTTGGCAGGTAAAGAAGGATCATAGGCACAGATCCTGGAGGGGTCTCCTAGTGGAAGCCAGGTTTGTCCCGTTTCTGTTTTCCTCTCTAGTAACCTTGCCGGAAGTAGCTGTAAAACAAAATATGGGTGACACTGGAATTTAGTAAGGCAATTAGATGTAGTAAGTTAAGCTTAAGTCTTTGTGGGCACTGAGGAATGTAAAGGGATTGAAAAAATGGCATAAGTATGTAAACTCCAGAAGCAGGGAAGGAAAGTGGTAGTGTATTGTTTTGCTAAAATAGGTGGATGTATAATGTGCACACGGTATCCTTTAACACAACTTTTCTTAGTATTTTCTCTTTATTTGTGATCTCATAGTTCCCTTTCAAAAACCAAAATTCTTGTAACATGCATGTTAAGAAATGGGTGAAATCATTAAGAGTATGTAGAGGAGACACTGGTTAAAATTAATTCATAATGTTGTAGAGATCCTTAGGTGTTGAAAAATATGAAGTTAGGATCCATTTGTATACAAAAACCATCAGAAATACTGAATGGGAAACATTAGTCCCTTGCTACAGTCCACATCTTTACAGATGATCCATAACCTTTATGGCACAACAGCACACAATGTAAGACAAATATTTGTCAATGAGAATGAAAGATTGCAGAAGTCAATGAAGTATTTTAGCTCAGCTTTGATTTTTTTTCCATTAGTGACAAAAACTATTCCAGACAAGCAGTTCTTGAAAGATATTTGATATTGCTGCAACACCAGCCATACACTAATGTAATGCTCTGTAACAACTCAAGCTTTATTTTCCTACAGATGATTGCCTAGAATGGTTTATTTAAACTTGAAACCTGAAGAGACTTCTGACTCCATAGACATTATTGACATCTTTGTGCCCTACATGCACCGTGTAGTCAGAGATTGCTAAGATTATTAAGCACCTAATTCATCCCCTGGGGTAGAGTGATTAATTTGCCTTCTAAAATGTGCTAACCCAGAATCTTAAAATATACATTCATCCATTTATGTTTTCCTACTGGCCACATGTGTTGAATTTTTGCTCTGTATAAAATTAAGTTCCTCTGACTTCATTGTTTTGAGTGACTAAAACTATTCTTAGCTCTTTTTTCACCCAGCATTACATGTGTCTCCTTTTTTGCCCATCACTACTGATAAAATAAAAGAAAGAAAAAAAGAGGAAAACAAAACAAAGCCATTGGTGTCTTCTTGAGTAAAACAGGGGTGTTTTTGCCTAGATTGAGACTGCTGCAAGCAGCCTATTTTGATTATTTGAAATATGAAATTGATCAATAAAAATGCAAAATATGGGACCCTTGTTAATCGAAATTTAAAATACCAGTGTATTCTACCTCCCATATTTTATAGATATTCAACACATTGCCAAAAGTGTAATGGATCCATATTTTCATATATAGAACAGATGTCATTTTACTTTTTATTACAGGAGATGCTTATTTTGGACCTTTGGGTTTTTTGTTGTTGTTTTTTTTTCTTTTTTAATTCTCGAAGTTCCATCCTCCAAAATCACTTAAGCCTTTACCCAAGAGAGTGTTTTCCTGTGAATAAAATTGCAGTTTTAATTTTTTTTAAATTTGTATAGGCATTTCTATATTATTTAAAATCCCAATAAGAGTTGACTCATTCAGTTAAATACAACTGCATTTCCATTATTTTTCCCTTGGTCCAAAAAAATTATGGAAGTGTTCTATTACTATCCAATCACTTCTTAAACAGTTTGACTTATGTTTTTTTTTCCCCCCAGTGGATTTTTATTATTTTTTAACCTCTGAACTGATGAAGATGGAGAAAAAGTAAATAGCATGCCGCAAAATTTACATGAAATTCAGACTCAGAAATCTGTTCTCAAGAGCACTTGACCAAAATCAGTAATTACTTATATCATGTATATATTGAAAAGAAAGAAGAAGGGGATCCAGCTAATTACTGTTAAAGAAGTCCAGACAATTCCCATAAATCTGAATGTCATAACACTGCAATAGAGATAGCAGACAGGACTTTGAAATCTATTTCTTTACTGGTATTACTAGGACAGAATTTCCAAATAGGCGGTAATGCTTCCTACCACAGTACTGTCACCATGAAAAATAAGAACTGATCATGATTTAACTCAACCAAGTCACTCAGAATAGAGAGTGAACAGCTGTTGTGTTCAGTGAGTTTATTACAAAAGCATTTTTTACTTTCCCATGAGTTTGACAGGGAAAATAAAGCAGGTGAAACAAATGAAATGTTTGATCTTAGGCTTAACCTTTTATACCACTGGAAAATCCTAGAAGAGAGAACGAAGTATCTAGTTATAAGCAGAAGCCTCTTAAGCACCAGCAGTGTGCTCACTGTTCAGTTTATAGCAGAACTTTTTAACAGAACAAGGTTGCAGCTTCCAAGTCCTTAGAGTATGTTCAGATTTCTAATGCTCTCGGGTGTGTTAAATTCTTACTCAGGTAGTGTATGCCCAAACATTTATCGTTAGTACAGCCCTTCTAACTGTAACCTCCCAGTCTGTCCCAGCTCATGCAGCCAGTAACTGGCACTGCTTAATAACTTGCAGTCCTGGGCAATAGGGCTATGAAGAATAATTTGAGTTTTTTCCCCATTAATGAGCAGAAAGTACTGTAGATCTCTTGACATTCAAGGAGCTATACCACTTCAGCTCCAACCTCTCTAGACTGCTTTAGAATAATGAGGTGATGATGTGATTTTTTTGCAGGATTACAATTTGATGAACTTTCGTTATCTAATCTTCCTAAGATTAATGGAAATGTTGTACACCTTAGCATAAGGTGTATTTATCATGGTATATACACTACACATAGAGGTTTTATAACTACCCTAGTGAAACATCCAAGTTTACCCAGCCATTTAGGATGTGATTTGCAAAGAAATATGAAGATTTTTATGAGATTTAAGAGTGCACATGGTTCTGCCTCTATGTTTACTGCTGGAATAAGAAAGTCCAGACTTCTCAAGGCTATTTGAAAATGAAGAATTAACAAGGATGTTCCTACTGTTGCTAGCATCAATATCTGGGTGGTTTGAGGTAGCATTAACATGTGTGTTTATTTAAAATATAGTTAGCTATGGTGTATGCAGTGAAGATACCTAAATACTGTTATACACAATATTGGCTGTGCTGTGGGTTTTGCAATAGAATTGAGCCTAAATGATCATGTACAATTTTCATGTTAATTTTTAATTTTCAATAGTATTTATAGTCAAGAAAAAATTGGCATACAAACAAGGTGAGACAAGAAGAAGGGGAAAAAAGACCAAAAGAAAATGAATATATATTGCAAGATTCTTCTGGAAACTCTATCTACTCATGTTAACCCTGACCCAAAAAACTGGTACGCCACTTTTGAACAGCAACTTCTGGGAGTTTCACATTTTAATTCCTGATCTTTACAAACAATGCACTGGGTATTCCAATCTCACTTTGGACCTTGGGCAAGACTTCTTACAAGAGAAAGGCTTAAATGTGTCAGCTGAAGCAAGGGCATGAGTAACCAAATCACTCTGTAATAAAATTTGCCTCATTGCTTTTAAGGACTAGCAGATGGTTTCAACTTTATCTCCCACTGGAGACAAGCTGATTGAATTCAGTCTTTGTTTAATGGCTGCTATTTGTGGAAATGAAGATAAAGGAACTAAGCTACAGAGTGGCTGTTCCTGTATAGCCAAGTAGCAGAAAAGATTCTGCTTGTGTGACCAACAGTTCCATTTGCAAAATCTGTTTTTTTCATATAATTGTGATGACTAGCAGTAAGTCATACCTTCTCACAATGAGCAAGAAAGAGTGTAAAGTGGTGTCCTACCTCACTGATTACAGTTAGATTCAGATATATATATATGTTATAAAAAGAAAATATTTAACAACACATTCACCAAATGCTCTCGTTCCCTAACTCTAATACAGGGTGCTGAAATAGAGGCTCCTGAAAGAAACCATTCAAACAGAAATCAAACTAACACAATCTTGTGGATGTGAACCTTACTTTAGAAACCAAATTTACTGGGGCTATGGTGTGTGTTGGGGTTGTCTAAACTGACTGTGTACCAATAGGAATACACAGGGAAACTACCTATTGTGGACTGCACTCTGTTAGTTGAGATACAGAAAGACAAGGTTTGAAAAGTTTCAAAATACTAGAATATTTGTCCTGGAACAGTTGCTCTCCTTGTGGACAATAGCCTATTTGAAATATGCAGACATATTTGTTGAACCTATGCATAGTCTAAGCAAGGAGAACATTTATGTTTGAGGCTAAGTAAAGACCCTTTGGAGGTTTAAAAGTGCAAAATCTGCACTAAAAACCAGTTTGCTGGGAGATCATAGCTTGCCTGGAAAGCAGCAGTCCTGCTTCTGCCCTATTCAACCAGCACAGTTGGTAGTCAGCACGTGGCTGGGATTTGTGGGTTCTCCCTGACTGCTGGACAGTCCTCCCAAGTGACAATGCTAGAATTAGTCCTGAACCCTCTTTTCATGAGAATTTCACAACTCTTAATTTTTGTTTTGAATAGAATGAAATGTCAGAGTGCATGTGTGTTAACTGGATTCTGGTCCAGGGCTGCAGTATCAGAATTTGTGGGAACCTCAGCTCTTCTGACAGACAGTATTCCCACAGACATAACAAGAAGGAACTATCTCTAGGAAGATTCTAGACTTCTTTGCTCTGGGACTTGCCCACAAAGTATCTCTACTTGTGTAGTAGAGACAAGGCACAAGGTCACAACAGCATTATGATTCAATGGGGTTATAGCAGAGAATTTACAGACAGAGAAACATTTTCATTTATACCATTGATCACATGGGAGCACACAGGCAGTATGTTGGTAGAAAGGACAAAGACAGAGAAGACTGTTTAATTACTTACATCTTATAAAGGTGTATGTATGTGCTCCCACACATAAAAGCAATTAGCTCTCCTAAGTAAACCCAATTCAGATAGACAATAGCATGGCCAAAAGAAAAAAGAGCACGTTTTTAATTGTTAGTACTCTCTAGTACTAGTGTAGTACTCTCACTGTGTGAAGCACTGGTGGTACAGCACCTTTCATTTGAAAACCTCCAAGACCTGTAGAAAATCTGGGTAATGGTAATTCCTAAAATGGATGGAAGTAGGAGTACGAACTGCACATAAATACTGGCAAGGTGAAAGGGTTGGTTTTGTCAGAGATCTGGGTTTGATCCAGACATTCTGGAATTTAGAACAGATGCCCACAGAAGAGTACAGACTGCTGCAGTGGAGGAGGTTCTGGTTGCTGAAGACACATACTGTACATACATGGTGAAGACTACGTATCAAAAGGAAGCAAGATTAACACTTGTCTTCATCCAGATAGGCTTGTCAACTCTATGCATAGTACATCTGTGAAGTCTGATTATTGTCTCCTTATTTTGCTGCAATTATGTCTCTGAGTGTCTGTTTCAGCCAGAAGGTAAGGTCATTCAATATGTACCTGCATACATGAGTGTTAGCTCTGCCCTTGCTTCCAGGAAAGGAGAATATTAGTCAAGCTATGAGGTTGTGCTCACACAGCTGTGAGACTGATGGGCAGGAGCTGGGTCCCATATCTTCAGTCTCCAAGAGCACAGTCCAGAGAAATTTGCTCCTATTCTGTACATTTGGTATTCTTAATGAGGAAGCCTCTTTGTAGTCAGTAAAATATTTGTGTCCTTTGTAAATGAAAGTGGTGTTACCTTTTCTCGAATTGCTGCAGGTGCCCTAGTATCCCATTATGAAAATGAGTTCTTACAAGTACACATGAACTGAGAAATAGAAACTATGTAAGAAGAAGTTGGGAATATGTAAAAAATAGCATATTTGCAAAAGACTTTCTAAATATGGTGGGGTTTGTTTTTGTTTTTTTTACAGAGAGGGAGTTGTCACTTGGGTGGTTATTTAATCTTTTGCACTCAAGCAGAAGAAAATATGAGACACACAATTCAGAATGTCTTCAAGTGCTTTCAAAGCTTTGCCATTCTTTAAAGGGTAAAGAAGGGGGAGGGACACAGGGAGACAGAAAGTCATTCAAAGGCGGAGTAATGAAGGGAGAAATGTTTGAAAAATGTGAATGTTATAAAATGTTCACAAGCAGCAAAGAGGTTGAACAACTGCAGAACTGATCCAAAAAAAAAAGGCATCTAATCCTCTTAATTTTTTGCTTCATCAGGGGAAAATGCTGGACGAGAAGAAACATTTTCTGTGTAGTAGAATATGGTAAGCACTTCAGAAAGAGATCTGCTCCAGGCTACATGCTGAATGGTGACCTTCTGAAATTGTTTAAAGTAAGATTCATGGCAAAAATTTCACCCTTTGTCTGTCTAGGAAAGCAGCTTTATCACACACGATCTAAAATGTGCTGAAGTATTCATTTTTTTGTACATGGTCTTATTTATTTCAAGATTTATACATTTTTTCCCACCAAGTTACTTTTGGGAATGAGAATCAGTGTTTATTCTCTTGACAAAATACTCTTATTCTTACCTGTTTGTATTCTTTCTCCTTTGAAGAAATTATGTGACAAAACCATTCACATTATGTTTTTGTAATGTTGGCAGATACAGCTGTAAATTTTAGGTGTTTTTTCTCTTTCCCTTTTTTATTTTATTTTTTTTCCATACCATCAGAAAGATACTAGGCTAATGAATCTGAGCAGATGTTCGGCACTGTGATATAAATTATATCCATATAGATAGTACAATGTTAAATACTCTGTTAATAGTACAATGTTAAATACTCTGTTAAAGGGGAAGTCGTTTACAGTTTTGTAATGCTATGTTTTAAAGATGCTGTAGGGTTTGTAACACATCCAACAGTATTGTTTCCATATGTGCTGAAGATTTAATGTTGAAAAATTTGAGTATGCTTTAAAAGCACAGTACCTCATTGGGCAAGGCCTCTCAGCAAGGGCAGCTTAGCAGCCACTGGCAAAAGCCTGTAACTGGCAGTGACTGGTCAAATCTGACCAGCTCAGAAGACTGGAAAACAGAAGATGGTGAATGAGTAGAAGATTTATGCATGTTATGTATTTTTTTTCAACTCACTGTAATTTAGTAATCTTTTGTGACTTTTCTCCCTTTGGGAGGAAAGCCATAAAAGTCATTTTGAAGATGTCTATAAGCAGTTCTGTTTCTCTCAAGCCAATAAACATAAAATTTACACATGCTATGCATTATGCTTTATTGCCTAGAACACAAGGCCATAGTGGAATTTCATAATAAGGATTTAACCTATAAAATTCATTAGGAATATAATAGGTATCTGTAGAAATTCAAAATAGTTTAGCTTTCAAAGCTAATTATTCCTTCTGTATGTCTTTTTAATAGGTCTGTAGCACCCTACAGCAAGCATGACATTTTCATTAAATTGAATGACTCCAAAATTTGTTGTAAATGGTGTAGGGTTTGGTTTTTTTGTTTTTTTTCCCCTGAAGAATCTCGTTTTTGGAAATGGTAAGTTACTATGGCAGGCTGCTACACTGCTCTTGATTTCAGATTGTGAACAACCATTCAGAATAACATAGTTTGCAGAAACAGAGAATGCTCAATGGTCCTGGAGAAAAGGATCTTCTCTTAAAGAGGAGATGTCATCACCTAAACTGGAGTGAACTATGATGAACACACTACGGAAGGATGAGAGGACCACTGTATACTCTAGTGAGATGAATATCATGAAATAGGGAGTTAATCTAGCATTTTTAGGAGAGGGAACCTGACCAGTAAGTATACTGAAACAGAGTACTCAGAAAGAGAAAGATCAAATACAATCACAATCTTAAATTATAAATGGCTCTGGTAGACATGAAAGAAGCTTGCTTTAGGAATGAGGATAGAGTGGCTATAGGGTATATCTGCAAATTTTAGTTTGGGTTAGACTAGTCTGCTTTTGAAATTAATTTCCCAGTCATTCCCACAATCTTTGATATCTTTCACATGATAAAACAGTTTTGGAGGATTTTATGTGACTACTTTCTCTATGAAATTAAATCAAAAGTTGGTCTCTAGGATCTCTCTTTAATGCACTCCAAATGTTAGTGGATGTCAGTCAACAGGTCCAGAGCAGAGCTTGGAATCAAGGCCCCTAAAACATACAAAATATGACCACTGCTTCTCAGAACCAATATTTTACTCTACAGATCAATTTATATTGTGGTGCTCTTATTATTGAAGGTGTAGCCAAAGAGTAATTTAAAAGGAGAAATAAGATCCATAGAGCACATTCTACTTGGTAAAGATGATTTTTTGTATTTTGCTAGAACATACATTGTGCAAACCGAAATTCCTCAATAAGAAGCAGAAAAAGAACCAGTGGAAAAGCGTTTATTAAATACTAAAGAAAATTATGTAGACGTGCTTGCATAAAGAATTTCTCTCAAGTCTGTGCTGCTGTGTAAAACATT
This sequence comes from Campylorhamphus procurvoides, assembly GCA_013396655.1. Taxonomy (NCBI): domain Eukaryota; kingdom Metazoa; phylum Chordata; class Aves; order Passeriformes; family Dendrocolaptidae; genus Campylorhamphus; species Campylorhamphus procurvoides. Next base: position 218,158 of record WBMV01003351.1, read on the forward strand.
GGCACACACTTTACTACTGCAATGGGTGAAGCCAATTTACAGTTTTCAGAATCTCATTTGATAATCAGTTTAGAATAATTCTTAGTGGCTTTTCAGACTGCAATTTAGGATTGTGGTTTAGCATGTACTTTTCCTCAATCCAGAATGACTTGTGTATTAAAATCTGTAAATTGATTCTTTTGCAACATTTATTTTGTGAAATCTGCATTTTGAAAGGTGTCAGTGTTAAACATAGGTTAATCTAGCAATCTTTTACTGTGAAAATGTATTCCACAGGGCATTGAAGTGTTGTAGTAGAAAACTATTTGGTAAAATAAGCAATCAGATAAGAATTTCAGCTTAAACTACTTTTTTTTGGAAGAATTAATTATCCTAAGATTCCTGTTTGAGCCAGCTGCTAGAATTTGTTGTGTGAAGCAGTCATTTTCTTATTAAAAGTCTAAATTTATTTAAGATACAGTTGGATGTGGAATTTCTTGGTACAGTTACAGATACCATTTTTTAAAAAAAAAAGGTTCATTTTTATTACTTGAATTTTACAATTTGGTTCTTCAGAGACAGCAACTAAATGTGAATAGCACACTTAATTCCATTTTGAATAATATTGAATGTCTTAGCATTCTGTAGCTCTGTTTAGAAATGAAATTAAAATGTTTTATTTTGTAGTCTAATCCTGTCCTAGTCATCCATTTTAGTTTTAAACAAAGCTTTGAAATATCTCTTTTTGACAATTAAATCATTGCCTTTCATGCAGTTGAATGCTATGATTCTGCATTTCTTTTTCATTTCACTAGAAATACTTCCAGCTAAGCAGATATGGATACAGTTAGGGGGTAGATACAACTGTCTGAGGTGGGAAATACTCTCTAGTGATGCAACAATAAGAAGCTTCTGTGATAGCATTCTTCCTTCACATTATATCATGGAAGACTGTTCATTGTATGAAGGTTCAAAGCCTGCCTCCTGTTTGAGGGTAAACAGGGGAGAAGCAAATGAAATGAAAACTTGAGTTAAGACTGCAGTGAAATAGTGCTAACTTCACTCTGGGCTTCTTTGAGGGATATTTTTCTAAACAGAAGTACATACATGTACATATGACAGTAATGGGAATGTGTGCAGTAAGAGGGAAATATCTGTAATTCTAGTGTGGTCTATATCTTTAACTGCATATACATCTTTAAAAACAGATCTGAAAGTATCACCTTAACCTTTTGCCTGTACATGTCCTAAATTTAAAGCATATGTGCCCACAATCTAATGTTAAATTTTATTTGCATGGTATTCAAAGGAATTAGAAGCAGAGAAACCTGAAGGGGCATGGGAAACACAGACAGGAGTGAATAGGGTAGACTGTCGCCTCATATACTCTTGGAACCTCATCTTTGCAGGGAAGACACAAAAAAAGAAAGTACATTTTCTACAATTAGCAACCTTCTTCTGTCATATATTGCCTAAAACATGTCTTTATATGGAATTATGGCTGCTTTTACTGTTGATTCCCCATATCTGGCACCTTACAGAAGGAAGAACGTCTAAAATACAGCTAAGGAAAGAAAAGTTAGAGATGATTTACTCCTAAAGTAGTGGCTAAATGTTAAAGATGCTAGAAACAAATTAGATCTTATAACTTTTACTATGCTTCATTTATTGTCTATTTTGAGTAATATTTGGTTCATAGTTTGCCACATTGTCCAGGGACAGATCTTCCAGAAAAAGTTTTAAGAAAAGCAGAAGTGTATAACTATTAAGTATTATGACCACAGAGGAAGTTTCTTATCTTCCAGGCATCTAGTTAGTAGCTGCTTTACTGTGGAAGCATGAAGATTTAGGCCTCCTATACATTTTAATCCTTTTTAATATACACATTTTAACAAATTGGAAATTGAAACACTGGATTTCAGTTTTATTATGGAAGACAAATTTATGTTGTCATTTAAAATGCATTCATGAAAAATTACAGCAAACAGGTAGTTATGCTATGTGCATTTGCTCTCATTAGTTGGGGAGAGGAGCAGAGCTTTAAAAAATTACATTAGCTAACGTAAGAGATTCTAAGAAATGTCTTTCTGTGAAATGGGACTTGGTGACAAGTGATTACTGGTAGGATGTATATGGTAGCCCACAGACAGGAAGACAATTTAAAAAGAAGATTCTACTCTCTTACAGTCTAAACATAGAGAGACTAATAAGGCTTGCATTGGTTTGATGACTTTTTGATCATCAGTTTGCTATTTTTCAGTCAGAGCTTTTTTGGAGAACTGTAGTGCAACATTGCTTTACACAACACAGTATTTACAAATTGTTTGCAGAATCACTTACATTTCTTGTTGGAGTTAATGTTTACTATCTTACTCAGATCCATGAATCATCAGTTTAGGGTTATATTCTTTCCTGGGGTCTGTCCTTCATTGCATCTTTTCAACTTCTCTGAATCTCTTTCTGTGCACCATTTAACACCATTTTCAAAAGCAGAACCCAACTACTAAACTGTTAAAATACTGAATATGGTATAGAATGGACCTGGTATGAAGCAAAAGCCTATAAATTCATTAGACAAGGTTATTTTTTCTTTTTTTTTTTTTTTTCAATCTTTGTTAAGATGTTGGTGGTCTTCATCTTTACCCGGATACTGAAATTTCAATTCCATGTAAGCTTTCTAAGTTCAAAACTTATTGTTCAACTAAGAAACTAGCCAAGAAATAATGTATGTATTATATTACTTGTATCTGTATCATCTACTAACCCTTTGATCTGCTGTTGCGCACTTGCTCTGTTGTACATGGGGCTTTCATCTTGCAAACACTGAAAAATGAATTAATTTCAAAGATAGCATTAATGCCATTGAAGAATAATTTCACATATTCCCTCCGAATTTCAGGCCTAAATCCTTTACTGGCTAATCTTGTGATTCGGTTCAGAAGGCGTTACAATTTCATGTGAAGGTCCATTGATTTATTGCCAGAGGTGGTGGAAACTGTTTTGTTGGTGCTGGCAAATATGATAAGGGAAGAGCTATACCACCATTTTCATGTAGACAATTTGGATGTTTTAACTGACTAAAGTTAATCTCTGTGTCTAACTTCTCATCAGGAAATAAGGGTCAGCCATCTGGCAGTGATAAATTTGGCTGGAATGGATTCCATCTGCTAAAATATGATGTAAAAATATTCTGCTCTTCCATGGCACTGGAAAGATATGACATCTGGGATTAGACAAAATAAAGAAGCTTGAAATTGGAAGGCATTGACAAAATGATTTCCCTTCTGAGGAATTGGAGAGGTGCCATGGAAGGGTGGAACTAACGACAGGCCAGTAACTACAGTTTATCAGTTCGCAGATAAGTTCTTCTAGAAGTGAATGTTAACTCAGAAGTTAAACACCGAGTTCACTCTTCCTCTCCAACCTCACTCCACCACTTCTAAAGCTATTAGGTAGATTTATGGCCAAGAGAATCACCTATCTGAGTACATAAAGATAGAGGTTTCTCATGTGAACGTGGAATTTTGTGCTACCTGACACCCAGCTGTTTGCAGCTGTGCAGCTTGTGGTTTACCAGAAGAGCTGGAAAAATAGGAAAGGCTTTGCACTGTTTTATCTACAAACTGAAGCAGGTAGCTTCTCTTTTGATTGGTCATTACAAATATATCACAATAGAGCTTCCAAGAATCCTATTTTTCAAGGTGCTGAAATTGCCTGAATAATGAACTGGTATGCTCTAGAGCTGATGATTTAACTTTTTTCTTTGCCTTTTCTGTATACTGAGACATGAAATTTTATCATCAAAATTCAGTATCTTCTGCATAGGTAAGGTCTGTTCAAATTGGCTAATTTGTGTTTCCTAGTCTGTGACTGGCTGATGCTGAAAAAAAAAATAGCAAAGATGTAACTCATCTGGGATTATCAATTCCCCAATAGTAAGATAAACTACTATTATACTGAGTGCTTTTAGTATGTTTTTCCTCTGAATTGTGCCAGTTTTGAAAGCTGAAAATTTTACATGTGTTCAGGTGACAGAGAAATCCTAAGGGATTCGGAGAAAACCTGCAGGTCATCCAGGTGTGAGCAGTTTCCCTGGGGAGCCCACATCCTTGTAGACATTGTTTCCAAAATATATCTTTTGGTTTAATTTGAAAACTTCCTTTAAAATTAAGAAAACATTTTTAAGGAGTGACATATGGAAAATTCTGATCATGATTTTTTTTTTTGCCTGGAGCAAAGCGAGCTGCTTTCTAAATTATCATGTCCCAGAGAGGAAAGATGTGAAAATAAGGGTCTGTGTTTGACCCTATCCTGAAGACTGGAATTATAATGCATCCTACAGAATTACTCAACAGACACCATGCTAATGTGATGTTCTTTTTATAAGTCTAGGCAGTGGTATGCCATCATATATAACTCAATGGCTGCTGTAACGTGAACCAGTAGGCATTTAGTTTTAGAGTACTCTGTACAAGTTAATTTTCAAAAATCAATCCTCAGTAATTGGTTTAATAGTTAATAATAACTGACTACGATGGTGTAGTAGAGGAGCTATTATGTCCATTGAAACGTCTGTAAGTGTGAAAATTTTTCATTTGTGACCACAGCAAAGAGAAAGGTCTTAACAACTTTTTTTGCTTTACTTTCGCAGAAGGCAATTAAACAAGAAGTTTGTGCTGGTTGGAATTTTTTTATTAGCTACACCCCTCCACCCTTCTTTTTTGTTATTGTAGGTAGTGATATAGCTGCTTTTGTAGCCAAATCTCACATAAATGCATTAATTGCAGTTCAGCAAGAAATGCCGAGCTTAAGGAACATTGGGAAATAATGTAGGATTCAAGTAAATACAAAGAGACTTTGACTAGATGTCCATTTTTTTGTGTATATAATGGCATATTTCAAAAAAATCTGTGTAATTTTAATATAATGAAAAGCAGACAGTATGAGTTGAATTTTAAGGCTGTATTCCTGAGAAAGGGATTTAGCTGTAATTTTCTTCTATTTCAATACGGAATACGTGAGCTTAAATTAGGTAACTGCTTACTTGTCTTGCTGGCTCATGGGCTCAGTAAAAATACTGCTGCACAAAATTTTCAAAAACACTTTTTAAAGGGATGTAGTTTTATGGTTTCACATATTTTGTCCTTTTGTGTTTAAATGCCGTATATTTTCACTGATGACAGAGAATCCTACTTCCCTTCCATGTTTAAATTTTTGTCTAAATATTGGGCTTGATTTCTTCTTCTAATTTATTGGTGACTTCTCTTACTATTCCTGAGGCTTCTTTCAATGTACAGCTTCCTAGTCTTGAAGCTGTGACATGTGAAAATCAATCTCAACTTATATTTAAGCACTTGTAAAATACTGTTTCCTTGGCTAAATCCCCAAATTACTTGTACCCCCACAAAGTACACTTATTTGAATATAAGTAGGCTTGTAAAAGAAGACAGAAGAATTTAAAAGTTTGATCATTTAGAACAAATGTAATAATTCCTTTTTCTCTTATTTTGCTTTAAAGAAAATGCTAAGCATGTGCTTCAACAATTACTGAATTGGACTAAGTACACTCAGTTATATAGAGCCTTTACCTAATTTGTGATCTGAAAAAACAAATATGATTAATACAGAGGACAACACTCTAGTGCAAGATGCTGATGCTTAGAAAGTAAAGTTCATTTCACAATTTGACAACATCGTGTGTTACATCCACTTGTTTCCCTCACTTATTTATGATCTTCTTTGCTCCAACATTCCAGTCTGTGGGGTGTAATCTGGATCTGATATAAATATCTAACTATATAGACATAAAGGCATTACTAGATCTAGACCTTTGTGTAACAGCTAGTAATTGAAAAGAAACCTAGTGTCTCCACTATCTTCACAAATATTGCTTCATTTCAAATAGTTGCAATATTAGTAGAATAAAAACCACATCAAATATTCATCTTTGCCAGCAGGTTTTTTTTGTTGTTGTTTGTGTGTGTGTGGGGGGTTTTGTGTTAGCAGATTGCCTTTACAGAGAGCTTTCATGTTTGTTATTTGTCTCCATTTGCTGAAGTAGCTGAGTATGGTCCAAATGGAAACATAAATCACAGAAAAAGCTTATTAAGAAATGTTTATATTGTTGAATTAGAAAGCAGTAGGTAGTATTTGTTAGGCTAGATAAACTGTATATTGCTGTCTTTTGGGGAAACTAAAACCTGAATAAAATCTTTACCTTGGACACTCAAGTTTTTCTCCAAAGGTTAAGCTGATACAGCAGTTACTTCTTTAATTATTTATGGATGAGACATGTGAAATGCCTGCCAAAGTTAGCCAAGAGAAAATAATGGCTAGTATTAAACATTTGACCTTGAAAGCAGCTCTGATTGAAAATAATTACCCAAGTTTTAAAACCTTTATTTCCTGTTCTGGTGGCAATGTCCTTCTTAAGCTGTAATAAATTGCCCAATCATTTTAGCATCAGATTAACTTGACTCAAGTGTTTATTTCACATTAAGCTTCAACATTACTGATGCACTATGTAAAAGTGATATTAATTATCAGCAAGGTTCTTTTTTTTTCTTTAAATCCAGACTTCTTTGGTGGTATAAATTTTCATTGATTTTGCCCTCAATGTTCCACTGAGGCCAGATGTCATTTCAACTTATCAAAATCTTAAAATTAACTCTGAATTTTCTGCTGACCTCTGATGTTTTGGTATTGAGCAGGTGCAAATGAATTCTCTTAGACTCCTTTGTTATTTCTATCTGTGTTGTCAATCTAGTTTACATTAACATCTGGAAAATGGATATGGGAAAATTATAGGTCTTTTTAATTATAATTAGCTGTCAGTCTTCTCAATGAGACATATTTTGGTCATTAAGTGAATAAGATTGGCTCATGAATATTTCTTCATAGAATACATATCTAAAAATAAATTATAATTTTTTTGTTTTCAAGCATAATGGTGCCACCATAACCACTGTGCAGAGATTTATATGGGGGTTTGTGTTCTGGCAAACATTTTGCCTCAAGGACACCAGGTGTAGCTTTGTAGGGTCCTTTGATTAATGTCTGTCTAGTAACATCACTGGTCGCTTTGGGCAAATTGTTCTATAAAAGGAAATCTTGCTGACATGGAAAAGAAAATTGCAAATCTGGTATGCATGAGATTTTAATTACAATAAACAACAATTAAGCAGATTATTATAGCCGTGCAATTATTACTCTAAAGTTGACATTGTGTCAGCACCTTATTTTCATTGCTTTTGTAATCAGTCTGTAGAATTTGCCTTGAGCTAAAATTTTTAAAGTCAACAACAAGATTTCAGACAATTTATTTTTGTAATTTGTTTTAGTTACCAAAGAGATTTTCAGAACTTTCTTTCTGTTTCTTTTTTTTGGTCACAAAGCCATCAAAAATGTTGCATCTATCTGGTTCATAACAAGCCACATCCTGTTACCCTTATGCAGTAAGCCTCCCTCTGACTGTTAATTAATTGTGCACTACTGGTGTGCAGTAATTTGTATTCCAAATGTCTTGTATAGTGCATTAATGTCTTGTAAGAAAACTAGTGGAAAATATTTTTTAAAGCTTCTTAAATGGTCTATTTCATTACATGTGTCCATCCACTTTGTGGGTCAGAGAAAACTAATAGAGACTAAATCTCTCAGTTTGAAGAAAGTGCATCTCCTCTACAGCCTAAATTGAGCCTCATTGCTACATGTGATCAATAAGTCATTTTTTTGATACTGTTTTCTCCTGCCTATCCACTTCTTGCTTTAAAAAGGTAGAACTAGCAATATAATTAATGGAGAGGTAATAGCATTTCTAAATGAAAAATAGAACTTTGGTAGGATTGGAACTAAATGCCTTTGAACACAGACACATTTTCCTCTCCTACATGGCACTTCATGGTAATTGAGCAAATTTTATAGGGCCAAAATTAGTCACAAGAGAACTCTCTATATTACTCTTTGAAAGCAATGGAGGCACAATGAGAGTCTTGTGAAAAAAAGAAAAATATTAATTAAGGAAAGAAACTATCTGGGGAGTACTTTAGCTTTGATATGTTTCAGCTTTTGAGCTTACCTGCATGATGACTGCAGTGAGACTAAACCTGCAGACTGGCTCCAAATGTCGGCAGCCCAGCTGGGATAAGTTTTTGGCAAAAAGACAAGGAAAAATAAAGGGTCTGCAAAGCTTCAACTGCAAACTATGTCAGCTGCTGTCAGTGAAACTACCCAAGAGAGGGGGAGAGCCTTCAGGTTTCCACAGTTTCTGTAGAAAACTGCTGCTTGAAGAACACAGGAGGTGCTCATCTGGAGCCATTTCTTCTCACCAGTGGAGGTAAACTAAGCTGAAGTCTACTCCTCTCTCACACTTAGGAGTGGCTCCATAGACCTTGCCAAAACTGAGTTTCTTTCATTTTATCGTTTTCATTGAAATGACCTAGAAGAATTCAGAATGAAAATGTAGAAAGTTGCCTAAATTTGACCTTTAATACACTTAGATTGCCAGTTGCAGAAGAATGTGTGCATGAACAATGAATCTTAAAAAGCTCTAGTTAGTGCAAGGTAAATAATTTTTTGTTAGGTAGTTATGTAGTTAGGTTGAGTATTACACAGCTACAAACATGTGGGTCCTAACATATTTCCTTCTGTGTGTTCTGCAGACACATAGGGATCTAGAATTTTATGTAAATCATGAATTTACTTGAGGTGTAACAGATACTTGTAAAACTTAGTATTTTTTTCTTTTTGTGAACTTCAGAGAACTTAGTTAAAACCATGATCAGCAATCTGTCTCTGTATTTCCTGGAGTCTGAGTACTTTAATGTAAGTAAAGGATCATCACAATGAAGGTTTGGTATGATAAAATTGTTATTCTCCAAAAGTTACCTTTTTCATGTCAAGAGGGGTGCCTAAAATTGGAATGACTAAAACTAGAAATGTTAAACCTAATTTAGGGTTGTTTTTTTTTTAAGATTACTGGATAACTAAAGGGTCATTATTCTTTTGGTTTTTGCTGTAGAAATATAGCTGGCTGAAATTTTTGCCTGGAGGTAGTTAATTTATTAAGTGTTTTCTGACTATATTATGGATTTTTTTTAAAAGCATAGTTGAACATCACTCTACAGTTCATTTCTGCGCACAAGATTTGTCTGCATGTACTGTCATCATTCTTTCATATCTCTTATTTTTTGCTCATGATGGAGAAATTGATGTTCTAATACCCACATCATTTCATTGTAGAACTATTAAAGCTATGGAAGGAATCTCAGCAACGCATTCCATTTAATCAAAAACAAGAAAAAACAATTACAGTTGTGTAGTAAGTAATAATTTTCTCTTCTGAAATGTTATTTAATGTGCAGAGACCAGTGTTCTAATTTTCTGTGTACTAACCAGTGCTAACCCACTGACCTTTGGTACCCAATTTCAGAATTTTAATATTAATGCTGGAAGGAAAAGCTGCAGCTACAAATCCTTCCAAAGCACAGATGCCTTTTTTTTTTTTCCCTTTCTTACTCAGTGCACCACACTATTTCTGCTCATGAAATACTTCTGAATTATTTACAGAATCACAGAATCAGGCAGATTGGAAGGGTTCATTGAGTCCAACTTCTAGCCCTGCACAGGACCATCCCCAGGAGTCACGGAGTGTTCTTGAGAGTATCATCCAAATGCTTCTTGAACTCTGTCAGGCTTGGTGCTGTGACCACTTCCCTGGGGAGCCTCTTCCAGTGCCCAACCACCCTCTGGGGAAAGAACCTTTTCCTAATATCCAACCTAAACATGCCCTGACACAACTTCAGGCCATTCCCTTGGGTCCTATCACTGGTCACCAGACAGAAGAGATCAGAGGCCTGCCCCTCCTCTTCCCCTCAAGTTAGTAGGCAGTTGGAACTCTAATGAGGTTTCCCCTCAGTCTTCTCGACGCTGAACAGAGGAGTAACCTCAGCCCCTCCTCACACAGCTTCCCCTCAAGGCCCTTCACCATCTTTGTTATCCTCCTTTGCACAGTCTCCAATAGCTTAATATCTTTCCTACATTGTGGTGCCCAAAACTGCACGTAGTAACAAGGTGAGGCTGCCCCAGTGCAGAGCAGAGCAGGACAATCCCCTCCCTTGCCCGGCTGGCGATGCTTTGCCTGATACCCCCCAGGACAGGGTTGGCCCTCCTGGCTGCCAGGGCACTGCTGACTCACATTCAACTTGCCATCGACCAGGACCCCCAGGCCCCTTTCCATGGCACTGCTTTCCAGCATCTCATTCCACAGTTCTTTTCCTTAAGGCAGGCATTATTACAGTGATTTGACTCTGCAAAAGAGAGAGTCCCTGTCCCTTGTTCTGATAGACTTCAATCTGAATCCTCTTATTGTTTGAGTTTATCTATAATTTAATTTTCTAGACTTCATTACTGACACTTAAGGACATACTTACTTAATGACAATGTTTCTTCTCTTCAACATCACTGTTGTGGGTAGAAGTTTTATGCCTGTGGGATGGACACATAACAATTGATTTTTTTACTGTTAATTTTCAGTTCAAAGCATTTTAACATCAGATAGCAAGGAGAAAATATGTTTTTGCCCATGTTAAAAAGAAAAAACCTTATGTTTTCTAATCTCTAGTGTACTCAATGTTTCAGATACGGTTTGACATATGCAGTCTTTGCATTCTAAGGTCCTTGAGTTTTTTGCAATAAGCACTGAAAATACGACAGTAAATAGTGTTATTTCTAGAAAACACGATAGCAGTCTTTTCCAAATACCAGTGCCTAATTACACTTGGGAACAATGGGATTGATTTGTTATTGTTTGGTTCCCAGTTGCCAGTGATGATATGTCTGAAAGAAAAGAAAACAAGCAAACTGCCCAACATCAATCATGTAATGATGTTATCAGATTTACATATGAGGGATATTCTCTTTCCTCCACTCATTTTCTGTAGTGATCATTACTTTATGTTTTGCTGTGTCTCGATTGCCTGCCTGCTACCTGTCCAAGAGCCGATCCAAGCAGCTGGGCTGGGCTGGCTTGCAAGGCAGCAATGATTAACTGCAAAGGCCATTTAAGTCAGTGGCCAAAACTGCCTCTAATCCAGCTCCCATTGAAAGAAAGGCAGCAATAACGAACCTCTCAGACTGTGACACTTCTGTGAGTTCATTTATGTTTTGTCCTAGAGGAACAAAATATTTTGCTCCTAGAATGTCTCTTGAAGGGTTCCCATCTTTTGAAATATGCATAATGATCTCATTGTGCAGGCAGGGTCACAGGTGGAGGCAGGACAAGAGCATTGCATTGCTTCATGTGGGAAAGCAGTAGCAGTTTTACTAATACATTACATTAAAAGAAAGAAACCATTTCAAGTAGCCTTTTTCTTTTTTTGTGTGTGTGTGCTGATTGAGTCTCATATCTGTGTACTGTATGTGTTCAGAATTATTTTCTGAGGAAGTTTTTATGCATAACATTATCTATCAAAAGATAAGCTTGAACCAACAAGGAAACGTGCCAGCTTTGTGTTTATGGATTTCTATACATTTGAACTTTAAATCTGTTAGCACACAGGAGATGATGACAGAAAACACTGACACAGCACCTAGAATTAGTGTTATAAATTGCTGTATATGTAGGTTAAGATGTAAACATACTGGATCAGGGAAAGTAAGACTAATTAATGAAAGATTTTTCCAGTTCTCCCAAGAACAACATCCTTCATAAGTAAATAAATGACTACACAAATGATGACAGTTTTCCACTGGATTTTGTCTTTAATCATTCAAGTTAATCAAGCTTGTGAACTCTAGTCAGTTAATAGTGGTCTAGCAAAAGTTAACTACAGTTACTCAAAGCTTCTAGACAAAGCACAGACATGGAAGATAAGAAAAGAAATATATTAATGTATGAGGAAGCTTGTTTAATGCCCACTAGTCTTCCAATGTATATCTTTATGTATGATGTTATATCACGGTGGTGTTTGGCTGTCTCATCATTCATTATCACCCTATGAAAAAAAGGATATATTGTCATGTCATGTAAGACAAGCAACAAACTGAACACTAATTGATGTCCAAATAATGACTTGCCTCACAGTTACCTTAAATACACAAGCTTTCTGAAGCAAGAAGGGAACTGTGAGTTAAAACTCACAAGGTGAAAAAAAAGGTCTTTACATATTGACACTGCAATCTAAAGTTAGGGTATTGAAACATGATTGATTTTGTAAGTAATAGAAAGAGTCAGTATTCATGGTACACTCTTACAAGCAAACTTTCTAAATGCAATAATAGCAACAAATCCACAGCTAAATCTGTTAATCAGGTGCTAATGTATGAATTTTCCTCAGGGTTTTTTATCACCATAATGCTAAAATAAAAGTTATAGAAAGTTAATCTAAATGGATATTAACATTTTCAATTTGTTGCTTCAGGGTCAGTGTATGAACACAGAAGCTTTTCTCTGCCATCCCCTCGTGACATTGCATCTCGCTAAAATCAACATTTATGAAGCAGATTGATACGACTTCTGACCTTTAGACTTGGAGCTGTATCTGACTCCTGGCTACATCAGGCAAGGGAAATTAATGAGTGTACCACTCTGCTTTGCTGTAAGATCTGTTCCTATAATGATAATTATAATGGCACTGTTATGTTATTATGGTTGAGGTGCTGTCATCAATCCCATTATTGAAACAAGGATTTTAAGGGGTTGATAATTCAGCTATAAAAACAATATTTATGTTGCAGTAGTGTAATCAAGGGTGAATGCAAGTGAGCGAAGACTAAGAGTTTCTACCAAACACTGCTGGGATAGGATCCAGTCTGTCTAATTTAGCAATCTCATTCCTAGTTCCTTTTGAAGCCTTCCATGAGGAGAAGTAAAACTTCCACAAACAGTGCTGTGATGAGGCTATGCAGGCCTTTGGAGGGTCATTGTATCTCCATACATTTCCCTGTGTAGAATAAACCTCTTGAGACCTTCCATGGCACCTACGCTTCTGGTCTGACTACAGGGGTAATGTACAAAGCATTACTTTGCTCCTTATTTACTGCTCTGGTGGTTGTTGATTATTATTATTTGATTGCAATCATTAAAGGAACTCTTATTAGATATAAGGGCTGTGTGTTGCTAAGCACATTGTGCAAAGGGTGAACAAAACATGCAAAGGCACTACTCTTCTGGAAAGTAAGAGACAACACTTTCCCCCTATCTCTATCCAAACAAAACAGTGATTTATTTTCAGTATAGTAAATTCTGTAGGGTGGATTAAGTAATATATTAATCTTCACTTGTGTTGGATCCTGTCAAAATAAAGGCTTCTATTAGTGACATACGTCTTGAATCACTGCTGTCTCACATATACAGGACACACTGTGAAGTATTTCTTAACAAATCTAGGTAGTATTTTACTTGAATAAAAATCTGAAATTTAGTGAATCAATTCAAGGAAAAGTGCTGTAAAAACACAATAATTATTCTATGCTTTTAACCAAATTGCCAAGATGAAGGTGGGCATAAACTGCCTTATTTTTTCATTTGTTCTGATTATCTGTTAATATAGCAAAGTGCAAATCAATTTGTAATAGTACATTAAAACTCAGTGTATTTTTTTTGTTGTTGCAGGAAGACTTCTAAGGCTATATAATATTTTAAAATAGTTTTAATGTAACAAAGAGAATCTCTGTTTTACAGCTGATGCAAAATTAATGGATTAGTTGGAATGAAAAATAATATTGTGGACGGACTATTTGGAGATATAAATGCAATGTTGAAGTATTTTAGTGAGTATACTGAATATATGCTTTCATTTGCCTTTGATTGCTAGCTCTTGGTGATAATTTTTTATGAAAGCACTTTTTGTAGAGTAAGTTATTATTTTGTATAAACTAATGGTGCAATACATTTTTTCAGTACCAAACAAACTTGTTTTAGCTATTAAAAAATCCAACCAGCACTCAGAATTATTCTTCACTCTCTTCTGGTGTCTCTTAATAGACACAGAGGGGTTTTTTTGATCTTGCTAATATTTTCCTTATTTCTCAGGAAAAAACACTAAAGTTCTCTACAGATAGCAACAGACATTCTTAATTTATTAAGAAACATTTTCATAATCAAAACATTTATTTCAAAATTGGAGCTACATGACTATCTTCAGGCACTTAACTTTGGCCTTTAAGAAGATGGTTACCTTACTTTCCTGCTATGGTGAAGAGAATGAAATAAGAAATTTCAAAGGGCAATTTAGACTGCAAGTGAGCCAAATCACCCCTTGAGATGAGTATCTTTGTACTAGTCACATAGGCCTTGATTTGTAATGTATTTACTACTGACATTTTTGTGAAACTTTTGCTGCTGGACCACAGAAATTACAATGGTGCCTAGGAAGTAAATTACCTTCCTGTTTCCAGATGGAAAATTGCATTTAAAGACAATTACGTATGTTATATAGGTAGTCTTCTGCCTAATCTAGTTTTAGAGAGTCTCTTGAGCTAATAAAGCAAATGAACAGGTACAAAGACTCACCTTTTCCAGTGATGCAGAATTCATACCTGAGGAGTACTTGGAAACCACTGCTCCTTATAATCCTCTATAGACAAAGATTGTCAAAGTTGGCTGCTTTGGCAATGTTCCTGATGAAATTGTAAACAAGTGAAATTGTTAACTACAAAGTTGGAGTTAAAAATCTGCAGCCCACAGATTACATTTGGGAACTTCAGACACTCTGAAATATCCTTCAAAATAAAGATTTTAAAAATCAGATGTCTATAGAGGGAGTGAGTTTCTAACAGAATTAGTTCTTTTGCACATATAATTCCCAAAATTTGATTATTCCCAAGTGCAACCTATTTTATCCTCTCATCAGGCATGTGGTTTCACCTTCTGTTGGATGTAGTTTGCTCAGTTTTGGTCATGTAAAGCACCCAGATATCTAAGCCTAACAATATTTAAATTATTTTTTTATTGTCTATTTTTAGATTAATTGCTCTTTACCTTTATCTGTTTTCTCCATTATAGAAATGTCCAGATTAGATTTGAATATCTAATTTTTGAGATATTGAATTAGGACTAATCATTCCCTTATATGTTGTATTTATAACACTGAAATCCAAAGAAAAAAGAAGTCAAGTTTCAGAACATGCAATTTCTGGGACAGACTGAGTTTAATTTTGGAAAACTTAAACTTCACTTTGTATATATGAACATGTATGAAATAAAAGGATTGAGCTATCTACACCTTAATCTTATTCCTTAAATAGGTTTTTAAAACAAAAAAAAATGCAACCCCAAAAAAAAGCTAGGGTGCAACGGTAATTATACAGGGTGCATTTGAGAAATATTTTATGCAGCTAGTAATTTGTATTGTGCCAAAGTCCTTGTTAATTTTTCTGCTGGCATGGCCTTTAATGTGGAATGATTTTCAATGCGGTAAACACAGTGAGCTTTGTGGAAATAAATTGGAAGGGATCATGGGAGAGTTTATTAAGGTTGACAACTCTTTTTATTCTTCAGATAAATGTTGTACACACTGAAGGGCACATTATATGTAATTTATAGTCAATAGAAATTTTGGGCAAGTTAGGTCTGGGTATTAATTTGAAGTATCTCTTTAACATTAGTCTCTCTTTGATCTTGATTGTTGAAGACCAATACTGTAGAGTTACAGAGACCTGGGTTTGCTGTGAATCTGCTGTCTCATGACTGGTTTTGAACTTCATGATAATGGAAAAAGAAGCAATATCTAAATGAAGGGTGTGGCACTGGTTTGTATTATGGGGAGTATGATTTCTAAGTTTTCTTTTTTTTTTTACTCGGTAGTTCTTGCTGTTATTGTTTGGTTATAATTGGTGAAGGGCATGTGACAACACCAGAAAAACTTTATGGTTTAGATACTTTGGGGTTAGACAATGTTTTAAGCTATAAAACACAGTTCCATCTTTTTTATTTTCAGCTCTTTTTTTCTGGTTCTGTTTTTTTGCAAAACAAGCTGGGCACATGTATGCAAGTGTCTCTTATTCTCCTCCAAAGACTGATCAAAAGATGATTTGCTTTACATTTTGTGACAAAATTTTTTGGATGCAACTTTTGGGAATTAATTTCTGATAACCTTAATCAAAGCACATTGTTTATTTTTCCAATTTGTATTCACTTCTTCAAGGCAGACTAAAAATGGCTACCAGGAAAGACGTTATCAGACTATAACTGCCAGTGCATGGAGCAAGTTTTCACACTCTTTCTACCTCAATTAAACTAATAAGCTTGCCATGTAGGATAAGTTGCTCAAAGATCTCTGGGCTTCTGAAAACACTTCTTTTCCAAAGTTTATATATGACTGTCCTGGATAGATCTAGATAAGAATACACTGGATAGTTTATACATATTCTGTGTATAAAATTAATTATTTTTTTTTGTAATAGCACTGTCCTGTTTTACTCTGTTGTTTTCTTCTTTCCCTTAAAAAATTGTAACAAATCAAGGTTTCATTTATAATAACAAATATATATTTATTTCCTGACATTTGTCTTTGTAGATTTATTTTCAACTTTACTAAGCACTTTTCAGGTGTTTCTAATTTTCAGGAATTTGATTATTTTCCTAATTGTCATGATTTTTTAAAGATCATTTATTTTAGGATCAAAACAAACTCTGACGACATTGGGACCATTTTTCAGTATTTTTGCAATTATTGTTCTGTATGATGATTTATAAATAACAGTTTAATGTTCCTTATAGTTTGTTTTGGGTTTGTTTGTTTTGGTTTTTTGGTTTTTTGTTCTCCACTTAGCTAAGGATTTTTATTATGGAAAACTCTTTGTGTTTCATAAATGGAATAATTGAGAGTTGGACTGCTTTGATCTTTGCACCACTGCACCATTTGGTTCTGACTATATAAAGCTGTTTACAGACCACAGCCTGTTTGTAGAACAGCAGGCAGGGACAGAGCATTCAGTCATCAGAATAAAGAGAGCTGCAAGGTCAAAAACCCCTATTCTTTTTACTTTTTGTCATACATATTTATTGTTAATTATTATTATTAGTTGTATGGTATCATTAATATTCATGCATTTAATGACCCTACTCAATAGAATTTATTTTAACCATAAAATATGAAAGAATACAGTCAGACATTGACTCATAGCAAATTTCTTACATTTTCTTTTGATATGTTTATCTATATCTGCATTCATATTTGGCTTATTAATAATCAAGATTGTGGTTATCATAATTTTGTTCTACATGCTTCATTCATAATTATGTTGATCATATGATATATGTGCACACCAAAAAAGAACCAGAATAGGCAGACCAAAATGGCAGCACAAATTTCACATCTGAAAGGTTTTTTCTCCACCTATAACAAAGCTGAACAGAAATTTCTGCAGCCTGTTCTCTTGTGAAAAATTTGCCTCACTAACTGGTAGATGACATATATGTTATGAACTAGGTTTCTGGTCATACTTTCATGAGGTTATACTACTATCTCTGAATTTTTGTGTCCCAAAATTTCAATTTTTTACCTGTAAACACCAACATTAATTTTCCTTAGACAAATTGTGATGGATATTTTGAGGAGGTAAGAACCTAGTATTTTATATACAAATTCAAAGCACTCCTTCAAACAAGAGATGCACTGTGTCTCTAGTTGAACGCATAATGATGACTAACCCCTACCTTGTTCAAGTCCTCTTCATGTTTCAAAGAATTTTGTTGTGGGTGAAACTCAAAGCTAAACTGTAGTTTAAAGTACACTTCAAGCTGGCATTCCTGCAAATGTAAGAACACTGAAACCCTTCTCCAGTGTTCTTGTATTTGACTGTACTTGCTCATAAAAAAAATAACCTCTAACTCTTACAGCCTAATGTTGGTTGATGTTTCTTTAGGAGATACCAGATTGCTTATATGAGTGTATCCTTTTAGAGAAATAAGCTCTCTAGGTCACGGTGCCCTTGGACTAGGCACGCTGAGCTTATGAAACACACTTGTGCATTTGCAATAAATTCTGATGAGATCATTTTTCCTCACAGAAAATTGTTTTTCTACTCAGTTTGTCAGCATTCTCCATTTAACAAGAACAGACTGAGCATACAATATAGACTTAAACTGGTTACCAACTCTAGAAGCTTCTTTCATTCACATGGCTAATATTTTGGGCATACTTCCATTCAGATCATGGTGTGTGAGAAAGATAACAAATCTCATTCTGCATAGTTTTCCCAGATGTTTTTTTTTGCCAAAGGGAACAGCTGCCATTGTCACAGTTTTAAGCTCTGTGTCTGACAGCACCTTATGTCAGTCCTGCAATGAAATTTTGTGGAGTTTGTTATTTTTTCTTTATGGCAAAGTGGTGCTCTGACTTTAAGATGCAGAGCATTACAATATCATTTGGCTGACAAAAGCAATCTCTATGAGAAATTATGGCAATGTACCAGTGTCCTCACACACCATTTCAGATTTACTCTAGACTTTAATTTCAGTCTTCTTACAAGTCTGCTCATATGAATCATCCCTTTTTTGCATCTTAGAAACATGGGCAGGTTATAGGTATTCCTGGTCCTTTTAAATAGACATATGTAGTGCAATACACTATGAAGTAAGATGTCGATAGATGGACTTCAAAACCAATGTAATCTGAGAATTGAATTTTAACTCATATCTTTGAGCATGGTACTGATATTCCCCTAACATGAAATGCTATCCTACAGTCTCTCTCTAGGTATTACTCAGAGTGAATTATGATATGAAAACAGTTGTCTGACGATGCCACATAAAATATTTCTTGTTTATTAGTGCCTAAAAAGGTTTATTTAAGCTGAAGTTGTGAAGCTTGAGATTAGAAAGCTATTTTAAATTTTACAACACGTACCATGGAGATTTAGGATAAAATGACAGAATATAAATTTGCAAATGTTCCTGTAGCAGGTAAAGTCAATGCATCTGTTATGAGTCTATACTCTTTGTGAATATTGTAGAATATGTATTTTTTAAAATTTGATGTACCTGAGAAAATTGGAGAAGGGAGAACAAACTATACTATACTATACTATACTATGTGACAAATGTTAGTCACATTACTTACCACATAACTAGAAAGACAATACTTAATACAGTGATGCTCATGATGTTGGGTACAAAGCCCATAGAGAATAGAAGAGCAATAGAGAAGAATAAACTGGTGAAAGAACAAACTTGTGAAAGAGAAAATGTTTTGCAATTTCCCCCAGTCAGTACTGTGTATCTACTGTAAGCACATAATATTCATAATAAAATTCTGAGTCACTATGTGATGAAGTAGAGAAAGGGAAGGACAAGGCACAAGGACCAGAATATACTACCTGCAAAGTCAATGATGTGAAAACATGACTTGTACATGTAAGAGGTTGTGACTGCCTCAAGACTTGTTCTTCTGTGAGCTGAGATCAGGAGTGGAGACAGGGCAAAACCACCTGGCACTGCAACATGACACCAGAGTGCATATACAGATTCAATAGTTGGCTTTCTTTCCCCAGACAATTTTCTCTCTCTTCTGCATCAGTATCTTGTACCTGTGGCTTGAATAAAAGTCAGATTTCATTTTCTTTGGCTAATGCATTTGATACCATTTTCAGAACTGGGAAAAACTTTTCACTTCCAGGTTGGTTGGGTTGAGGAAGGGGAAAAAAGAGACAAGTAGAAAAATGGAGTAATGTGCTGAATAACAAGTTCATGTTTTTGGTTTAGTTTGCAAGTTTTTTTTCCAAGTGAGCTCATAGTCTGTGATACAGCCAGAAAAAGTCTTACAGAAAGGTGCCCATTAATGTGATGCAATACAGATTCTGGTATCAGGCTCACACCTCCACACAATGACTCTAGCTGAGGTGTTTATAAATGGTCATCCTAGGTGACATCAGCAGTAGAAAGAAAAAAAACACTTCCAGTTCTTTTAAGAGATGACTTAGCAGGGAGATTGTTGACTGGGGTCCAAGGTCCGGGATGGAGCCCAAACACTTGAGTTAGTTACCTCTGATAAACTCTTATGGCTGATATTGGTCTAGGCCCTGAGGGTTTCATGGTAAGGAGGGCAAAGACAATTGTAGTAGAGGACAAGAAACTAGCTTTAAAGCAGGGCTGAGGGTCGAGGAATGTGAAGAATGAACAGCAGTCATTCCCTGAGAGGTAGATAAATAGGAAATGATAGCCTCTGTATATGAAGAAAGAACTGATAATTGCTAGATGAATTTAATTCATAGAGTTGTGACTCTGTTAAGCCATCTCTGCGCATCTCATTGCTCCTCATATCTGTCTGGGATAAAAGGCCAATAATATTTCTCAAGTTTGATCTCTGATACAATATATGTATCAAAGCCCCTTACCTTGATTTGTATATTGTACCTATAATTTTGGTTTGAGCTGCAACATGTCTTGGATAGAGACAGAATAGTTGCTTAATGGACCATCAGAAACTAATGAAAAATCACAGCCTATGGCCTCCTCTCATCTAGGCAAGAAAAACAGTTTTCTAGTGCCAAGAAAGCTCTGATTTATAGTTCTGGAACTTCTCCAGTGTAAATTGACTATATTCTAGTGATTTATTGGAAACATTAACATCACACTCTTAATAGAATCTCTCTTAAAATTGTTTTTCAGGAACAAAGAAAAGTCTGAAATAAGACTAAGTAATCTTGTATTACTACACGTTTGGTGGGTGTATTACTGTATTTTTCACCTGAATGTGGACTAAAATACATTTTTTATTGAGTCAGTCTAGAGCATAGAGTCAGTAACAAACCAGAACATTATTTCATTATAACTTTATTGTTACCTGTACATGATGATTTTACAATAGCTGAACTGTGCCAAAGTTTCAGAACAGTGCTTCAGAGGACTTGTACCCTAAAGGCAAAACAGGCTCAACACAGCACCACAAATCAGCCACTGACAATAGTACAGTGCAGTGTATAACGAACATTCCAAAGTGTCTCATATGTATAAAAAGTGAAGTACAAAGTAAAGAAGAATGTTTGCCTTTAAGCTAGTTTTCTTCAGCTTGTAAATATAAGATCACAAGTTTCTTTGTAAAACAGTTTCTGATATTGTTCTGATCATTTTCCATTAGTTATGCAAAGGACTTCATCTGTCTGCCCTGTACTGAAAGGCTGCTCTTTGTTTTCAGAGAAGCAAAATGGTGAGACCACTAATCAGTAACGAAATCTTCAGTTCTTTTTTTCTGTTTTTGACTCTCACTTTACTTCAATGTGTCCTTCTAAATAAAGGAAGAGACCATTGTTTTCCTCAGATCACACATATATAAAACAGGTATAGAGGCAAATGCTACTAATTCACAGATCAGTTTTAAGATTCCATTCTTTTCCTTTCCTCTCAACCCATTATCTCCAGTTGTTCAGAGTACAAAGAGTCAGTTCAAATGAAGATACGGTGAAGTTGGATCATTTATAACTTTTAGAAGGGCTTCCTTTTTTTCTGGTGTTATATCCTTCAGTTCTGTTTTGCAATGAAGAAAATACCATTCTTTGTGAGAAATACTAAAATCTACAGAACTAAAGGACAAGTACTTTAACACCTGCTATAAGAATTCTGTTCATTAAGCTTCCAATAGGAAATGCTCATCAATAGCTATCATCCTGGAACAGCATTTATGTTAATGAAACCCTGAAAGCAGTTGTGTATTATGAACTATGACTTCTCCTCGTGGAGGTTCCGTTGCCTGTGACCAACTCACATATTCAAATTGCTACTTAAGTACTTAACAACATCTAAACATCCACTTTCCTTCATAGTAACATCCGAGAAGCCAGTTTGCTCAACTGCACTGTCAGAAGTGTCACAGTAGCTTTCACCAGGACCAATCCTTAATAGACACAATATCCTGATATTTATTAGCTTTTCCTAGTTAAGTGTGCAGGGTGAGATGGAGAGACTGGGTATATATCACCTTCACTTACCTACTCCTTCCCTGATTCACACACTGTTGTCTTCTCTGATGTATGCAAATCCCTGAAGGAGAAATATTTATGTGGTTTGGAAGAAGGAGCTGCTGGTGCTGTTTCAGCTTCTTTTCTAAATTAGAATAATCAGCAAGAATGATTAATACTATTACAAATTTAGTAGCTTGTTTTTCCATACTTAACTCTCTAAATATGCATTTGGTTTACTCTAAGGAGACTGTCTAGTGAGAATAAATGCTTTATTAAAATTAAGTAATGTGTCTGATTTATATAAATCTATATCATCTACATTCATAAGTAATTATGTCCCTCCATTCAGTTTCTACTCATTTTCCCAGACCAACAGATCAGCACAATGCAAATAAAGAAAAATATGTAGCAAATTAATCTTCCACTAGCTCCCCCTTATTTTTTAATGTAAACACTTCAATAAATAAGAAACATTGTAGAACAAATAGTCCTCCTTTTCATATAATAACACTGTGATGGCTTTTCACTCACCAGAAACACATCTTAAAATATGATATTCCATAGTAGAAGATGGTCAAAATGTGGCCAAACTATGACCATATCTTCAAAAATGTTTCAAATAGGAGGACAAAAACCTCCTGTTTTTCAGCTCCAATTCAAAATCAAACATTAATATTTGTCTGAATATGCTGACTTACGGGTCCTTCAATTTGATTACAATTTTAGAAGATCTTGCAGACAGCATAATTTTAGAACTGTCTACCCCTCGAATATTAGAGTGGAAGAAGGGCTGGCTTCACAAAGCGAGAATACTGCCCCATTACAGTCTGCTCATGCTAATGTCCCTGCTGTTACCACTTCAGCTCTTCTAAAAAAAGCTGCATCAAGACCTACTAGTGTTGATGCCAGCACAGACTTGGAGGTCAAAAACTATGTTTTGAGCATTTGTTTATATTTATAAAGAACACTTTTTCAGTTAGTTTTCCTGCTAATTTTTCCTGAAAGTTAGTCCCTCCTCCAGTACATCAGCTGCACCCAAATAAGGTGTTGGTGTCCGTCGCAGCCGATACAGAAAGTTATTAACCATTATGACCAGGGGAGAACAAATGCTGATCCTAAGAAAAAAGCATTTAATAAAACCCTATGTACATAGGAAATTCAAATTACATGGAGCAGCTGTTTTAAATTGTCAGGCAGTATTAATTAATGATAAAGCTGTTCACTTCTATAGAAATAGATTTTGCATTCACCAAAAAAAGAGAATGAAATAAATATATTTTTTTAAAGTAAGCATGAATTCCTAGGTCTAATGTTAACTTTTATTTCCACAGTCTGAAATTAAAAAAAAAAGAATCTTATAAAGAGTTTTGTGATAATGATAAAATAATATTATTTGCTATAAGTTACAGGGGTGAAAAGTTACCCCACTAGAAGTTACATTTTCTGACAAAGACATTCAATGGTCAGTTGGGTCCCAGGTGTCTCAGTTCAGCTTTTAACTCATTCAAAATTTAAGTTGAGAACAGTGTTATGCAGTTTTTTCCAAAGTAAATAAAAATAAGATTTTTGACGTATTTATTTCTATTATAGAGTGATCAGTTTCATATGTGCATTTGATGATTGGGGTAATTAGGGCTATTATCTATTAAAATTACCTTTTTTCTTTAAAGAGAGAGTTGTGCTAGGTATTTCCAGATGTAATTAGGTACTTACACTACATAGCTCTTTCTGTTAGCATCTGCCCCCTCTTTCTCCTCAGAAATGAAGAAAGGGTCCTTTTTTATGTCATTAGTTTTATAAGCAGAAATTACTCCTCACTTGTCTTTAATTTCAGCAACTTAATGCAATTACAATGTTGTATGATTTCCTCAAGTAAATCTCTGTTTAGAAAATTTAAAAGCAGAATTTACATGGATTATTGTTTAGATCCTTTCAGCATGTAAGAATAAATCCCTAAAGTGTTCAAATTATTCACCTATTATTCAAAATTTGTGATGCTACCTATATTATGGCTACTACCACAATCCTTTCATAACAATTTTTTCCTTATTACCTGAAAATGATTGTGAAAGAAAATCTAGGTTTGATATAATGCATCTATTTGTGTAATCTCAATACTAAAAGAACCTTTATTTTTTTAATTATGGTTTTTACTTGAAGGTCTGAAACAGTGGTCTTAGAAATTGATAGAACTGGACAAGGTCTTTTCCCACAAATAGAACATGACTGGTTGGCTGCTTGCTAATGAATGTATTTGTGGTAACTAAGTAATAAATTAATGATACTGTTGAGCTGCAAACTATTTGGTATTTCATTGCTATTTAGAAAAATCTTTGGATGAAAACACCATATTTTAAAAATGATAACACTTTCACTTCATTTATGAGATAATTATACTAGATTATCCCTAAGTATAACATAATATTCTCAGTGGGGAAGTATTTACAATCTGTAATAAATATTGTTTGCAATGAAACCCCACTAAGATAATGTCTGTCAATTACAATATATTTTAGTGATTAGTAAAGCATCTAAACACAAAATTAAGCCGTCGTATTGGTTAATAATAGATTTGCACAAAATTGTTATCAGCATTGCTTCTCCAAATAAGTTTAAATATCTTACGGTTGAAATATAATCATGAAGGCACGAATCTTCAATGTCAGCAAAATGTTAAACAATTTTTACTACTTAAAGCAAGAATTTTTGATCTTTTCAGCTGTTAATCTTGAAGGATCTGAAGGTATTTTCAGTTCTAATACATGTATGTTTGCATGGATGCTGATCACTAAGAAATGAAATGTTACTCTAAATATGGAGAATCTACTTAACTCTCTGAGAATTTTCACTTTATGTTTGTGTATTGCTTTTATTGCACTAATATTGGCTATGATATAGATTGACATGATTTAAAGGCCGAAAAAGTTTTCTTGCCTGTGAATTGAAAAATTTATTTTTGTGAAACAATTTCTTTTTTGTTTATACTAATGCAATGCATCCCTTGGCCATTATCAAAAAAATTCGTAGAAAAGAAACAGAGAAAATGTAGGACTGTTTGACTTGTATATTTTTTTTCCAATATTAGACACTGATAATGCATGATTATGTAACACCTTTTGTAAAGCACTACTAATAAGGTTTACCTTTACCTTCTAAGAAAATGCAGTTCTTATCCATCTTTTGTAGGTAGAACACCTATATATTTTATCTGCTCAGTTTCCTGATATTTCCAAAGTATGTAAGTATTAAAGAGAAATCTCTCTAGATTTCTGTGGTTTAAAGGCCAACAAATTGTCTGTGTAATAGGTAAAATAACTTTTTAAATCTCCAGGGCAGTTGATATTAATTATGCCATCTGTAATTCTGATTTGAGTTTATTAATTACACTGAAATGTTCAGCAACATACAATACTTTTCCCCTGCTCTGAAAAAAGAAAACTGCTGATTTCTGGTTCCATAGTTGCTTAAGAGTTTTGTATTTTCTAACTGGAAATTCAGTGTGAAGGGCAGAAGAAAGAAAAAAACACCTTCTCTTGCCTCCTTTCATATGTTCAGTATAGGTCTTCAGGGCATTCACTTTCTATTATTAAGTTCTGCAAGGAGTACACTACATCTTGGTCACTCATAAAGAAGGAAACATTATTCTTTGAGTTCAGAAGTATTCCCCCTTCTTTGAAGAAGTCATTGGTTGCAGCAATAAACACTCATTTTATTAGGCCATAAGAATGAAATATTCACTCCTAGTCAGTTTATGAAAGAGATACGTACTCCTATTTTCCTATTCACCATTGTACAGCCATTTGCAGGCTGAATCAAAACTCACAAACTTATGTTTATGAAGAGAAAACATCAGAAATTACAAATTCATTAGATAACTTGTGGACAACCACATGTTTATGCAGTATGTTTATTACTTCACTCTTTTGAGATCCCTACCTGCATGCAGATTGGGGATTAGCAGTACAGGAAAGAAATGGACTTCTTAGAGTGGGTCCAGGGGGTCAAGAGGGCCATAAAAATCATCATAAGACAGGCTGAGAGAGGAAGTTCTTCAATCTGGAGAACAGGAGGCTACAGTAAGACCTTATTGAGGCATTTCAATATACAAAGAGGTCTTACAAGAAAGATGAAGAGACACTTTTATACCAAGGCTTGTAGTGACAGGGCAAGGGACAGTGGCTTTAAACTGAATTAAGGCAGACTTAGATTGGACATAAGGAAGAAATTTTTTATGATAGAAGCAGTGAGACACAGATAGCCCAGAGAAATTTTGAATACTCCATCCATCATTGGAAGTATTCAAGGACAGGTTGTATGTGGCTTTGACCCCTTTGATTTAGTGGATGGTATCCCTGCCTATGGTGGGGGGCTGGATGAGATGATATTTGACAGTCCCTTTTAACCCAAACATTCCCACGATCCTATGATTCTCTGCTGCGTATTGGTAGCTAGTTGTTATGCTGCAAGGATTACTAGTATCTTCCTTGTGAGAAATGAAGAGCAAAATGCTATTCAGTGTGCGTCTGAAGATAAGAATCTAGGGATATTAATAAAAAATGCTAAGTTGTTAAACTGCATCAGCAAAAAAAAAAGAAAGCAAAAACATTTGCAAACTAAAAGTGCTCAGCACTATTGCAAATCTTGTTTAGAAGTTTAATTTTAGCCTGTCCTTTTTAACCATCCATTTTAATTCAGAATTTTCAAGACCAAGAGGAAAGGAGGAAGCTGCCCAGACTGGAACAGATAATCTGACTAGAATTTGCTATAATCAGCTAATTGTGTTATACCATGAAGAAACTCTAATCATGGACTGGAACTATTTTTGTTAATTTCCATACTAAAAACAACAGTAAAACGGACCTTGAGGACCTCACTTCCTTCAACTGGCTGCCAACGCAAGACAGAGCTGGAACAAAAGGTAAGATTCTTTAGAAGAAATTTGTGTTCCTGGAAACCTCTGTAGAAACAGATCTTTTTCTTACAGATAAGTCAAATGTGATTTCTGGTATTTTTAAAGAGAAACCAGGGATGGCTGAATCAAAATTTTGTGGCTGGTCTCATACACCTTGGGATGTGGAGCGGTGCCAGAGGTTAGATGTCATCAGTGTTTCAGAAAGATGAGGACTGCATTTTCCAGTGTAATTCCTGAGTGCATGCTAGAAGTGTTGCAGAATCACAGCACTAAACACAGATCAGGTCACTGAGTGAAGACGAAAGGCAAAAACCTGCCTGTAATAGGCAGCTGTTCAGAAAGGGACAAATAAGTAATTTAGGAAAACAACAGAGCATCTTCTACAAGGCTGGGTGTTTTTTTTTCTTTGCATGCAAACTGAGGCAGAGAAGGACAGACATAGTTTCTGGAACTCTAGGAAATAAAGTCAAAGCCTGCATCATACTTTTCATTATAGACCACCCTATTATAAAATCAGGAAAGTTATATCGATTTGCCAACCAAGCTGTTCCTGGGGGAAGGAAAGTAACAAGGTGACTACAGTGGGAAAGAGGGGATTTCTCAGCTTCAGTTAAAGTTATGGAGAAAAAAATACAAACCTTAGAATTGACAAATTTAATCAACAAATCTGGAAATAATATGTAGGATTAAGATGCTGAAAAAAAATCCTTTTTCTTTACTCATTGAAAGCACGCTGTTTGGAGCACCTCATTTGCTCATAGAGTTTAATCATCATGAACATTGAATCTTTTGAAGACTGAGCCATACTTAGTTAACTTGGTGTCATTCCTACTTTTCAATTTATTGTACCTTTTAGTCACTGATGAACATTCTTGTAGCAACCTTCCCTCAAGGCAGACAGAAGGCTGCATCTATAGCCAGACTATGAGCAGCACACACTGTCTCTTTTTTGTGGTTGTTGGTGAGAAGGTTGTGGACGATGGCTATATTTTGTTGTAATTGCCCTGTGATCATATTGTTTTGTGGTTTGCTTTGTGCATACAAGGGACCAATTCTGAGAAGTGCAAACACCAAGCAAAAGTGGAATAGTAGTTCAGTGGGTAGTAAGTTCAGGTTGCTCTGTTTGCACTCATTCTAAACCCAGTTATTTGTAAATTTTGCTCTGGTGAAGTGAGGTCTCCAGTCTCAATAGCAGACTTTTATGAGTAGTTGTGGACATAAGATGTTAAGCAAGTTGAAAATCATAAAAAAGAAATTATTGGGAAAGACGGAGACAAGAAGAGTGAAGTATTGCCCACAGTGACTGTGGTCATCAGATTGCATGGGAAGACACTGAACTCAACCTCAGGAGAGATAGATGCACTTACAGATTGTTTGTTGCCTTATCAATCTTGCCTGTGTTAGGTTTTATTTTTATTGTTGAGATTAATGGTGGCTTTGCTTTGGCTAAGTTGCAGTCAAATATCTTTAGTTTGAGTCCCTGAATGCACGTGCTGGCCTGAACTCCAAAAGTGAAGAGCTGCAGAGGCTCAATCAACCTGGTCCTACTGAAGTCATAGCAAATACATGGGATGTTGCGCTCTGACTGGTCTAAGGCTGTAGATATGACCTGCAGGGGGAAGAGACTGGATGCCACAGAGATCATAATGTGTATCACAGATGCTGCTGTGCCTTGAAGACAGGAAATAAAGTAACAATGAAATATGGAAGGGCAGAAGGATATGATGTAACCATGATCAAAGTGTATAAGACTGCAGTCTCCTGAATGACTGATAGAGGCCATGATAACTGATTGCAGGACCCCTGCAGAGGCAAATCACCAGTAAATAATCTCAACCATTCATGCTTTTGAGTGGTCAGACAGCAGGAGTGTCACTGAAAGCTTTCACTAGCATGCCATTGGACACAATAAATTTAAAATATCATTGTCTTGTCTTAGCTTATATCAGAATGGATTCATTACTCTGAAAATATTTCAACATTTAAATGGCCATTTACAAAATAGATTTCAATATCCAGGCTTTACACTTTTTTTTTCTTACTTGGGACCAAG
This sequence comes from Campylorhamphus procurvoides, assembly GCA_013396655.1. NCBI lineage: Eukaryota > Metazoa > Chordata > Aves > Passeriformes > Dendrocolaptidae > Campylorhamphus > Campylorhamphus procurvoides. The sequence goes on from WBMV01003351.1 coordinate 246,999, forward strand.
TTGTGTCTCTTGGTCCCTCCTGCCCTGTCCCTGGTAAGTCTATTAGTGTTTCTTCTGTGTTAGTACTGGAGTCATAGCTAGAATGAACCAACAGATAAGTAATATTTTTTGTTTCTTTCAATTCTTCTTTACAAATAACTTTCAGATTTTGAATCCTATGAGTGATTTGTGATGGATCTTTGTGTCTAAATGACTGACTTTGTGATGGATGCTAGATGATAGGCACAGTGCTTACAACTGACAACTTCTTATTTCCAACAGTTGTTAAACAGTATTGCCTACATCACCAAAGAAGAGTTGAAAACTCTGTACCTGGCTGTGGGTAGTAGTAGCACATGGTTGTTGAGTATGAGAAGTTAACTATGGATGACTTTGCTTTTTGTAAAAAGTAGTTGTTCAGGTGTTAAAATAAGTTTTTTCAAAGTTAGATGGATTAACGTTTCAGTCATTGATACTGTAATCTCCTGCTGTGGATGTCTATCATTTTTAAGGGATGAAAGAATGTTAAGTCTGCTGCAGAGATGCTTTTTCTTTCTGACATGACTGTGAAAGATACATGACATTTATTATCAGCAGGCTAAAGAGAAAGTGCAGATAAAGTTGGGTGATAATTCTAAATAATCTCTTTGAATGACTTTCCGACCAAGTTACAAGTTATTTTTGTCTCCATTATGACATAAATGTAAGGCAAGATTGCTTCTGAGATGGTTGCAATGATTTCTAGCAGTAGAGATGAAGATAACTCTGGACTCCTTAAATTTTTCAGATGTGTGATTGTCATAAGTTGCCCCTCATATTCTATTGAAAGCTCTGAACACATTTTTGGGAAAAGTTAGGAGAGAAGAATTGCTTTGTTTATGTTGAGCTCCCTTTATCAAACTGGTTTGGCCTTCAGCAGCTGCATAAATAGAAGAATGGTTTCAAAGCCCCTGTAAAGTTTGCACAGCACAACCCATTGTCATCTCTGATGGTGACAGGCGTTCCATCAAAACATGAAAAAAGTGTTGCCATTACATACTGAATTATTTTGTTTTCTATGAGCCTTTTTTTTTCCCTTTTATTTCCTACTGCAAGTTACTTACTTTCCTAAAGGTTGTTTCTCAGCACTAAGTCCTTCTATAAAACTGTCTACCTTCATTCAGACTGAAGAATTTTCCAACTTCCACAGACTAACTCTGATTTTGTGTTTTTCATGTACTTGTCCAAATCTTCCATACACAGATACATACAAGCCATGTCCTGAAAGACAGACCTACCAGATGACTGATTTTTTCATAATGTGGCTGAAACTATCTGTTGCTTATCTTCTGTCTCTTAGGCCATTTTCATACAAAATAGTACGCAGACATTCTAAAGTTGACTTTGGATTCGGGAGTGGAAAATTGTTGGTAGTACTCTGATAAGGAAATGGCTAATCAGCTATGGGCAGAGCATATTGATAAGAAGCATACTACTGCTTCTGTAAGCTTAGCTGTTATTTCTACATGTCACAACGTATTGTCATAGAGACACATGATGTGCCAGGTCTACATGATGCATCAAACCACTTGGACCAAACTTGGGCATCATTAACGTGGTTCTACACTGAATCCTAGACTACCCTTCTCCTACCCAACTGACATCTTCTTCACACCTTCACATGGAAACCATGCCAAATGTTTGGAGAAATTGAGCAGTATAAAATAAATCTGAATTTTGTTTGCTGATCTGGATATTTATGCCCCTAGAAGAAACACCTTTAACCTCAGCAATGTTATCTGTCCAAGTCTGTGTGAATTTAAGTCTGCTATCTACAGTTGGTGCTCTGATTCAGGTGTTCCCCTATCAGCTGTTTCAGAATTATTTTACATATTTGTTTGCAGTTTTGTGCCTGGTCATATTCTGAGAACAAACAGAAAAAAATATATTAAATTTTCCACTCTTCAGTGGAAGTCACCAGAGGCTTCATGAAAACTTGGTAAACTTTTAGCTATTTTCACTGATGTTCTAGTCACTTTTCTTAAAATTCCTGGATGTAAGAAACAAAAAGCTAAATCTTGGCTATTTCTTTAAATGCTGAACTTGTCATATTTCAGCTATTGCTGAAATCATCACTTCTGAGAGATGAATCATTTCTGGATTATGTTACAGCCGGGGCTTTTGTTTTTATACAAAGACTAAAATGTGAGCTAAAGCCAACTACTTCCCAGGCAGAACTAACTTGGAGTAGGGATAGATGTGTGAATATATTTATGCATAGGTGGTCCAAGATTTTTGGCAGCACGAGCTGCCAATACTTATAATAAATCCCAGGAAAAACCTACTAAGGTGATGTAATTTTTTACTCTAGTTTTATTCTCCAATTTAGCTATGCATTTCCTGTACATGTTAGTCACAATTTCTCAAGTCAGTGTGCTTTGGGTCAGAATGTTTCAGATGTAACTTATACAGTCCAAAAGCAAAACTGAAATATTTTGCTTTTCAATGATTCAATTCAACTACGGTATATTTTTATTATACTCATTGTCCTATTCTACTTTATAATTTCCTTCCATTTGATGTTAAAAACACAGGCTGAAATGCAATGAAAGGGGAAAAAATAATGTCTGGTTGACATTTAAGAACTTTCTTCTCAACTGTTTTCATGTGAGTGGATGATAAAAGTTTGTGAGTTATAGGAGGATCAGTAGGGACTTGATGAAGGGACTTGAGACTGAAAGTTTGCCTGCTTTTTCAACCATATCAGCTGGTTTAATAAAAGATATTACTTCTTCCTACCAACTGTACCTCCCTAGAGTTAAAACTCTCTATGTAAGTTTCTATTTTAAGATTCTCTTGGCACTCATTTTTTTTGGGTGTTCCTGTGGGCTTGCTTTCACTGAAAGTCATGTCAATTACTGCACTCAGTGTACCCCAGGCAGCCTTGCTTGGCTGGCATTAAAACACATTCTGCAGTGGGAAGTTCTAGCCATAGTATATATGAGTGCATACACGCTCTTTCAGTGCTCATGCAGATCTGAAAAGTCATTGTAACTGTGAATTTTCACCTTCTGAAGGCATATTAAAAAAAAAAAGTTTCTTCCTTTCCTTTTCTGTCCCTCCTAAACTGATATGCTTTTCTGTCTTTTGTTGGCTTTGCAGCTTGTTGTAAAACTCTGCTTTTACTTTGTCTGAAGCCTAAGCTTGGTAGGAAGCCCAAGATTTACCTGTGAATTCTAATGTCTGAAATGTTGACATTGATTCATTTTTCATTTTGGACACAGGAGACATCTGCTGTGGATAAGAGATGTTTTATAAAGAGAAATCTTTTTTTCTTACTTGACTGTTGCTGTGTAAAAACTGATGCATGACAGAACCTAAAAAGGACAAATACTGGAATTCATGAATTCATGTGCATGAAATAGAAGCTAACTTTGAATATGGGTGCTTGAAAATGAAAAAGGAACATCATATGAGATGACAGAGGAAAGAAGAATCAAGATGAAAAATGTCATTGCTGAATTTAACATAATTTGCAAATTGAATCCTGAAGACATGCAGCTTTATAAGTCCTGTGAAATCTATTAGACCAGTATGAATATCAGAGTATGTAGACAACGCTGTCAACATTGATGCAGAATTTTCCGTCTTGCCTGGCTAATCCAGGCTCTTTTTAAATAGATCACAGAAAAAATAAATAGTGTGTATTTTCCTGTGTTAGCCATAAAGACAGAAGTGTTTTTCACTTCTAGTCTGTGGTAAAATTTACCTTTTCCAAGCTCACTGACCCTTGTAAACACCACAAAATTTGGTAATAGTGTGGTTTTTTTATTCTGGATAAATGTCTTTCTTAAACTTTTATTAAATTGCAGGTAGCAAAGGTATTTAACTATTATACTATACCACATTAACTGTAGTCCATACATAGATTAAAAGTACATACAGTGCTTCTGGAGGAGGTGGCTTCAGAACAGTCTCATCAAGGGCATCCACATTTCTCAGGGCTAGAGAGCCTCAACAGTAGTCAGGGATTGCACCCTCATGTCCACAGAAGTGAGTTTTGTAATCTTAATAATCCTAACTCAGATTTATACCCCTTGCCTTGGAGACTTAATTCATTGAGGTTAGAGTTGGAAATTGCAGGGACATAAAACTTTGAAGCACAAAGATACTGGATATCGACGGGCTGTCTTCCCTTCTGCAAAGTACCCCAGGATGGGTTTTTCCAACACAATGCAGTCTCACCTTAGCAGCAATATAATATTCAGAGGTTGAAGAATGTAAATATTCATTAACTACTTCTATAGTTCGATGAAGGATATATGATGGTGTTTCCATAACTGAATTTCAAGTTTAATAAATAGAAAGATTTTTTTTTCTAGTTTGAAGTATTTTAGGTAACCAAAAATCCTAACATTGGGTCACATTTGGCATTTTTTTTCCTTTTTCCTTTAATCCTTTGCTGAAAAAGAAAAAAAAAACAACAAAACAAAACAACAAAACTGCTCTCCCTCACATTCAGTCATTTTTTAAAGTAGTCTTCACACTGAAGCTTGTGTTAAAAATGTTGCAAAAATCTTAAGTACTAAGACAAATCCTATGATTTTAAACTACTATAGTTGGTCAAAGCTGATTTGAAAAAGAAGTGGTTTGTGCTGCAAAGATTTCACAGAAACCAGCAAAGGAGAATGGCAACTTTGAGAAAAAACGTCTCCATGCTTTTGAATCAGAAGTTTTCTTTTGGAAATAATCACCTTGTACGAAAGTTTTCCTCAGCTTAAGAATGTTTATCATCCATCTACTAGTTATTCACTTTTGCTCTTCATTATTATTTGTTCTCATGTGTTAAGATGTTTAAGCTGTGTTTTGTAATGCATTGTTCAAGCTTAACATAAATAAGGTCTGTTGTGAACACTGCAGTACTCTGGCCAGGAGATCTGAAGTTGAATTTTCCTCTTATTTATTATTAAAATTCTTTTTTTTAAAAAAAAAACATTCTCATTGAGAAGAATATATAGTATAAAACAAACAAAAAAGCCCATGCTAGCAAACATTTGATGGCATATTCAGCTCATAAAAAACTAGAAAGAGATTTTATTTACTGTGTCATCTCTGAATTGCTTCCATGAAAAACTGCTGTTGACTGAAAAAGCCCCAACTCTAAGGTATGTCAGAATTAAAAAAATAAAAAGGACATTTTTTCTTTAATTATGAGGAAAAAGAAATTCAACCCTCTTCTCCCTTTCTTTCAGTTCCCAGCACTTAATGGCAGCTTAATTTCTCTTTCATGCCTTGGTCTCAGAGACTTTTTTCCTAAAACAGTGCACAAGGTACTGGAAGTCCAAGAGATTGACTGCTTTGTAGATATTTCCATTCCTCTGTAGTGTCAGTAGATGAAGGGTGGAACCATGAGGGAACCATTCAATGACTATACTTTGAGGCTTTCTCAAAATTTCTGGAGCAGTGAGTATTTACTTTTCCTATGCAAGCGGAGGAGCTATAGCTACAAGGACTGAGAAAGTCATGACCAAAATATTGTGTATTAAATGCATGTGTTTTTGCCTCTGGGCACCCAATGACCCAGATAACTGGAAAGTTCTCCCATTAGGATTTCCCTTATAGCTACTCTTTTTCTCAAAGCTGGAAGTCTTGGGAACAGCCATATCTTACAAATTAACAGCCTCTCTGTTCTTTGTGGCACTTTAAGCACCCACCATTACCCTGCCCTTAATTCTTTGTAATGCAATTTAAAAATCCTATAAAATATTGGAAGAAAGTACATGAAAAAAATCATTAAATAAATGTGATACATGTATCTTAGAGGGCATGGCCTGCATCAATTTGTAGAACATACACCCCGCTTATGGAAATTACCTACCTCTTTGGACCTTTTACAATCATTATACCTTCCTAAAAGGAAATTTGTGTTTTATGTTACGAATTTAGAGGGAGTTTGAGGGTGGACTTCTTTGTTATTTGGGGCTCTACCTTGTCATTTAATTTGTATATATTTGCATATTTGATATGACTTATTTCATAGACCAGTAGCGACACCATGTTATTTTGGATTGTTCTTGTGATTAATAAATACTCTAGTTATCAAATATTAAGAAAACACAGCCTAGGGAATTCAAATCCTTGGTACAGTGTAGGTGATAATTTGTCCTGGAGTGTGGGACTAAAGATTGTGTTGCCGAGAGCTTGGTAACAGGATCAGGAGCTCTTCATGGTCACCCTTTCCCATTTAACCCCAGGCTAAAAGTAACTGAAAATTGTTTTCATCAGATATGGTTGCTCAGTCCTTGATGGTCTCATAGCAAAGCCAGACTGACTGCATTATAAATTTTCCATAACAAAGTACTTTAATGAGCATCATTGTTTTCAGTATCAGCCAAAATCTGACTGGGAAATTGAGGAGGTGGCCTTCAGAGTAGAGTGACCTTTTATCCCAAGACATATTCTTTGAACAAAACTAAAGCACACTGGGAAACTAGAATTATTATGGGATCACACCGAGTAACCTATGTCATACAGATTCAATTAGTAAGTAAAAACAGTGAGTTTTTACATACTTAATTGTAGTATTTTTTAATTTAGAGTAGAATCGAATGAAAAAAACCAATCACATAATTCCATGATTGAAACTCAGGCAATTTTATTAACATATTATTTCTGACTGTTCTTAGTACATGGTTGCCATACTAATGCAAAAGCTGGACTGAAATTGTACTGTTCAGTGTCCACAGTATTTTCATACTGTAAAACATGGTACATAATAAATCTGAATAAAACCTACTGCGCTATATTGGAAGCCATAATTTCAAAAGAATGCATTTTTTCCCTAAATAATTTAAAGTAACATAGGAAAATCAATATTTAATCTTCCCAGTACTATTATACACTGGGGGAAGAACTGGATATATAGTTCAGGATGATAGAATGTTAGAACAAATATATACACAGTACAGTTTGCTAGAGGGTCTTGAATAGTTGCATGTGAATTACAATGAAACGAGGAAGTAGCCTTTATGCTAGAAAACCAAGGGTTTTAGGATGATTTTTTAGGAGGGTAGGGTATTCTCGTTTCAGCACAGAGAGGATGCTATTCATCTGGAAAGAGATAAACCACATTGTAGAGAGTACACCAAGCTACATCAATGACTTTTTAAAGAAGTTCAGAGTGTAATTAAGAACAAGACTCTCAGGTGGTTTAAATCAAATAAAAATCAAATCTCTTGGCTTTCTCTGAGCTTTATAGTTTGCCCAAGGTGAATATTTATCCAGGTGTAAAGCTGGATCTGTACGAAGAATAAGGCTGGAGACCATGAACTCCTGTAATGCTTGTAAATATTCCAGGAGGGTTAGCTGTGGGTGTCAGTTGGTTAAAAAAGCACACTAAACAATAAATCTATAGCTCTTAGATCGGTTTTCTGAATCCACCACGTCATATGAAGGCTAAACATGTAGTTTTTATAAAGATGCCTACCAATGTTTCCAGCAATATGTTAATTTGAAAAGAAAAAGCATGAAGTTTCATCAAGACGAATCCCAAGGACTGTGGTTAACGTGTCTTCACAACAGCAACTCACAGAGCAGTTGCTAATTGCTGCATTATTTGGAATTGCAAGGACAAAGCTACCACCACTGCACTGGAAGCAGTCAGATGCTGCGAGTGACCCTTTCTCTAAAGGATATCTCTAGCAAATCATGTTGTCTGAATATTCAGAAGTTCTTCTTAAAAGGGCATGTGAGAATTAGGAGTTTCATTAAGAAAGTCCTCTTATTTTATCATTTTAAACCCCACAATAATTATATATAAAAATGAAGCAGAATTGTGAATGACCTGCTGTCATTTCAATAGATTTCGACAGAAATATCTTTCAGAGCTGATACTAGTAAATTAAGATTCCCAGTGCCAAATAATTTTTATCCAAGGCAGCATTTTTTAGCATGCTGGATAGAATGAAATTGCAATATATTTGATATTATTAGATAGAAAAAATAATAAAGTGAAATACGAATATATGTACTGTATGTACTCTTTCCATTGGTTGGTATAGAGATGTCTTTACCTCACAATAATGTCAGATTGCATGAAAACACATCAGTGCCAATGAATATCTTGGGTGAATATTGACTCTTCACCTGAAAAGTTAGAGCCACTCAGGCTTGTTGGTATGTGTTAATGGAGTCCTCTCCTGCTTTGCCACAAGCATGCCTATTGTCCTGTCACAGTAAATAGACATAACCCTAGCTAAATCCTTTCATGTTCCAAAGGAATCACAGCAGATGGGCTGGGACAGGAAGGCACATCAGCATCCTTGTAGCCTTCACTTGCCTTTGGTCTAACATTTGACAGTGCATATGTTTTTAACCTGCAATGGGGTAGTGGTTGTACAATAGCAGAGCATTTTATCCATTGGTGAGGCAGAACCTTTCCAGGGACTGGAGTTCTTGTGCACCTATGTAAAATGGGAGAGCAACTAGTTAAGATGGAATAAATATCTGTTACATGCTGTTTCTTAGAAGTCTGTGAAACATTTTTAAATAGAAACCAGTAAACTTCAGAAGACTACTTTCAGATGGAATATTTTGGAAACAATTATACACAAACCTCCAAAAAGAAAAATTGGTTCTAAATATTGTTGGGGAAAACCAAAAAAAACCCCTCTCACTTTCCTAATTATTTTACATAGCTTCATTACTCTGAATGCAGAACTCCCTATAAGAATAATAACTAGTATTTTATAAGGATCTGCAAAATTTTTTCTGAAGCGTTTTTGTGTACATTTCCTTTCCTATTGGCCCCAGTCTACAATAACACTAGCAGAGAGTAGAACTACCAAACATAGTAGATTCTGTGTGCAACTTCTATGACTACAGGTCTAGCAGAGACTCACACAGACTATTATCTATGCTAATTTTAGGGGACAGACTCATTGCTTCTAGTGTATCTCTTTTATTTTCTGTTACATGCAGAGCATGACACTGCTGATGAAATGTGTTAACTGAAGATGGTAGCTTGTAAAGTTCAAGTGTGTAAAGTGCGGAGGAGGTCATGGGTTTGTAGGTAATTTTATAACTTGAAATAACTATAGGAAGTTATTGTAGGAAGGTCTTGGATTGTACCTCCAAGATGACACATTGTTATTTGGCTTTAAATGAACTTTTCTCACATTTTTAATTTCTAGGGATGTTGTGTGATATTCTGATCCTCTAAGGCCATTTTAGAAAACCAATACTTTTGCAGCAGAAAAGGCAGGACTGAGTCACCACTGACTTTATCTTAACACTGCAGTTCCAACTACCTGATGACAGCACATCTGCTCATAGTTAATTCATATAACCAGGCAAGACATTTCTAATTTGTTGTAATTTGTTATGATACAGACATAAGTAATAGTCTGCAAGTGGAAAACAGTGGTAAGATTTCTTACCGTGCTGAACTTCCCTGCAGAAACACATTCCACAGCATTAGCTCTGCCTGCATCTGCACTCATTTGCACTGTTGGACATCTGCACAGTGTACCAATGGCCACACTGTATCTTTTTTTTTGTGGAAATAGGATGTGGTAGGGATGACTAAATGGCTTTCACTCTGAGTTGTGGCTGATGGTTTCACTGGCAATAAGCAATCAGAAGGTGCTTCCATGGCTTAGCCGTAACCCATTTGTTTGATTAAGGGAAAAGGAGAAAATATTCAGTCTCAGGGGAGATTGGCGGAATGGTTATATTTTTCAGATCTCTTCACAAACAAGTGGTTACACTTAGCAGGGGTATATTACTACTGAGTGCTTTAAAACAGATCACATCCTCAAACTGCTATCCCATGAAGAGGATGTTATCTCCACCTACTCTACCAATTTTCTCAGGACAGCATGGAAAGAAAGTCCTCGGATTTTCCTGAGAGCAGGATTTGCTTTGTTAGTTCTCACTAAATTTGAAAAGCAAGAATTTTCTCTCCTCTGCACCTGTCTTCATAAATAAAACCCCTGCAGTACTTAGATCTAGATAAATGTATGTTCTGCGTATATCTATGCAATAACTAGAGGACAAATGATCTTCCACTTTTATTTCTACAACTTTAATGAAAGAAGCAGAGTTGTATTACACAGCTGCAAGTGAGGAAGGTGTGCTGTCACTGCCAAGCCACAGAATTGTACCTACGAAGCATTTATCTTATAATACGGCACTTGACTATGGGATAGTTTGAATCATCTTGCGTATATACAATAGTGACAAAGATATCATTCTTGATCTTTTCTTTTCCTAAGCCTGGTCTGTTCATCAGTTGAAAAAAATATAATTCCTCTCTCTTCTTTCCTCAGTCATAACTTTATATCCAGGAATGACCTTTAATGTACTATCTTGAAAGACATTGGAAATAATAAGTATGTGATGTGAAAAGTTCTGTAGGTTATGAGCAAGGGAAAGTATAGAATCAAACTTCCTAATGCTTTTTTTTTTTTACAAATTCTAGCCTAACCAACCTTAACACACAGCTGATACGACTCATTGTATTTTGAATACAGTCCTAGAGTTTCAGAGTTAGCTCATTGTAAAAATTTTCAATACTAAGATATTAATTATGTAACGTGTAAAATACTCTGAATACTATTTGAAAATAAAATCACAGGGAATCATAATGTACTGTTTACATAAATAAGCAGGTTTCTTTAAGAAAATGTAATCACCTATCAGAATTCCCATCAATGTGGGAGGCAAACAGTCATCAGTACTGTGCCAGTCTGCCTCCCATGGGAACAGAGCCAGGTCTGTATTTCACACTTGCAAAACACACACTGTTACCAGCTGATGAAGACTGGATGCATGCTGGATGTATTGTGAGACCTTCAAGGGGATGCAGGGAGAATTAGTATAATTTGTGGTTTTGTTCACAAAGCTGAGGAGATGCAGCTGAAATTAAAGCAGATCTCTGGGTGACCTACAGGCAAATGCAATGCCTGAAGATATGCCTGGTCCAGCTTGGCATGGGCATTCTCTCTCTGCAACATTCTATTTTCAGTGGGGTGATGTAGGGCATCCTGAAACAGTTAGCTTGACCATTCCAGTTTTCATTTGAGGGATTCTTAAACCAAGAAGACTTTTGTTTTTCTTTTGTATTTGTACCATAGCATTGAATGCTACAGGTTTGCATAAACCTGTTAAAATATTGAGTCATTGCTTTGTGATGTTTTACCAAGAGCTTGTTGCCAATATAGGTAGGTCCAAACACTGAGTGAAAGGCAAGCACCTGTCTCATTTCAACAATTAACTTGATAGTAAAAAGGGAAAGAAAGTGTCTTATTCATCTTCTGCTGGTCATCTTACATGGCTTGGTGCAAACCTCAGAGCAGGATAGGCCTGGAAAGTTAAAACCAGCCATAAATACACTACATTATTAATATGATAATGTGTATTCTAGGGTAAGAAACCTTGCCTCAGCCTTAAGATAGGTGTGCAATCTCATTAAACATCCTGCCACAGATTAAAAGGGACCTGGATTAGACAGAGCTTGCAGAATAGAGAATGTGTTCCAACCCAGAACTCTAGTCAGAGGTATATATACATACGCACGTCATTTTTAACAAAATGTTTAGTAGACTTGTATCTGCATATGGCACAACTCATTATAATCCCATGAAAGTCACTATGGTCCTGTATTGTGATACATTTCAGGACATATTCTGTCATCTTGAGTAACAAAAGCTGTGCTTAAGCCATAAATTAAATGACACCAGAAAATATTTCCAGGCACTGGAAGCCTTTTACACATTGTTGCACCACTAGAATATTCTCTGCCACGCTTTTCCTTTATTCTCAGTTGTATTTTTGGAGTTATCCCAATGGCTCACTTGGAATAGACACCTGTTTTGGTGGTCACCTGTTTTGAAGACTAAGAGAGCTTGATGATATAGTTGAAGCCAAATCACCCTGACTGATCTTAGGGCCAGAGTATGCAGGCAGTATATAATTAGTAATGTATTTGTAGCCACATTTCCAAGGGAACATTTATTACTAAAAGGGGAGTTTTGTTAAAATTGACATATCCTCAGTTTTAATGAGAAGATATTTCATGCTCAGACTAAAGTCCACTATAAACCAATCTGACAAAGGATGTGAAGGACAAGAAGAAGATATTCCACAGGTACATCATTAGCTAAAACCAGAAAGGCTTGGGTAAATGCAGGACAGCTGCTGAGTGGGAGAAGGAACACATATCTGTCCAACATTGTAGCCTTCCATGATGAGATGACTGGCTCAGTGGATGAGGGAGAACAGTGAATCTTGTTTGTCTTGACTTTAACAAAGTTTTTGAGACTGTCTGCTATAACCTCCTCATAGACAAGTTTATGAAGTATGGGCTAGAAAAATGGATAATAAAGTGATTTACAAATGGTCTGAATTTTTGGGCTCAAAAGGTTATTATCAGTGTTATAGAGTCCATCTGGATGCCAGACAGGAGTAGTGTACTACAGAGGTTGATACTGGTGCCAGTATTCTTTAATATCTTTTTTATTGACCTAGACAATAGGGCAGAGAGCACCCTCGGTAAGTTTTCAGATGAAACAAAAGTGGAAGCCATTTTTCAATGAATTGGGCAAATGTGGTCAAGTCACAAAAGTGGAAGTGAGGTGTCACAGAAACCTTAAAGTAAATGCAGTTGTTACGTAGCTGAATTCTCTGTTTCTTAAAAGTGGAAAGACATGAAAGTTTCCCTCAACCTCAACTTTTTGACTTCAGTGTTCCATGTATCATGCTAATCATGTACTTGGTACAGACAACAGCTCTAGACGAAATCCATTCTCCAGAAAGAGCAACTTTTAAATGTCATAGGGATCCTTTGGTATTTAAGGGGAAACCCTAGTTCTGACAAAGCAAGACATAAGAGTCTAAGAAATAAGTACCTGAGGAATAACATCAGAAGATAATAACCTGAAGAAGCTTTATGCCAATAATGTCTCTTCCTAGAGATGAATAAGGCAGGTGTTCATATCAAGTGATAGCTAAAGTTTCAGTCAGAACCTCTTACAGTGAAAACATTCTCCTAGAATATCACAACAGGCATATATGCCATTCCAGTTGTTGAAACTGTAGAGAACCATATGCAAAATCTGTAATTCATCTGCCAGCTATGTGAGCAATCACTGTCAATTTTTCCTCTTAGAGTAAGAGATTGGGAAAGCTTTAGAAGTAGAAAGTGGTCCTTGATGTAGCACCTAATTCTATATTTCAGGGGTTTTTTTAAGCCTATGACAACTTTCTTCTAGGGTTAAAATAAGTATAAAACGTATTATTCACTGGGTTTGTTAACATTTTGCAGGGTCTCAGTATTTTGTCTGTGTGAGGTTCAAGGTGTCAAGTTCAACATCATTTAAAATGTAACTGAACTTTTCTAGATGAATAATACAACTGCACCTCCGCATTTAATATTTGTATTTTCCAGTTTTCTAACTGTGAATATTTCAACCAGGCATTATCTGTCTGTGGTATTTCTGAACATCCTGAGTGTTGCTTGATTTGAAGGTCTGTATAAGTGGGGTTTAGCACACAGCATACTCAATATGCAAATCCTTCAGAGAGAAGAAATGCATGCTTTGTGTTTCACAATTATGAGTACAGAAGTACTGAGAAATGGCATGTGTGGGAAGTTATCAGGTCATAGGCAGTCTTTTGGGCATGACATATTGAGAAAAGTTGAATTTCCATTTGCAGGATTCTGCCTCCTCTATTGGAGAGAACAGCTGGAGGACATGGTGATGTCCTGAATGGGACCAGCATTTTGAGTGGCAAGATCTTTTCACCTTCTGGGGAAGGACAGACCTCATCCTTTAATGTTACTAAATTGTGAGCATGTTAAACAGTGGAAAGATAGAAAATGATGATGTTCTAGAACTGACATTTGAGCATTAAAAATATGCAAAAGGTCTGATAAATTATTAAAGAGAAGGAAAGAGGATGAAAAGGAACAGGGAATAAACATTTGCTACAATGAATTATGTGGAAATCTTGAGCAACAATCTGACAAACAAGTTACAACTGAATCTTTAGACAAGGGCTAGCTTTGAGTTGTATAGCAGAAGAAATATAAAAAAAGCAAAAAACCAGGTTTTTAAAAAGTTAGGATATAGTAGTTAAACATCACCTCCAGCCATCTTGCAACAGTGGGATTATCTCACTGCTTTGAACAGCCTGGGAGCTGGAATAAAGTAGATGCCACTCCAGTCTTCAAAAAGGGCAAGGAGGAGGACCCAGGAAATTATTGGCTAGTCAGCCTTACTTCAATCCCTAGAAAGATGATGAAGTGCCTTATTCTGGAAGCAATCTCTATCTACACGGATGACAGGAAGGTGATCAGGAGTAGTCAGCATGGATTCACTGAAGGGGAATCATGTTTTAACAACCTGATTTTCTTCTACGATGAAACAACTACCTGGATGGATGAGGGGAGACCAGTGGATATTTCCTATCTCAAATTCAGCAAGACTTTTGACACTGTCTCTTACACCCTCATAGGTAAGCTCAGGAAGTGTGGACTGGATAAGTGGACATTGAAGTGGATTGAAGACTGTCTAAACAGCAGATCCCAGAAGGTCATAATCAGGGTCTAGCTGGAGGCCTGTCACTAGTGGTGTCCCCCAAGGTTCAATACTGGGCCCAGTATTGTTTAACTCTTTCAATGACTTGGATGAATTGTTAGAGGCCTCCTCAGCAAGTTCTCTAATGACAAAAGATTGGAACAAGTGGCTGATACCCCAGAGGGCTGTGCAGCCCTTCCGAAGGACCTGAACAGGTTAGAGATATGGACAGAGGAGAATGGTCTGAAGTTCAAAAGGGCAAATGCAGGGTCCTGCACCTGGAGAAGAATAAATCCAGGCACCAGTGCAGGCTAGGGGGCTGATCTGCTGGAAAGCAGCTCTGAGGAGAAGGACCTGGGCGTCCTGATGGATAACAAGTTGTCCATGAGCGAGCAGTGTGCCCTTCTGGCCAAGAAGGCCAATGGTATCCATGGATGCATTAGGAAGAGCAGTCTTCCAGGTGTTGCTGAGCAATAAGACAAGAGGCAATGAGCATAAATTCACGCAGAGGCAGTTTCATCTGAATACGAGGAAGAACTTCTTTACTGTGCAGGTGTCCAAGCACTGGAACAGATTAGCCAGAGTCTTTCTCGCTGGAGATATTCAAAAACTGCCTGCACAAAAACCTGTGCCCTGTGCTCTGGGATGACCCTGCTGGAGCAGGGAGGTTGGACCATATGACTCACTTGTCCCTTCCAACCTTTCCTATTCTGTGATTCTGTGATTTTGTTATGGTAACTGGTGAATGACCTCTCCCTGACCTTTTCTCAGCCCATGGGCCTTTTGTTATATTTCCTCTTCCCTGTCCAGCTGAGGTGGGGAAGTGATAGAGCAGCTTGATAGGCACCTGACATTTAGTCAGGGTCAGTCTACCATAGAATTTTATAGAGGAAAATTGGATAAAAATTGGGAAAATTTCTCCAAAGACTATATATATACTCTATGATTCTGTCTTGGTCTAACAGAAGTCTATAAACTATTGATTCCTGACGGTATTACTGGTAGTTCCTTAGCTGTTTTCTTATTCACACAGTTACAGTTGGAATGACAAAAGACTGTTTCATGGAAGAAGAAATAGAGTAGGAATTTTATGCTTCCCATCTGGAAATATGGGCTAAAATGAGCCTGGTGGCCTTTCCACATTTCCTTTGGGGAATACATATAGTAATTAGTTGTTTGAGTAATTGCACAGCTGGTTGAGAGATATGGAACACGTGGAATTCAGGGGAAATTTAAAAGCAAATGAAGGCTAAAACTAGATTTATAAAGCCCTTAATGATAAAAGGTTGGGCAGGTTTCTCTTTTTTATTTAAGGGATTTAAAGGAAAGAGAATGTAGAGGGACACGCTAGGGCTGTGGCACCATAGTTGGGGGCAGGTCTCTAGGGACCCTGATGCCACACTGAGGGTAGCTCAGAAAAGCTACAAGTAAGCTCTTTCAGGAATAAATCATTCTTCCTGTTCAGAAGTAGGTTTTTTGTTTGTTTGCTTGGTTTTGTTTGTTTGTTTGGGGTTTTGTTGTTGGGTTTTGTTTGTTTGTTTGGGGGTTTTTGTTTGTTTTTCCCTCAAAGGACATCAGGTTTTGAAGCTTTGGCAAATAAGAAACAGGACTTGCTTGAGAGACCAACAGAAAAGATGGATGTTTACATAACTTTTCTACCAGTGAGAAAGGGAACTACCCCTGTGGCTGGCAGGATGGCTGAAGAATTTTGTCAGAGATTCATTGATCCCCTTTCTGTCAGATTTTTAAGGGCTTTCAAAGATGACTTGAGTGAAAGAGCATTCAGATCTTTACCATATAAAGGCCTGTGCGTTGCTTTCTTTCTTTGGTAAACATTAAGATTTAGAGAACACTAGAGATCAGAAACTAACTGCTTATTTGAAATAGATTACAAAATTTCTATTCCATTTTAGCTAAGAGACTGAGAAAGAAAATAAAAAGGCAATTACTACATTTCAGCTACTCTACTATCCTTAAAGTGCAATGAAATAGATGTTCTGCCTGTTAAACTGCCATTATAAGACTCTTGTCTTCTGTAATGTTTACTACTTACACTGGTTTGACATTCAACAGTTGTTGCTGCCTAGAAGGACATGGAGAGGATTTTTTTTTGCCAGAAATTAACTTCTATAACATTATCTAAAGCAGATGTATTCATTGTCAATATTCTGATGGAATAAGGCCACCTGTGCTGGAAGAAAAACAAGAGAAGGAAACTGTAACACTGTGCTGCATTTCTGAAGTTTAAAATTAAGCAGTGTCATGTCCTTGGTTGCTGAACCATAAACGTGTAGGTCTCTAGTGGATGAAGAGTGCAGGTGCACTGTCAATCACATCTATGAGACCTATCTCATTATTGTTTGGCTTTACATGCAAACACTATCTTTTAATGAGATCTTAGCTATTAGAAATCCTTCCAGGTTGTGCTAGGATTCCAATTCTTCAGGCATTCAACTTTTTTGATTACTCTAGCCTCTGTCAGCATATTAGATTTTTAGTGTTGCATGGGAGAGAAGGGGAAAGGTGGGGGAAAGGCAGGAGAAAAGTGTGACCAGAGCACTGCAGTCAGGCCTATGTCTCATCCACTTCTTCTTCACTATGTAAACAAACAACTGTGAACTTTCTACTGTTTTCAGGCAGTCTGAAAATTATGACTTTAAATTTATTGCATGTCAAAATATTACCTGACTTTTGCTATAATGTAAAGTTGTATTAAAGTAGCATCAAGAGTCATCAGTGATGCCCTGGTATCAAAGTCCCATATCTGCAACAACCTCTCTGCTCAGACGGCTTGCTATTAAACAGACAAGACAGTTTCCTCATGCCTCAATGAGATGCTTTTCTTACACTTCTATTGGTTTTCCCAGTGTTGGTCAGGGCTTCTATGAGAAGAGTTAAATATTTAACCAAGATTTGCTGAGTCCTCATTTAGCATTTTAATCACAGTGCTACTTTTTTTTCCTTTCCCAGACAGTATATTTGCTTTCCATTTTTCTGAGTCTGCTTTAAAGAAAGGCTAAATTATTAACTGAAGGCATTAGTATTTGGAAAACAAAAAGCTCATGGACACACATACAGTAGTTCTGAACCTGCAGTGGTGTGGGGATGTTTTTCGATTGATACTGTTAAGTGCAGAATTAGCATAATCAGCAATCATTCCTCCAGGGCCTCTGGACTCTGTGATGCTCTCGCTGTGAGTAGAATGTGCTCCAGCATGCTGTGCTCCACTCACTGAGAAAATGAAAGATTCGCAGGGAGCACGGATTAATGATCTCCAGTTGGCCAGCTACACTTGTGTAGGTAGCAGCAGGTAAGCTGAAGCTAAGGAAGAGTTCCACTTCAAATATTTGAATTTTAAAGGCAATGTCTGTCCTTTGAGTGTATGCTAGTGCAATTCCCTCTGCAGTGTAGCAGAGTACTATTAATGAAATCACTGCTGGCTTTTTATGTTTTACTGCTGTTGACATTTTTGCAGCTGTTAGAGAAATGACTCAAGGCCTATAAGTTCCTGGTCATTTTTCATTCATGAAATATTTTCAGACTTTTATTTTAATTAATTTCTTATTGTACCTGAGGATCACTGTGATATTTTGTAGGAATTTTATAACTTGTAGAGTTGTAACTTGCAGAGGTAGGATTATTATCTGAAACCACTTTACCAACCTGATGTCTACTTAGACAAGGCCAAATTCTGATATTCTGTTCTGTGTAGACCCTCTTTTATTCAAGTTGCTTGAGGCATTTTGCATGATGTTTCTAAAGTTTAGAATTTTTGGTTGCTTGAATTTAAATGACAAATCTAGAGTTTACATTGTTTACTAGCAATCTGAGTAACAGTGGTAGAAATGGGACACACAAGCAATTTCAAATAGTGGCATTTTGGGTTTATCCTTTCTGGGTTTTGACCTTCACAATGTTTGCTGATCATTAAGTACATGGCTTGTACTTCAATATCTTCTTGAGCTATAGTGGAAATATCTGTTCTTGAATACTGTTGATGAGATTAAGGTGATGCTTAAATATACACAGAAGAATATATTTAATAACCTTTAAATAACCTCAATTTCTCTGTGTTTGAAAAAATAAAATGCCATGACTTAATCCTAATCAATCAAAAAATCATTTTTGTTGATTCAGCTTTCTCAGTGACTTGGCATGATTCTTAAAATTGGCAGTGCTAAGAGATTACAGTCTGGTTTTAAATGAACAGTAGTTTGACATTGCCTGACCATTTTTGCCCTATCCAAACAGTATGTTTTACTTTTCAATAGTAATTATCATGTAATTCCATACATGTTAGGTTAGAATAGTTAAGAAAACTAAATGTCTCATTTTGCATTTTCCTTCATTTAATCTCAAAGGTTTATTATCGCCAGTAGAGAGACAGAGAGGGATGTCCGTTGCAAGAAATTGTCCAAATTATTTTCAAATGAGATTACATGGAGGTGTGCAGATTATTGTGTAATTGCTCATCTATATTTTTCCTGTTAAACTTTATTACTCATTTTGCCTTTGTTGCTCACTAGCAACATTGTTTTAAAGGATGAGAGACACTTTAAAATGTTTGCTTTCTGAATCAATGCACATAGGCCTGATCAAATGAAAAATTAGTATTTTTGCCATTCATGCATTATCTTAATCACTGCAGGCTTGGTTCTGGATATGACAGTGCTACTAAATTCTCTGCTTCAAGCTTGACTTTGTTAGCTCTGAAGGTGGGTGGTGCAGGATGACTCACATCCCAGTGCAACCTTCTCTCCAGAAGGCTGGAGACATCAGTGTTATGTATCAGCTGGTCCTGCTCTCCCCGTGTCCTTAGAATCCAACAGGTTTTTAATGACTTTTTTTTTTTTTAAATGAAGTTGGAGATGTCACAGTCTGCTTATAAGGTTTTTATGGAAAGTAGGTAACAACATATGCCTCATGTTTCAAGATGTAATATGATAGCACATAGGTGTGTTCGAGGCTAGAAAGGTACTGGGATAGTTCTAGAGGGTGTGAAAAAAGGCAAAACTTCAATTACTTTATCACTACTAGTGGCAGTTCTGTCAACTAGAGCAAACTATCCCTTAACCATACCTAGTTTTATCTCAAAGGAAGGGCTGAGTGCAAAGAGGACAGGGAGTGGCTGTCAGGCTAAACCATCAATCTGAGACTACACTCAATTATTCTACATGTCTTAGAAAAAGGATGGTCCCATAATGACTATTCAGATCCTAAAATGCTTCCTATCTTGAGCTTGGAGGTGAAATAACACATATAATTAAGGACAAAGTTTGGTGTATAATATTTTTCATTATAAGCCTATTATAACTTCCCCAAAAACTAATAATTTTGCCATAAGTTTTTCCACATTTTGAGTAGTTATTTTATTATAATGCTTCAGTAAAAATGTTTCAGTCCTTTAAAATGTAAATAAATTTAGGAGAAGAAAAACATTTTTATTTAAAAAATACTATTACAGTTTGTTTCTTTAAAGTGTTCTAGTGTCTTTGGTCTTAAAAGAAGGAGCACTAGATTTTTTGGGGTGCTTTTCTTCTTTCATGAATATATAGTTCATTTGGAACAAATTGTTAGACTCTAAAAAGCCCCAGGTTCATATACAGCCGAATGTGCCATCAGGAAGCCTGCTGTTGAATTTTCTGCATGTTCAGGTACAAAACAAGTGCACAAGTCTCATAGACCTTGATCTGCAGATGAAGTACAGCAGCTGAAACCATGATTTGGTACTGGGGCAGCCAGACTGAGCTGGGAGACAGATGTTTCAGCTCTTTCTTGTGATTTGCTAATCACAAGATTACTTCACTTCTGGATTCATCACCATAAAACATCGTATATCTGCTTCAGATGGGGATGGTTGAGTATCTTCATAGATACTTGGTCTCTCCCCTTCTCCCCCTCACATGCCCTGGTAGTTTATCTGCACGAAGAATAGCTTGCCTTCATACTGTGCTTTCCATCAGAAGCTCTTGGTCCAGGCTGCCAGTTTGAGACCTAAAATAAAATCTTTTGACTTCCAAATTTGGAATTATTTGCTCATTTAAAAGTAGTTTTTCTTTTTAAGCATCCTTTTCTATGATCCTCTTTTATTTTAGGAGATATTTTACCCCCAGAGCTGAGATTTCAGACTTTATTAATATCATGCTGATAATCTATTAATTGTTCTCATATTTTCGTATCTCCTTTATTCAGTGCACAGCTGGATGCTGAATGAAAAAAAAAGTAGTAATAAGAGCAAATATGTCTTGTAGTTGAGATGAAAGTTAACTAGATTTTCTGGATTTGTCACCATTGTCTACATAATTTTAATTAAGAACTGATTATAAGTGCAATGATGCTGAACTGAAGCTACAAACAGAGCTTGATTTTCTATTTTCCTATTTACTATGTGTTTGCCTTTGTAGTTGTGGTGAACCATTTAATAATAACTTGTAAAAGAAAGTTAATTATATGAAGCTATACAGGGCCATACACATATAAATGCGTTTAATTGTCAAAATTGTTGAATCTATCAGGAAGAGCTTTACTACTGTCATTTTCACACTTCAACAACAATTATGTTAGTATCAGTCTCTGGAACCAAATGTTACTTCTTTTCCAATGTTTAGATGAGTTTACAGCTAATAAATATTGCTTATTGATATTTTTATTTTTCAATGAGACCTTTGATGTCCTACTGTGAAAAAATAGACTTCTGAATAGGCTAGTATGGAAAAGCAGGGATCTCTCAGTGGAAATCCAGTTGTTAATGTGGCCTTCTAATATGTTCTTAGTCACATCATATATTTAAAATATGCTCAGACACATCATATATGCTAATCTTTCTGTATTTGGAAGTGAAGACAATATTTTACATGATTATTAGTATCTAGTATAAGCTGTTAAATAGCATATCCTTATAATATGACAAGTATACTGTTAGCTAACATGAACAGTGCAATCTCATTGTGGGAGTTAAATGATGAGATGCAATGGTCCATGAATTGGAAATGTGTCTTACAGTTCCTTAGGTATAGACTATATTGTTAATGAAGCAATTTGTTCTGTGTCCACTCACATTTCATTTGCTGCCATCAACAATTAAGAGATGTCATAGTAAGGTCATTCCAGATTAACACCTTGTCTTTTCAGAGATCTCATTAAAATAGAGGGAAGTTCTAATTTCTATCCAAGGTAAAGTTAATTCAGTGGGAGAATAAATATTATGGAGGCAATTTGTGCAAGAGAAATTAGCATTAGGGGCACTGTTCTTTTTTTACTGGAAGTAATTCTTACACAGAAAGACATCCTCTTGAAAACAGTAGCAAGGGATGTTACTGTAGGAATGGGCTGGGTACCTTGGCCTGGTTAAGGAAGCGTGTCTTACTGTCTGAGCTTTGCACAGATGTGCAGACCCTTAAATAAATTGAACAGAAAATAAGATTTCTCCCTTTGCTGGTTGCCAGCATTACAACTAAACTACAAAGAAAGTAATTTCTCCAACCATCATGCATTTACTTCCTAGTCATCCTCAGAAACTTGTAACATTGAAGGGCTTTGTAATTGACATTTCATTCTAATATATTGGCTGCGTTGTCTGAATTCTGACTGGCTGATAAAGCTTACAGAAATCCAGAGTCTCATCATGTCCTGAATAATTTCAGTCCAGCCCTGTGGCAATCCAAGTGCTTAAGCAGTGAAATAGAAAAGGCAATATTTGGGAATTCTACTTTTCAAAATGCACAAGAACACAGTAACTGAAATAATCAAGTAGTCCCTGTATAAGGCAATCCTTTTCCAACTTGCAAAACAGAAGGAAAGATTTAAAATAATATACATGCCAATTTAAATAAGTAAATGCACAGGCATGAGTTCATCCCAACTATAACTTCATTGACGTTATATTTCAGATAAATTTCATCATAATATCACATTTTTTGAAGAAGAAAAAAAAATCAACGATCTTGTCTACAGATTTTCCATTACATCCCACTTACTTGAAAGAAAATGTGATGCACATCAACTCAATCTTCAGGTCATACTTTCTGAATAGATGTGGATAATATTACACAGACTAAGTTATTGATCTCCCAGGTCCTCCAGAAATGAAGTGCCATGTCATGCAACTTGTTCTTTACTATATTATCATGTTTTCATTCACATGGGCTTCTTTTCTTGAGAATGCATTACTTATATAATGAGCCTTACTTCTTCCTAGGTCTTGAAAAATGCTCCTTTTTTTCAGCCTGTTTTTATTTTTTTTTCAGTGTGTGTGTATGGCTTCTGTATCAGAAGTTCAAACAGAAGCTAGGCAGTTATGCAGATGTAAATATTTCTGATGTATTTGACCTTTACTGTATTTGATTTGTATAAAAGCTGTGGGGTTTGTATTTATTTCCTTTTTCTTTCCTTTTTTTTTTCTCCTTTTTTTTCTCATTTTTTTTCCCCTCAGTGTTGCAGAGTATCAAAATCCATGCTAACTGTGTCAATAATGGACTGACCACTGATCAGCTGTTTCCCAGTCTGCAAAATGCTTTGTTTGTATTTGGTTCCTAACTGTAGAATTTTTTTATGTATTTGTTTTTTTTTTATTGCTGACAAACGAAGAGAGATCATAAAGCGGTTTCATTCCTAAAAGAAGGAGCTTTTCAAACCGAGGTAACTCTCCAAGTCTTGTATTTCTATGTCAGGCTAGAAAGTCTAGCTGTCAGGCAGATTACTGTGGTACCAGGGCTCCTTATAGACTCCATGGAGTTTGCCACAGAGCCCAGAATCCCAAAACTCCAGTGCCAGAGCTTCCTGCTCATGGGAACAGCTCAGGGATATAGGGTGAACAGAGAGGTGGTTTTGCCTTGTCATTCCTTTATCAGATCTCTGAGAATAAATGCTTGCTAATAAATTAAATGTGCTCCCATGTTTTTTCCAGCACCGAGAGCAAAACAGGCATAAACCTGCCTGTAAATATAACACTCATCTGCAACAGCTCTGTTAAAAATCTCTTACCCATCTGTCCTAGTTACAGGGACCTGGACAAGTTTATTACTATGTGGGTATAACCAAAGCTCTGTATTCTACATCCTCTGTAACCAAAACTATGTATTCTATACCCCCTATGTAATTTCTGATGAACTTTTAATAATGGATCAATTGCAGCAGCTGCCCAGGGCACACCTGACACTTCAGGCTATGAACTGGGTGTTAAAGAACCCTGGGAGACAGGGGAGTGTTTCTGCCTTCACACCAGTGACTCAGCTGTGATAAGTACCCTCTGGGGAGGCATCAGAACCTTCATATCCAGCCTGAGGGGTTGTCTCCGCTAATGGGCCATAATAGACTGACATAATAAGCAGTTGTAATGATCTGGACCATCAAAGATTCAAAAAATATCCCATAACTCACAGAGTTAAATCACTCACTGTGAAGCTCCCCACCCTGGGGGAGGTACTTGGCACTTCCACCTGAACCTGAGCATATATAATCTTACGGTTTGGGACTTCTGGTACCACTTGTCAGATTCATAGAAGGACTAGAACCTCAACAGGACTGTGACTGCCACTCTCAACAAAACTGCAATTATTATTTGAACAGAACTGTGATCATCATCCTCACCAACACATTTTCCTTTCCTTTTACTTTGCACTCAGGGGGACCACATGGCTATGCACAGGGGCTGATGAACACCATTCTGTTCTTGCCCCAGGGTGCTGGGTTATACATCTGTCTTTTGTGGGTTTAAACCAGTTTTCTCTGAATCATTGTAGTTATTGTAATCTTTTTAGTAAATTGTAACTCTAAATTGCAATCTCTCTTGAGCTGGTTTCGTTTCTCCTGCCAGTTTACTTTTAAAGCCAGCATGCCATCCTAACCCCTGAACTGCACTGAGGAACTGTTTGTAAGCATGTTAATTCATCAAGACCACAGTAAGGATGGCTGGTTCTGGGGAGCTGATAATGTAGACAGCCAAAATCTGGGGAAAGTGTCCTTCAGTTTTGTATAATCTGGGCAGATGTGTTTAGCCTTGAAACTCTAGGACATTGATTCCCATATGAAGTCACACTTAGGAATTTGTGCAGCAAAATAAGTTTGGTTATTCTGAAATGATATTTCTATTATTTTTCCCTTGTGTGTTATTTAAAAGCATATTTTACTCTAAGAAATGATGATCTGTTAATTACTTGTGAGAACATCACTCTGTCTCTCAGTCCTGTAATTTATGTGTCACCTTGAGCTCTCATTTCCTTAAAGGACATATTATATCTACATTTTGTTAAAAACTTAGTGCATGACAAACAATTTCAGGGGAATACATTGCTGCTCTGCTACATTTGAGCTGCTCAGAGGTAATGGTCCATGTGCATGCCTTATCTTGCGGAACCCTGTTGGCAATCAGAAGTTATTTTGGTGAGTACAGTCTTGTGTGAAACACAGGTAAATATTTCATATTTGTCTTTTACTTTGGAGGGGAAGAAAATGCATACAGACAGTACCATGGATGCTTGGTAAAATATTTCCCTGTGGTAATTTTGTTCGTGTTTGACCCCTGTGAAGTAGCCCTGCATTCATTCATATTAACTTGTCCAGAAGATATTCTCCATCATATTTTCTTCTTTGGCATCCTTCTTTTTTTTTCAGATTTTTTTCTTTCAAGACTCACCATATGCTTTCTCAATACTACTTACAAGTTATCCAAGACTGCTGATCTTTTAACTCATGTGTCTGATTTGTTGGTTGTGGTGAAATTCATTACTTTTCATAATTATTTTTAAGGAGCTTCCTACAAATATTAACAGTTTTATAATTTTTGTTCTTTTTATTTTTATCCGTTTTAAGTTATTCAATAACAAAACATAAAACCTTCTTTGAAAAGTCTCCGTGGTGACCACAAAACCCTTGACACCAGTCAAGGATTTTTTGAGCTGGGATCATTTATCTATCATGATGGTCATATCTTTTCCTTGTGTCTACCACTCCAGCTATATAGAACATACTTATATAGCCATGTGTATCAAAATAAACTGTAAATATATTACTGAATGGAGACAGCATTTTTTGTCCTGTGTTCATACAGTGTGTGAAACAATAAGAGTGTCACTGAGCCATGACTTCTTTTCCTCTCATATGCAAATCAAAAACCAGAGTTCTGCAACAGAACAGACATCATGCATGGCAATTCTTACTTTCAGAGTCCCAGTGGTAATGATCTATTCCTGAAAAGAAACTATTTTAAAAACTAAGCAGAATCTCTGTTGCTCACAAGACCTTGCAGAACCCAAAACAGCTGTCTACAAATCCTCAATGTTACCTTGTGCAGATTAAATATTCTTCCAGACAGTAAGAAGGGGAGCTTGAGAAACTGTGTAGAGGAGCTTTAATGGAGTTTTTCAGAACTTTGGGTGGGAATTGGTTTCCTCAGCTCCCTATAGTCAAAGAAACCAAGACCAATGATGGATCTTGATGATAAACCTGGTATGGTTCTTACTACCACTGTAGTTGATTTACATGGAAATATCTGTATATGGATGCATATGTACGTAGATAATATGCACGTGTGAGCATACGTATACACATTGCACAAACAGGTTTATGGGCTGTGGATGCCATCTGCCTGGAATTTAGCAAAGCCTTTGACACTGCTTACAGCATTCTAGCATTCTCCTAGAGAAACTGGCTGCTCATGGCTTGAATGGGTGCAATTTTTACTGGGTAAAAAACTGACTGGATGGCCAGGCCCAGAGATTAATGGTGGATATATTTACATCCATCTGGCAGCTGCTCAAAAGTGGTGATCCCCAGGGCTCAGTACTGGGGTCAGTCCTGTTTAATAATATCTTTATAGAGGATGTGGATGAGGGGATTGAACATTCTCAGTCAGTTTGTAGAGAACACCAAGCTGAGAAGGAATATTGATCTACTAGAGGGTAAGAAGGTTATACAGATGGATCTGGACAGGCTGGATCAATAGGCCAAGGCGAACTGCATGAGGTTCAACAAGGCAAAATGCACTTGGATCACAATAACCTCATGCAGCATTATAGGCTGGGGGCAGAGTAACTGGAAAGCTGCCAAGTGGAAAAGGACCTGGGAGTGCTGGTCTATGGCTGTTGAACATGAGCCAGCAGTGTGTCCAGGTGGCCAAGAAGGCCATGGCATACTGGCCTGTATCAAAAATAGTGTGGCCTACAGAATTAAGGCACTGATCTTTCTTCAGGAAAGAGTTTTCGAGCACTGGAAGAGGTTTCCCAGGGAAGTAGTTGAGTCACCATCCCCAGAGATATTTAATAGGCATGTAGATGTGACATGAGACATGGTTTAGTGGTCGATTTGCATGATTGGGCTCAATGATCGTAGTGGTCTTTTCTGATGTAAATGACTGATTCAATGGTTCTGTTATTCTGTGTCTTTTATGGTGTGATCTTTCATTTCTATAAACTGGGCTACTGAATTAAAATGTGGAGAATATAAACGTTCTGCAAAATTTTCAAGTCTACCAAACATAAATCAGATTCAAACCAACTGATTTCCCTCCTGAGGAAAAAAAAGCTGGCAAAATTAATCACAAAAATCAGTAGTGGACTCCTGACTTTCCTTTAAAATTGTCATATTCTAGATATTGCTACTTCTTATGCTCAGATTTAGTTTGTTCATGTTCACAGTTTCATTCAAGAAGTTTCTTTCCTTATAAAGCAAAAATAAGAATTAATAATGAATAATAATATTAACAACATTGCATCAGATGGAAAGATATGTAAACCTTTATATATAGTTCTGAAAGTGAAGCAGTATCAAAGAAAATAATTTGCTGCTACAGTAGGAAACTGTCAACTTTCACACAAAAAGTCATTAACTTTTTTCTCTTTTGAATTATAATTTTGGCACTTTCATATAACACCAAGGTAATAGATTTTCATTATATTCAGAGTGCAAAAACATTGGCTGTGGAAAAAGCAACAGGGCTCAGATTAATAGGAGCCGACAAGCTGACCAAAGAGGAAGTGGCAGCATGGCTGGCACCATGGCTCAGTGGTTGTGACAGGCAATTAGCGAACAGAGCAGAACAGATGTAACAGGAGGCAGCAACAATTTACTGAAGTATTAGCTTGCTCGCTCTGTAGTACAGAGAAGTGATAGTATTTGCTAATACAAATAAATACAAATATGATCTTGAGAGGAGAAGAGAGACGGTGTGCACAGTCACCTTACAGGACTGAAAAAAACTACAAAGCAATAACAACAACAAAAACAACAACAAATCCCCAAACTGGAAACCCAACAAAACAAGCCCTGGTAGACTTAAGGGAAAACAAAAAAAAATGGTCTTTTGGGGTTTTGAAGATGAGGTTAAGATCCTTGGTTTATTACCGGATTGTAAGAAACTTTTTTTTTAAAAAAAAGCATGCTATAGAGAACTTGTAATAGCATGTTCATGTTTCACAGCACTTAGAGAGGATGCATAATGCTCATTTTCTTTCTCCCCTGTAGTTCTGGGACAGAGTTACATTACTGCAGCTCCTTGAGGTTGCTGCTGATTGATGTGCTGATGTGGAGAGAGGAGACTGCTATGTCCTTACTTAGGCGGTCAGAGGAGAGAATAACAATCATGTGAGACGTTTTTGTGGTTACAAGTGTTGCTTCGTGTATTTTAAAACCCAGTCACAAAATTTGTGCCTTCCTTTTTAAGATTGTAGAAACAAAGATCCCACGGTGTGCTAAATTAAATTATTTTAAATCAGAGAACTTAGCATTAAGGTTCCTGATGGATCTGGATGGATGCCTTTAGTCTCAGAGGACAAAGTTGTCAATATGCACCAGGGAATTGACACTGGATGAGTTATTGTTTTCTATTATGTTAAGAATGGTTGTGATTTTTCGTAAAGTAGCAGTGAAACTACATATTGTGATTAACAGTAGAAAGCAAAATATCTTCATTCTGTAAAGTGACATAAATTCTGTATGTTATATAGCATATATTTTGTTTAGAACTGACAAAGAAAATGGTCAGTCTTATGTATACAGTCCATAGAATCATTACTGATATCTTGTATTGACAATATCAATGACCTTGAATATTGTGTGCAGTTTTGGTCACTTCATATAAGACAGACATTAAACCATTAGAGAACATCCAAAGGAGGGTAATGAAGATGGTGAAGAACCTTGAGGAAAAGCTCTGTGAGGAGTGGTTGAGCCTGTTCAGCCTGGAGAATAGACTGAGAGGAGACCCCATTGCAGTCTACAACTTCCTCATGAAGGGAAGAGGAGGGACAGGCACCCATGTCTTCTCTGTGGTGATAAGTGACAGAATACAAGGGAACGGCCTGAAGATGTGTCAGGCGAGGTTTAGGTTGGATATTGTTACCCAGAGGGTGATTTGGCACTGGAACAGGATCCCCAGGGAAGTGGTGACAGCACCAAACCTGACAGTTCAAGAAACATTTGGATGGTTCTCTCGGGTACATGGTGTGACTCTTGGGAATGGTCCTGTGCAGGGCTGTCCTGAGTTGGACTCAATGATCCTTGTGTGTCCCTTCCAACTCTGCTTAATCTGTGATTCTGTGAACACAATAATTTGCTTCATTCCCACAAGGATAGGGTATTTGCTTACAAAGTATTACAAGTTAGACCAGTGGAACGTATGAGAAAGTTTACCTTCTGTTCTGATTAATGACAGGACCTTAAGAGCCAGTTTCCTACCAGAAGACAGAGAATAATTTTTATGGCATCCAATCAAAAACAGTCATATTTTTGCTGTAGTTGTTCTTCTCACACTGTTTTACAACAATGAAGATATTCACCATGATCCTGCCACTTTTGTACTGCAAGGACATATGGAGGGGAAAGTTTTTGTAAGAGCCAAGAGATCTCCATTGCCTGCCTGTGGCTCCAGCTGGTTGCAGTGGAGGTACAGATGATTTCTTGTACCTACTCACTGTTTTTGGATCAGTTTTCATGGAGAAGAGCCTTTCCTATATTCTTTTTAGCACCCTCATTTAAATACTGGTGCTTCAGTGTAAATAAAGCCAAATATGCTTAGCATGCACCCTGTTCATGCACTTCTATTTCTTAAATATGCTGTCTCTGATAAGTAAAAGAAGTTAAGTCAGAACCAGACAATACTGTTTAACTGAGTGGAAGCAGCCATGTGTGAATACTTTAGAAATATATGATTTTAACATTGTTTTATTAAAGAAGATACAAATTCATTGATATAAAATAACCAGAAGCTTTTCAAATAAACTGGAACAGGATTAAGCTCTGAAGGTTTTCCTAAAAATTGAAAGAATCATATTAATTCATGTAAAGGTCTGGTTTTTTAGGTTTTTTTTTAGCATTTTTAGTGGTTTTTTAATTACCAAAATATGCGTGCAAATATTAAAACACACACAAAAAAATAGTATTTATGAGACTGAAGTGTTCTCTACTTAGTGAATAGCTCATTCATTTCACAATTGCAAGCTGAGAAAAGAATAAGGAAATGAGGTACACCCTAGCAAATGACTTAATGAGAAGCTGGCAACATCAATACCACAGAAAACAATTTAAGGAAATGGGAAAAAATAGAATACAGAGACAGTTTTTAAAAGGATACTGGATGACTAGCTAGTGTAAGCCCTATATTTAGGTTGTACAAAACTCTTAACTGTAAAGAATTTGCATACCTATTATTTTGAGAAGCTGAGATTTCTTCAATGTATGCAACAGGCCTTTTGATATTCATCAAAGGGAAGTTTGGTTGTGTAAGTACCCTTTCTGTGTCTCTCAAAATTTAGTTCAGGCTTTTGCTCAGAACTAATCTAGGGGATAGCCATTTTTGGCACAGGAGATAATTGGAGAAGAAAGCAGAATTATGGCTGGAAAAAGAACTGTAAGTGAAGGCTTAAGTTCTTCAGACATAGTAAGTCTATAACTGTAGGAAGAAGCTACTAGAATCTACTTCTCTACCCAATTGTATGGTTTTGTATAGTTGGTTTAATTCTTGTAGCTGTTACAATGTGGGGTTTACTTGTTCGATCATGTAGTGTAGGTAGCAATGTTCTCTCTTCAATTCAAAGTTCAAATAGTTATTGAAAGTTGAAGGGCTTTAGAAGGAGAAATAGATGAGGATATTATTTTTCTCTTTTGTATAAGACAATTCTTCACAAAGTATGGTCATAGTCTTATTTTGCCCTGCCTAATTGAAGTTCTTATGTTCAGTTTTCAAAACTTCTTCGGATCAATTTTGTTCTGCTGAGCTTTGTCTCATTTCATTGCTAGGGCCACATTTATCTGTCTCCTGAATCTTCTGCCTAGCTGCATGCCCACTCTTTTGAAGCCTATCACCATGAGTGTTTCCCTTTTCTATTTCCAGCTATTATCTTAAAGAGCTGTTTGCCTCCTAATAGGAAGGCTTGGTCTTGTGGCAAGTTTATGCCTGTGGCAGACTACGGCAGTCACAAATGACTTATGGCACTATAGCACTTGGTGAGTGGAATTGTGTTGTTAAGGCAAGAACAGAAGCAAGGAACAGTAGCCTAACACTTGAAATAGCAGAAATGGCAACTAAGAGTCATGGAGAGGATCCACAGAAGTGAACAGTGAAACAAGGGAACTGTGTAGGGAAATCCATTTGTGGTGGATAATTATCATGTAAAATGAAGACAGAAAAGGATTCTCAAATCTTTGAGTCTGTGGGACAGAATAGTGTGGGACAGAATAGTAAGTGACAGAATCAATTCTAGAATATTGTGCTGCTGTCCAAAAGAGCTGAATAACTTACCTGAATAAACTTTTTATGCCAGAAACCTCAAGACAGTTTCAGACAAGACGTCAAGACAAGTTCAGGAGACTGGACCTTTACTCCTCCTTTCTCCTCATCATCTCTTTTCCATCTTAGATAGTCTTTCCATCTTTAGATAGTTTTCTACCTTGTTCTATTTTGTCAATGCAGAGGCTGGCCAAGCATCCAGCCTCCCTTGGATACATGCCCTTCATGGATGGATACCTAGCTCTGGCACATGAATTGCTACAAGCATGTCTCATGGCAGTTGGTAGATAGATTAAACTGTTTCTCTTGCTCTACTTTCTTCCTAGCTACATGTCCAAGACCATTTGCATTCCTTTTGGAATTTCTAATTTAATTCTGGTCCCCTGAGTCACAGCTTATTTTTATAGAGACCAAAAATATGTACAAAAATGGCATCTCTATTTTTGGAAATAACCTGTTCTTTAGCTTGATGTACTAGAAGTATTACAAAAATCGGTGCTTGTGGCCTGTGGTATTTCTCCAAGGTTAGACTAGGAGTCTTTTTTTCTGTGCCAGACTTCTGAAACAACTATTTTCAGAGGTCACAGACCTCATAGACTCATCTAGAATTGCTGAGCAGGAAGATTTTTTGTTATCTATGACAGCCATTGAATTTGTCATCTTGGATGTAGCTCGATAACACAGCAAGAATATGATTTGTATTTGTGAAAGTACTCTCAGAATTGCTACCTGGTAGAATGTTTTTTTCCCCAAATGATTTTATAGTTTGTGATCATGGAAAGATCACTTGACACTAAATAAAAAGAACACTGAATAATAATACTGTGGGAGGCAAATACAAAAGGCATATGGTGGCGCTTTGTGGGAAGCTGCTCAGTCCAGCCCTGGAGTAACTCAAGCCTTACTCTTAGATTTTTTTTCTCTGTAAATCTGGCATTAAGATTCAAATCAATGTCTGCAGATGCAGCACAGGTGTCCCAGTTTGTGTTTTGCCTGCCATATCTACAGATCACATTTCTTCTCAGTGCCTTCAGAGTATCAGGACGCCACTGTCAGACAGAGGAGATACTGGAGGTCCTTTCTTGGAAGCCTGGAACATGATATGTGCCTCCTGCAAACAGTTTGAATTAAGACTGAAATAATTTTGCCTAGAAAAGCACTGTGGATGTGTAGAGTCAGATGTGAGAAATACTTCACACTTCAGTCAGCACTTAGGGTGCTCTCATACTGGAGAGTCCATATGTTTCAGTCTGAGCTATACAAACTTATTAAATAGTGTTAGCCCACTAGGTACTTGCTATTCTAAAGTCTTCACAAGATCATTCTAAGAAAAAATTCTCTAAGTCTGGCCATCTTAGCTCAACTCCATCTACTTGCCACTTGAATAACTGGTATCTGTTTAATAAATGTCTATTGTTTTGAAATTCTGTTTATATGACAAAGCCTATGTTTAGATCACAGCAATTAGTAAAGACCTTTAAAAACTCTTTCCTAGGGGCTTTTCTGCATTTTGATGGAAGGCTTTTTTGTTTTATCTGATCTACAGATTTATTTTTTGATGTGTCTCAGGGACTTTGTGGGGCAAGCTTGTCTGACGGGCTGCAGAGACAGACTCTCATGAGTATCACCCAAATGGAAAAAGGGTTACAAATTAAATTGTCATTTATTTGTCCTCAATTTAGCTGTCAGAAGGAAATTATTTTAATTTGACAATCATGCTAAATAGACATGCAGTTCTTGGACTGGTAAGGGTACTAGACTTACCCTATTGAGTCTGAAGTTCTGAAGTACAAAATGGTTACACTCTACCATACTTTACTTTTCAAGGGATACTGTATCCAATGATTGCTTTCCCCTAGGGTTGTTAAAAAAAGAACAAATACTTCACCAAACAAAAAAGGCACTGTGACAGAAATGCTAACATACATGATGCTAATCTGTACATAACGCATTTTACACTGAAAAAGAGCATCCCAGAACAGGAATGAATGTAGAGACACATGCATACACATTTTTGTGAATTAGGACTAATTCAGTTTGGACTGAAACTAGATTAGAATTCAGACAAAAAATATATTTCTATAGATAGAAGAGAGGGAGAAAGGGACAATCCTGCACAACCCTGGGCCTGTCTGTCTTAAATATCTGCATATAGACTCTTTTTCTATTTTCCAATAGATTATAGAGGAAGCCTAATTTAAGCCAAATGCCTAACTTTCAAATACCTGAGCTTAAATAAGATGAATACCACACCTAAGTTTTGGGGTTTTTTTACTTTATTTTTCCTAAAAACATATGCCTCAGAAAGTCAGAATGATTGTACTAGTGTCCCAACAATGGCCAGTGGATGGTTTGGGTTCAAAGGAACCTTTAGAGATCACCTGGTCCAAACTCACTGCAAGGATCAGGGACATCTTTAAATATATCAGGTTGCTAAGAACCCAATCTAATCTGATCCTGAATGTTTCCAGCGATGAGGTATCCACCATCATTCTGGGCAGCCTGTTCCAGTGTTTTACCATCCTCATTGTAAAAAAATCTTTTATTCTATATAATCTAAATATAGCCTCCTTTATTTCAAAGTCATTCCCCCTTGTCCTATCACTATATGTCCTTGTGAACAGTCCCAGTCCAACTTTCTGGTAGCCACCTTCATGCACAGGAAGAATCTTCTACGGTGTCCCCAATGCCTTCTCTTCTCCACTGTCTCTGCCTGTCTTCATAGAAGAGGTGCTCCAGCCCTCTGATCATCTTTGTGGCCCTCTGGACTCACTCCAAAAAAGCATATATGATCAGAGAAACACTCCTGACACTCCTTGAACATTTAGTCTAACTCTTGGTTTGGGGTCTGTGGGTTCCTAACACATTCTGGTTTCAGATAGCGTGAGTGATCTAATGTGATTGTTATCCACCAGAAAAAGATTGAGCATTTCAGGTGCCAGTTTTCTTTATGGCTGTTAAAAGTACAAGGACAGCTCATGTAAATGAAAAACACTGCTAAAGACAGTGTTTACTGCAAAAATAACAGTGTTTTTAGCTCAAGGAAGCTAAATCAAGATTGTGATCTCCACGTAAAATCTGAACAGAGACAAGCTAGTGTTAACCTCAGACCACTATCTGAGATAAACCTCAAGAAGGATACAGAAAGCTGACCTTCACTGGTCATATCAAGGCATGGATATAGATGGCTATCTAATTGTTTGAGATATCCTCTTGTTTGTTTTAGTCAAAACAATAAATTTTTGTCCTTAATTTACCCTTACTTTAGTGGTACAATATGGCTGCTTTTCCTTTTCAGAGATGACAGATTTTCTATGCAAAAAGGAATTAGGTTATATTTTTCTGCTATGATCTGTATAGGAAAACAATGTTATCTTGGAAGGTATGCTGTTATGGAACTAATGTGATGTGCTAAGTTTATATTAAAAATTTCAAGTTAGTAGCTTCTCTTCCTCAAGCTTCATTTCATGCTAATTTGTTCACACGTTAATCAGCACATTTTAAAGCTGGCTGTTTCCTGATAGAAAGCAATGCTGTGGTTGCCAGGTACAAAGGTGCTTTGAAAGTTCTATTGCCTCATTTCAGTGATTGAATAACGGGGTCATAGTTACCTGAGGGAATGTGTTTTGCCTCTTTTTCTAGAGGTTACATTCCCCAATTATAAGAGCTCTGTCCTTCATTTAGAGAGACAACGGTGGAATGAGATACTCTGCAGCATATTTATAACTGTCTATTCTCAGTCTGCTGCATTGTGGCTAGTTAGAAGAGTAACATATGGCACTGTAGTGAAAATAATTACTATTCTTTGATAATTTACTTAGAAGTAGTTATTCTAGATGACTTGCATGACAGACTCTTAAAAAAAGTATAAAGTTACTGATGCAATAATGTAATAAAGGCATATATTTTCTCACAGTTTTCAGCACACTTAATACCCTTTAATGTGTTTTTAAACTTCCAGACATTTATCTATCTTCACAAAGATCTCAGAGTAAATCACTTTGATCTATATTCAGATTAGTTGCTATTTAGACTAATTCATTGTGGACCAAAGTTCAAGAGAAGGCTGACGGTTGCAGACTACCATCTACCTAGGGTTATGAGTTTGGGGTTCCAACACAGTCATTCAAAAGAAGTGGTCATAGAAACTAAGTTAGAGAGCAGTAGTGAAAATATCGCGCCTTTGTGGCATGGTTTTATTAGAAAAAGAAACCCAGTCTTAGATCAAAAACCACTCTCTTTCCAGTTTTGTTGATAAATCCTATCTAGAACACTTTAGATGTTGTTTTATTGGAACATTATCCCCACTCTTTTAAAAGATGCTATTTTTATTTAGAAAATTTATATTCAAAGACAGGCTGTAGTACATATTTTACCATGCTACTTCACAACCAGTCTTGGGTTCGTAAAGAGAAACAGAGGAAGTTGACTGCCAATTTTTCAGCTTTGCAGGCAAGAAAAGAAAAAGGAAAATTTCCTAAGTGTCATCGAAGAGACTATAATAGCTCCTTAGGCTATAGATTCAAGTTGTGATAGCACAGGGGCTGTAGTGTTGCTTTGGGACTTACTATTGAACTGGGGGCTGAAATTCATGCTATGCTTTTTCAAGCGTAATTACCTGGTCTTTAAGTAACTGCAGTGAATTTTGCCCCTGAGGAGGATCATTATCCTGAATGACTCCATTTGACTTTTGATCCACACTCAAACTAAGAAACAGCATACAAGAAAAAGAAGTTCATTTCCTTGTCATCATAAATTATGTTTCTTTTATTTGTGGCTAGTTTATTAGAAATATAGTGAGATAGACTGGCATACAATTCTTTCCTTTTCACAAACGTATGAAAGAGAAAAACCTATCCATCACACTTCAGGAGGAAAGAACTACACATCTTCCAGTTAATCAAAGCTGGAGGTAATTCAGAGTCAGGAGGGTATCTATTGATCTTCTGAATAAGAGGAATCAGATTCTTTTTAATTTACCTATCACTTCAATCAGTGGATCTTTAGAGCTGTGCCCAAAATATTGCTCAAAGGTAAAGAAAGAGCATATTTTATTATCCTGGTTCCAGCCAGGAGAGGGTTAATTTTTGCAGTAACCAGGAGGGAGCATGGCCAGAACATGAAGGTTATTCTATACCACCTCCCATCATTGCCAGGGGTTGCATGGGGACTCTCTTCTGGGGAGAAGGGGTCCCTTCCCAGTTGGCATAATGTGGCAGAGGGAGCAGTTGGTTATTGCTATTTCTGTGTGAATTGTTCACCTCTCTCATACCCTCTGTCATTAGTATTGTCGCTGTTACTGTTTGTTTTCTTTTCTCAGTACTGTTTACTCTGCATTGTTCGTATCTCAGCCTGTGATCTTTTCTTTTTTGTGCCCCCAATTCTCCTCTTCATCCTGCCTTAAGGGAAGGGGAAGGGAAAGAAGGAGCTAGTGATTCATAATTTCAGCGGGAGCACTAAATTGGAGAATACCATTCCTAAACCACAATATTTATATGAAAGTAAAGCAGTAGTAAACTGAATTCTTTTGTTACAGAAAAGAAACAGTAACAATGGTGTTAAATCTATAATGCATACACTTTCCTGGTGTAATGCTCATATTTCCCATGCTCCTATAGGTCCTAAAGTAGATGGTTTCATTCTGTGGGAGGTGTTAAAGTAAACTGTGAGCATCTTTGATGGGTGGAACATGATGTTCATGTTGATAGTTTTGTTTGTTATCAGCCTAGATTCCATGTCGGGGTGGACTTTTTTGTTGTTGTGTTATCAATTTGTTAACATACTTATATATATATTTCTTTTTCATTGAAGACTTACATTTGAAAACTACGTCTGAGTTTGCTTTATATGGTCTCTTTTATGCACACTAGATACCATTTCTTTGCTTCCTTTGTTAGCTCTAAAACCACTTTTTTCACCACTAGATCTGCATTTCTTTAGCTGAACATTGGTGAGTGGTTTACATGCGTGAGGTTTCCCATGGCAAATCTGTGCCTTATCTTTGGTCAGCCCATGCCCATTCTTCCCTATTCCACATTGCTGCCTCCCCTTCTCAAGACTTCTGTTGTTGTGCCAGGCTTGTATTTCTCTACATTATATTGTTGTAGACCTGCAAATACCTCATTCTACATAGAATAATGTCTAAGTATTTCTATATGTATTAAATTATGAGTTTTAAACCACACAAAGTTAGACAAAAGTAAATCAGTTGTGGACACGTGGTTGATTAAATAAATTGCTGTTAGCTAAATCAGGTCAGACACTGAAGCAGGCAGGCCAAAAGAAATTCAGGCATAGAATACCTGACAAGCATCAGTCCTGAGGCCTCACAAAATCAGTAGAGAGCTTGCAGTTTGTTACTAGCAGCAGCAGTACCATAATAGAAGGCTCATCAGTGTTGCTAGTCTCAGTCACACAGCTGAAAGCCTGTACTGGTGGTTCTGCTTCTCCAAGACCTAAGCACGAGCACCACCACATTGGTGCCTTTAGTTCCCAGGTGGCCTTCCTGCAGGAACCCCACCAAGCAGATGGCAGGCTGTGCTTCAGACATTTCTGTAGTAGTTCTCTGGATAACCTCCTCTGGCCTTGTTTCCTTGGGAACAAGCTACCTGAAATGGTGGTCCCACAGTTCTATTAACACCTCATTTACAACGGTGTGAAGACAGGCTGTATGCAATAAGAATAAAAAAAATGCATTTCAATAAATACAGGTTGCAAGTCACTGAAGACAGTTAATAGCCCACCCATGGAATAGGAAGGCAAAAGCTACGTATGAGATAAAAATATTAGAAGATTATTCGTCCGTTGTTTCATCTAAACTATTTTACATATTTGCATTCAAAACAGTATATTTAATGACTATTAAGTTTTCATGTATAAGCATTTAAATTCCAGGAAATGTCACAGAGAAAATTGTTTCAAAATTCTGCAAATGTGCAAAACAAAATTTTTATGCCACGTCATGATACATACTATATTCAGCACAGAGAAGGCAAGTTCTATTAAATCATTTTTAGGGAGATTTTTGTAGAAATGAAATAAAGTGGTCATCTTGTCTCTACAGAATGCAGATAATGAAACATCTTGACAACATTTGCCTAATCTTATTCTGAAAAATAACAGAGCTCTTCTCTTGACATTTTCTTTCAAAAAATATTGATAATAATAATGGTAGAAATTCTGATAATAATGATGCTTTCAGCAGAAAATTTTATTTTGGCAAAGATATATAAAATAGGATGATAAACTGGGGTTTAAAATCGAAGTAATACAATTAAAAGCAAGACATTCAAACTGTGTGGGGCTGCTTGCCTATCCATGGCACTGTGTGACAAGAATGGCTCTATGCCCAGCAGCTGCTTTGAACACAGTGTTTAGGCTGCTGTGCTGAAATACGACTTTTCTGAAACCTTAGGCAATGGCTACTTCACCTGTGTAATAAGATCAGCAGAGCTACTTGAAGGATGGAAAAGCCTTGCCAGTCAAGTGGAGATTAGCATCATTTACTCTGGCAAACACTGACAAACTTTTTCTGAAAGATGAACAAGATATACACAGCACTAGAAGCACACCAAATTCTTTAGTATACATAAGTTCTTGATTTTCACTGGGCTCGTTCAATTAATAAGAAATGGTGTTCACAAAAACTGGTTGAACTATGATAATTAGCTAATAATTAATATTTAAGCATAGCTGAACTTGAAAATTTAAGTCAAGAGAAACTACTTCAAAATTTCTCATTTATCAAACAAGGTAAATAGAAAACTGCTCTTCTAAGCTATGTCTGCCATAAGCCTGCAAGAGAAAACTCACAAAACCACATCGCATACTCTCCTTGTACTGGAAAATGAAATAGATTGGAAGATTACAGATAAAATAAAGCTACAATGGGTACAATCATGAATAAATATAACAAAGCAATTTCACTACAGCACTAGATGACATCAGCTACACTTGTTTTATGAATAGCTGAATACACTTTATGCCAGTACTAAAAGTAAAAGTACCTAAAAGAGAGCAGAAATATGCTGCTTTTATGAATGTCTCTTGAAGAAATTTGATCTTACTATGTCAACATGAGTTTACTGATATTATCTGGAATGTCAGGAGACTTTAAAAATAGGGAAAATATAGTGAATTATGGTCATAAGTTCTATGGTGAATTCAGGGGCTTCTGGTCAGTCAGTACTTTTTCCACTTAGACTTGTATTAAGTACAGACAAACACTTTGAACTTTCTCTATCAAGGTCTCCTAGTTCAGGTCAATAGTTACGTGCAGTGCACTTTCCCTGACCAGAGTTTCTCTTGAGTAAAACTTGCCAATCACACAAAATTACTTAGTGGTTTTGGGATCCGGACATATATAGACAAGGGAATTAATGGATACTACTACCCAACTAATTTAATGTGTACCATAAATCAGAAGTGAAAGTTAGTCTCCTGAGGGGAAAAAAGGACCTAGTGTATTAAAACACTTTGACACCTTTGATCTTCATTGTTCATAACATGAAGTATTTTCTAAACACCTTTGCACTGGAACTGAAAGATGCATGGCTGGAATTAACCCTGGTCTTTCTGAGTAAATGTGGAACTTCAACCCTGTCCTAGACACAGATAGGTGATTGTTTCACAGCATTCAAAAATCCTTATCTGAAATCTGGTTTTATGCCTAATGAGTGCAGAGCCGTTATTTGCTTTAAAGAGTTCTCTTCTTCTGTGTACAAGAAGATTCTTGTAGTCCTAGTTAGACTATTAATAGTTTTCAGTTTTCCTTTAATTGATACAATGAGAGATAGGAAAAGACTGCATATACCTTTGCCCTTGAGCAGACTATGCACCATGTAAGTTTGAGACCTGCTGAGGTCAATGGAATTGTCAACCTAATATTACCATTCCAAGTGCTGTGATTTCTGCTTGCAATTAACTACATATGGCATTTATTATAAAATACTTAACTTATTACTAACGATTACATTTAATACAACAATCACACTTATATACGTATTTAACCTTCAAAATGCATTGTTCTTTAATTGGCTCATTGTTACAGGTTTTGAGGTTTTTTAATTAATGTCTGGCTATGTTT
Organism: Campylorhamphus procurvoides; assembly: GCA_013396655.1. Classification (NCBI taxonomy): domain Eukaryota; kingdom Metazoa; phylum Chordata; class Aves; order Passeriformes; family Dendrocolaptidae; genus Campylorhamphus; species Campylorhamphus procurvoides. The sequence goes on from WBMV01003351.1 coordinate 287,341, forward strand.
CAAACAACTTCCATGTTAATTAACTTTGGCCTCCCTAAATAGTCTTGATTTTCATAATTATTTATTTGAATTTTATTCTGTGATTTTATCAGGATAAATTTATTGTAATATTGGAGATACCACTTGAACACAAAAAAAAAAAAATCATCTGTAGCTTTCTCAGTTTACAGTCTCTCTGAAGTGTTGGCCCTAAAGAGAGCTTTAGGTTCTTTTGAATGGATTACTAACACAGTAATAGTCAAAAAGATTTTTGTGCCTTTTTTTTTTTCCCCACCGAGTTACCTCCCCATTGGGAAACCTGTCTAAGTAAGTATTTCAAGTGTTGACAGAATTTTTGATTCCTTCTTGGTCAAAATTTCTGCTTCATGAAATAATAAAATGAAGCCAAGAATACTGAATGCACATAGGGGTGTGTGTATGTGTGTGTGTATGTGTATATGTGTGTAAAAAATTTATATCAACCATCACAGAGCTTACAAAACCAGTGAATTTCAGTGCCTACATGACCACACTGAGCAGGCACAGTGAATCCAAACTTCTGTGGATTGTACTGCAGCCCTGGGGTCATAGGTACCACTGTCAGGCTGAATCCTCCTCTCAGATGTCCTTTGTCTGGAAGGTACAAATCTATCAGGGACTCAAATAGGTGTGATGAAGCATCTCATTTCCTCTACTCCCACTTTCTTGGTGATACCATCAAAGCCATGGCCTCTATGGAAAAGTGAATAAATGCCACCTACACAAGATTACTTAGATTACTCAATATATTTGCCGTGACTTATAGCATTTAAGAGCTGAACATTTAATTTTAAGAGTTTTTTTATCTCTATAGACAGTGATGTACAGGATGATTCAGAGTATGACTCAGAATGTCTGAAATGAAGCAGTTAAGCACCTAATTTTAGGTATAATCTAGCTGGCCTCAATATAGGCTAGTTATACCCCTCCTTAAGATAAATGTTTCAGAAGGTTTTAAATGCGTCACTTCAGAATTTCCTCCCCACCAGCTGATATAATGCCTGATTTACATTGATAGCTTTTAAATGACTCTACATGCTGCAGATGAGCTGGTGTCCTTAGATACCTAAGTTAGATGACCAAAGTTAAGACATATGACTGTCATTTCAGCTGTGTCCTTTTAGATATACAAAAAGTCCTCTCCGAACATCACTTAAGAAAAAGAGGAGACTTTCTGTAGGAAAGCTCTGTAGAGGCCAAATTTCTCCCAAGCCAAACACAACAGTAAGCAGGCTGTTTCACTTACAATGAAGATACCAGGAATCATCAACTAGATATTTTCCCACTTAATTCTCCCAAAGTATCTAACATTTTAAAAGTGCTCAGAGCCAGGACTGTGTAAATTGTGAATGAAGTCAGGGAATGCTGATGAAATTTTTTTTACAGACTTTTGATAACCCTTTTATTGACTTAGACTCAAAAGTATCAAAGTAAATGAGAACAAGGTTATAAAATATACTGTTTCTTAAACAGTGTTTTTGAGTTTAAATTGGAGGAAGAATAGAATTCTTAATTTCAGACTGTGTCTTAGGGAGAAATAGTGACTGGTAGATGTCTCACTTTTCTGTGGGAGAAGATGGAGGGGCTGTTTGTTGCCTCTACTGATGAATTTAAGATATTTCAGTATAGATATATCTGAGAAAAATTAGGTTGATTTTTTGGGATGAATTATGAGCATACTGTCCATGGAAAAGTAATCTTGGCCAACAAAATTTTCCTAAGAATGATGTCATCAAATAGAATCATAGAATAGTTTGGGTTGGAAGGGACATTAAACATCATCTAGTTCCAAACTCACTGCAATGAGGGGCAATAGGCAAGAAAGCTGAATTTCTAGCAGGTGTTATAGCAGTTCTGGTTGAGAAAGTGTCTCGACATCCTGGAACAAAACTTTTTGAAATTTACAAATTAAGACTTTTGGTAAGTTATTTTAGCAGTGAAAAAAATATTTATCATATTGAGGTTTTATACCAGTTTGTGTGGAGGACAGCTAGTTTGTTTGCCAATAATTTATTGCAGTTGGTTATTGTTTCTTGACTGATTTTTAACATTTTACAAGGGGAAAGGAGGCATTGTTATTGACATTGCACTGGCAGAAAAATTGAAATCTGATTTGAAGTACATTGCTTAAAGTCAAACAAGGTTATTGCAATGACCACTGGGGAAATTAAAAATGCTTGCAAAAGTTAAGAGATATTTTTGTTCAGGCGTCTGTGTCTTGAAAGACCCTATGTCTCTTAGTTAAAATAAAATCGTATTACATAACCTGAGTGATTCCAGGAGTTAGAAAGTGACTGATTTTCTGTTCCCTTGGTAAGCAATAATTCATGCAAACAGATTGACTGAGATTTTACTCTGCTACTGAAGTGGGAAACCACTGAAATATTGCTTGAGACTTTTTACAAGAGAAAATATAAGGAAAAATGTTATAGAGGGTGGATAGTATTCAAAAATATAATAATATTGAGAAATCTAGACTAATTCTTTTGAAGTAAATAATATTAAATAAACTGATAAGAAAAAAGACCACTTGTTTCTTATGTGTGGAAAGAAAATAAACATTATTATCATAAATGTGCCCAGATCAGCAAATTTATGAAGAAATATATGATCAGCAAATACCTGACAGTAAAGCCATATATAATTGCAAGATAGTTTACAGGAAGCTGAAAAAAAAATGAAGGCAGATTAAAAGTTTTAGCAAATATAAGAAAAGTTTTGTCAGCTTGTGCTTGTTTGAAAGGCTGTTTTTCTGGCATAGGTTTGTGTTTACCCTGAGTTCTTATGAAGTACTGGTATCATCACTTGGTTAAACAAGCCTTTCATGTTAAAGTACAATTTACTGTCAGCAAAAAGCAGGTGAAATAAAAGAAAAAAAAAGGTTTTAATTAAGCACATAAAATGAAAATATCTTGGATGCTTTAATGTTAATATGCAAAACCAACATATGGTGTTATGCACATGAGATAGATAGATATGTAGTTTTACTCCTTTGAATCACAATGGAGAGAAGAATGAATTCTTTAATTGTTTATGCAACAGCAAATTACAGGAAAAATTGCTTCCTCTTGATACAATGTGAGACTCTAGTAAGCCTATTTCAGACGTGTATTTGTCTCATCTAACTTTAAATACTTGTAATACAGAAGTCGACATCTGAGCTAATCACCTCAAGAACATTTAACATTCTCCTGACCCACATTAAGTGTTCACTTTAGGATGAGATGAAGTCTAAATATAAACCCAAAAGGGCATTTGAAGATGGAAGTAAAAGCACACACCATTATTACAGAATTGTAACCCTGGGAAAGAGAAAGTTTCCTCCTCTGCTTATAAAATTACTAAAATGTTATAGGAAATTAACACTGAAAACTCCACATGATATTATGATAGTTTTTCAGATTTCCTGATATCTAAAAATAATTAATAATCAGTCTATTCCCCTTATATAAAGAGTGAAGTTTGGCACAACAATTATTTCCTAGTTTTCAGTAGGTGAGATTCTGCAAAGCTTTCCATGAGGAGGTTTCACAGATGATTAAATACACTACTCCAAAATGTAGAGGGTCTAATGAAATATTTAAACATCAGTGGATTAAGATAGAAAATGACTAATGACTTTTCTTGTAGAATCATATATTGAATATTTTGGATCTATTTTAAATCTTAAGGGATCCACCTAGCAGCTTAATTGCTGGGAAAATGTTGCAATATTGCTTTAACTAGATCTTGAATTAAAAACCACTTGTATTTTAACTGCAGAATATGAATTCCAATGTATCTGCAATGGCAAAATCTCCTGAAAAGCTATTAACCAGAAGAATTACTTGGACGAGCAAACCAGCCTCCTAAGCAATTTTGTGAAAATTAAAATTAATTTCCTACACAGTATAGTAGCTGGTTCACTATAGCCCCAGTAAACAGTTTTTCTGTTGATGTTTTCCCTTCTTAAATTGGGAGAAGCAGTCATCCTATTTCTTTCAGTTCAAGAGCCTTGATACCTGCTGAGCAAAAGTAGAGGATATGTGAGAGGAATTTAGGTTTTTATTTTATAAGTATCTACCTGGTAAAACCAAATCAAACCAAACCAAACCAATCCAAACCAACAAAACTCAGTTTTCATAGTCTTTATTTCTAATTCAGTGGAAAAAAAGAAAAGAAGGAAAAAAAGAAAAGAAAAAAGAAAAGACTGATGACTGATTTTTGCCTAGAGACCTCACAGATGGACAAGTCAGTCATAACCTGAGCAGTGTTCTTTTGCTTAAGATGATAGTGCTGCTGTGGTTTTTTAGTCTGTCTTGAAGATTGCTTCAATATTTTGTGGGAAGATTATCCTGCATACTCCAAGTAACCAGCTTCTGCTACAGAGCCATATATTACAAATTAACAGATTAATCTGTGGCATGCCAAACAAGTATTCTGCATCTCGCAAACACAAACACAGACATTATTTCCAGTCAAAAAGAACTGGATGTGAAAATAAGCATTAGCTGTTCAGTAGCTTATTATTTTTCTAATAAACATGAAGTTAGTGTGGGTAAATCAGTGCTGTTTAGTCATTTCAGAAAAGATCTGGAAGTTTCTAAAGCACAGCTATATACGTGATCAGTATGATAGGAGGAGACCCAGCAGAATTGAAGAATGCTGCAAATCTTTTGAGTTTACAAGTTCAACTGCTTATTTTCATTATGCTTTTGAAAATAGCCGTAACATTCATGAAGTAAATGTTACTCCTTGCCAGCTGAAGGCAGAGATTGACCTAAATGTCCAGAAGGTATCTCTGTGTCCCAATGAAGAGATTTTGGAAATAGTTTAATGAAAAGGATTCAGATTGCCTTGAAAATTATGTGCATTAATCGTTCCAAAGCATTACTCCTAGTTTTTTTCAATCCTAAAAATTCAGAGATAAATTTCCTCCATTCAAAATCAGCCTATAGCATTCCTCTGTTATAGTTTGTAATGGCTTCGACTCTTAGGATAAATGGAAGTTTCTTTTTTCTTATTGTACCCAGGAGCTTTCATGTAGTATATTACAAAGTGGTACCAAAACAAAACAGACCAAAAAAGTTTAGAGAAGCCACTTAGGAAATAAAAGTGTTTTTCAACTAAAATGTCTACAATTCAAACAATTGTTCTGCGTGTGGCAGATAATTAGTCAATGCTTGTCTTTTGAACTCTGAAAATAAATTAAGAAGGAGCAGATATGCTGTACCCTCAAACAATGACAGCGTTAACTGTTTGGTCCTTGTATTTTTGTTTGTTTGGTTGTTGTTTTTGTTTCTGTTGTTTTTTTTTTCCTTTTAAAGTATTTCAAAGATTTTTTTCTTTTTTCAAAGGTAGTTTTCTAACCAAGTACTCATAATTACCTACACATGAATAAGGCTTGAGGAAACCATACAGGTCTATTCAACTACATGCTATACAGATTTTAATTTTACAGATTCTTCTTATTTTAGTTCCAGTAAATGCTTTTAGCTAAGGTTGACCAAAACTTTTACCTTTGTTATACTGTTTTGAATCACTTATAATTGCCATATTTAAACTGTTCAGACTGATATGCCCCATGCCAGATGTCTGCTCTAGGATGAATAATTTTTGAAAATTCCAGCAAAAATAGCTCAGTAGCTTAGCAATATTAAAGAAAGATGTTTTTTCTTTTGTCCCTATTAATATGTTATTTTGAAGGAGTTAACTTGAATATTGCTGTTATTTTTGAATAAATCCATCTCCACTTTACAGTAGTGTCTTTACAGAAATGGGTCCAAATGAAGGTCTAGATAAAATCTTAGCAAGAAACAATTTTATCAACAAAAACAACTACACACATAAACACACTCAAACACACACACTCCCCTCCCTCTGATTTTATTGGGGGTGAGATTACACCATTTGGAGGAGTTAATGTTTTGATACTAACTTCTAATATAAATTTAGCATTGTTTAAATATTCCCTATCTGTTTCTGCTTTGTTCGCTTCACCTCTTTTGTTGCCTTCCTCAAAGTCCTTGCACATGACATTTAATGCAGCAGATACAGGACCTACAGGACTTAGTGAATAGATGGTTTAGCCTGGTGCCTCAGTATGTTGCCAGGAATGGAGACACCAGAGAATCATAGTGACAGAAGTCTTACCTGAATCAATTATTTCCTCTCACAGGTGTTACTGTAGAAGAGAAAGAAAAGGAAGGAAGGAGAGAAGGAGAGAAGGAGGGAAGCAGGGAAGGAAGGAGGGGAGGAAGGAGAGGAGGAGGGGAGGGAAAGAAAGAAAGATTAGAATACTTGAAGCAGCACTTTGTCTCTAAAAATTAGTTTATAAAAACTGCTACTTTTTAGAAAATACTGAGTGAAATAAAAAAAATCATTATTAAGAACTATCTACAGATGCACTTTTTTTTAGGCAGAAACATGTTAAAAAATAATATGCTATCCTGATAAATAATCTGTTTAATTTGTTTTAATTTTCTTCTTAAAAAAGTTCTTTTTCAAAGCCTTATTCCAGCCCTCTGCAGGGAACTTTTTAGGAAAGGCAAAAGAGAAATTTTAAAAGAAAATCTTTGGGTATCCATGGTTGAAAGCTGTGTTATTATTCACTTACAGCACCTCACGATATGCTAGGCTCTATCCCTAACAATAGAAAGAAAACTGTGATCCCCATGCAAAGTTTGCCTTAGGGTAAAAATGGGAAAAGATTTTAATGGTTATACAGGTTTTGACAGCCTAGTGTTCACAAACTAAACCTCAAGTTCACTTCAGTTCACATGGAAAATATATGCGCTTAACTCTTATCACGCAAACAGCTCTAGGCTGAGTCACTCAGCTGCTGAGTGCCTTCATATCCACAGCACATGGGAAGAGTGCACAGTGACCATGCAGGCTTTCTTCCAGTGTCAGCCACTCCACATGTGCATGCATGGACATGCACACAAATGTTCATGTTTGTGCATGCAGAAGGCAGTGCTCCATTATGGAAGTTGGGTAGGGGTAAATTTTACACTTACACAGGGGAAATTGGACATATTTCTCAGTTTAGCAAAATAAACATGGCTTTAGAACATAGGAAGAATCTTTGAAGGGTTAAGTATACATGCAAGTACTTGCAGGATCAAAAAGTAAATTAACATAGAGCAAATTAATTGGAAAGTAAAAATATCTGTTAGTTAGCCAGGTTAGGTTGTATAATGTGTTAGTAACAGATTTTTAGTCATTTAGACGTACATAACTTACATTCCTGAACCAACTTCAGCCATAGTTTTTCAGAAGGGTTTTCATTTACCACTGATTTTATACTGTAAAGTGACAAAAGACTTTCATTTAACACATTAGATGATCGTGATGTGTTTTTTTTTTGAAAGAACCAATCAGTGTGTTGAAATGAATAGCAATCTACCACATCTCATAATATTCAATCACAATTTAGCTGATTAATAATGAAGATGAAAGTTTCTTCATTTTTACTATACATCACCCCTTGCTGAAGTTTGCTGCTTCAGCAGCTCTCTGAGAAAAATACGTCTTGCGGCATGCCCTCAAGGGCATTAGATTTGGATTATTTCAGATTAAGGAGACTCCACTGAGAATGCACTGCCAAGAATACTTTCTCTTTTACATCTAGAAGGATTCAGCTTGAGTGACATCTGACACATGTTGTGGTTGAAGAGGACCTGTAAAAGATGTATTCCTAGAAGACTTTAATGGCTTTATAGATCAGTTCAGAAAGGACATGCCCTGACTTTTAGCCTTCATGATCTCATCTGGATGTTCATCAGTTAAGACAAGTGATTAAAATAGTATTTTCTGCTGTTTGACTTTATACACCGCTCTGCTTCTCTTCTCCACTGACTTCTAGACAATTCTCTTCCTCAGAAAGGGCACTTGGCACTCACAGTAATTAAGAGCAGTCTTATTGTCTTATTAAAAGGAAGCTGCAGCAGCGTCCCTTGCAATTTCATGGTGCACCAGAAGGCACCAGACCTAAAGGTCAAACACTAATTGAATTTACAGGTGGGATTAGCCTGATCAAATATAGATACCTAAACAACAGGTATCTACAACTGAAGCAATCATCCACCAGAGAGAAGAAACAGACATTTTTAGGCTCTAGTTTATCTGACCTATTTCAGTCATCTACTTTAGGTGTTTAATCACATCCAGAAAAATCTTCAATTCTTTCCATTGACAGTAAAGAGAGACTGTATGTTGCTCACAGGTAGGCATGGATCTACATGTGAGGTAGGTGAGGTAAATCCTATGCTGATACATGTGTGGATCAGAGTAGGCTGTAAAGTCAGATGGAACATCTGTGTCTCTATGTGTGATTGGACAGCATATCTTCATCCAGAAAGGGTAGAAAGAACTCTTAGAAACAACTAAGTTAGTGGGTACTTGTGCCTATGAAAACAGAAATTGACTTTCACAAAACAGTCTCTTAAATTATGTGAACTTTAAATTAAATGAACTTTAATTTTTGAATTAAATGAACTGGGTGGGTGTTTCTACAGACACAGTAGTTCTAAAACATCCCTGTGGATTATCTTCTCAAAATTTCAGAGCTACAGCATTGCTTCATTAGCACTTATACACAGAGGTCATATTTATAGTCAGAAAGGGAAAAAATATAAGCCAAAACATTCCAATTAGAATGTCTTAGAGCATTGAACAAAATTTCACAAAATTCAGCTATGAATGCTTATGAAGTTCTTCATTGTTTTAGGCACCCAAGTTTGAAAATGGAACCTGGTTTCCTATTTGGTTTATGTAAGTACATTTCTTTGCAATAATTTATGTATCAGTTATACAGCTGTGCAGATCTTGGTTGTCTGAAACTTAAACTTTGTAGAAAATGCCTTATATCCAACCACAAAATCTCCAACAGAACTCTGAATCAACAAGTGTAGGGTAATTATGCACCTATGGATATGCAGAATGACTTAAATGTACAAATTCTGGCTTGTGGTACACTAGGAAAATGGAACAATGTATAAAGAACCCAAATTAAACTGTCAGAGATACCTGGGGTCAAGGAAAACATGGGAATTTTCTTAAGGTTCGTACTGGTTCTCTAAAAGAATGTAAATCTTACTTAGCTACTCTTTACAGGAAGAAAATGGACTTCATTGTCCACTTGCAGAACTGGATATTGTAGTCTGTATTTTCAGGAGTAAAATTCAATAATATTCAAAATTCAGTAATATTCAAATAATTGACAACATAAAAGATCTGAGTAAATGTGATTAGTATTTTATATTACTTTGATATGTGGGAAAATATCTGTAAATAGCACTACTTTTCAACATCATAAACTTCTTGTGACATTATGTCACATTATACATATATATATATGTGTGTGTATATATGTATATATATATCTGTGACAGTAACTTACCAGGTTGAGTTATTTTTCTAATTTGAAAACTGGTTTAGATACTAGTGTGAAATGTGGTAAAGGTTTATTTGAATGTGGACCTGCAAATTAGTCTAAACTTCATTCAATGTTTATGATTCTTCAGTTATGTCCTTGGGTGGAGCTTTTTGGAGATGAGTAAAGTTTCAGATGGGCACACCCGTGACAACAGTGGTTGGTTGTAGAATTTCACTCTTCCCTAGGTACTAGCATCAATCAAAGGACCAATATACTGGCTTACTTTTTCCTTTCATTTTGTTCTTTCTCTTTTTACTTTTTATTCCCTTATGAAGACAGATCTAATGTCACTTCATACAATTTCCTTGGTGAAAGAAAGACCTACAGAAAAAATATGTGATATGCTTTGTCGATCCCTACCTCATTCTACATAACCATCTTCAAAGTGTAGAATAGGATTGCTCTCACCAAAGTGTCTTCTAGCTTGCAGATTTTTTTTCAGGTACTAAATACAGTCTGCTATACCATGCTAATCAGTGGAATAATCATATAATCAATTAGGATGGAAAAGACCTCTGAGATAATCGGTCACCTCCAGGGATGGTGACCCCACCACCTCACTGAGCAGTCTATTCCAATATTTAATTACCCTTTCTGTGAAAAAATTCCTCCTAATGTCCAACCTGAACCTTCCCTTGTGCAGCTTGAGGACATGTCTCGTACTGTCACTGGTTGCCTGGGAGAAGAGACCGACTGCCACCTGGCTACAACCTCCTTTCAGGTAGTTCTAGAAAGTGTTAAGGTCTCCCCTGAGCCTCCTTCTCTCTAGGCTAAAGAACCCCATCTCCCTCAGGTGTTCCTCATAGGACTTTTGTTCCAGATCCTTCATCAGCTTCATTGCCCTCCTCTGGACATGCTCAAGCATCTCAATTCCTTCCTGAACTGAGGGACCCAGAACTGGACACAGTATTCAAGATGCTGCCTCACCAGTGCTGAGTATTGTGCAAGGTAGGCAAAATAACACATAGAGAGTAATATTAAAGCAAAGAACCCTACTTTTTTAGCAATCAAAAGAAAGGAAAATAACTATGAAACTGTGCCTGTTGAGTGAATCAACATTGTTTTCTTCTTGATTGCTTTAGACAACCTGAATAATTTTGTATACAACAAAAATAGAGATTAATAGACGTAACTGTGGGTTTGGGATTATGAAATAAACTAAAATTTGATGCCTGAAAGAGGGAAAAGGAAAGACATGTTGTTAAACTGTAGTATATTTTAGTATTTTCTAAGAAGGCCACTGTTAGTTAGATAGAAAACTACACAGAGTAATTTGAAATAATATTTTCTTAAGATCACTGGCCCATTACTTTAAGGCCAAACATACTAATACTAAGGCAATCCATATTTTCTATGTTTGATTTATGTCATGTTAGACCTTAGGACCAACTAATTTTTAATTTATAAAGTTCTAGCAATCCTATCACTTACAAAATAAACTAATTATTAATAATAAAACTTGTTAGTCAAATCAATTTAGTTTGTAATATCAAACCTTTTTAATAGTTACAGAAAATTCCAAAAATATATGAATTTACTTGAATTGCCAACAAATTTAGGAAAAGATGTATTACAGAAGGCACATTATTAACTTTTGTGACAAGTACCTCTACCATCATATAATTGAGGGGAATATAAGTAATTTTGCAGAATTGATCCTAATTTGGTTTCGACAGAGAAAAGATCATTATAGGTAGAAAGAGGGTTTCGCCTCTTCTTTTGAAGTTTTTCTCTGGTTGATTCTTTGGCCTGTGTGTAAATTAGAAAAGTCTAGAGACAACTCTAAGAATAAAGACATCTTGCTTTTCACTTGTTGTCTTTGAGTAGAAGCTAGAGTAGTAACATGAAATTTGTCACTTCATTTTTTTATCTGTAGAGGATATTGAAATAAATTTTAAGTCATCCATGACTTACAGAGAAACATAAAAAGTTCCTTTGTTTCAGAAAGTGAGGCCTTGATAATTGTTCTGGCTCACTACATAAAATTTACATTTAAAAAAGAAGTAAAAGCCTTAACATCACGACATGCACTAGTGGATATGGTTAGAGGCAATGTCTTTCAAACACTTTAATTTCCAAGGCAGCAATATCAGAAGCAGCAATACTTACAAGTTTCTCTTTATACAGAAATAGGTTTATTGTGAGAGTTTAAGTGGGCTAAACCCCTCAGTATTCTTGCACAGTGTAGCATCACTATGCAGCATCACATATGTGTGCCTTACAAACATGACTTGTGCATCTACTTGCAAGAGCAGAAGCATTCAACAGTAATTCAGTTCTGTCCTGGAATAGTTTCCTAGAGACAGCTCAATAAATGAATAGATCTAGTTTGTATATACGTGATGTGGACATTTCTCCTACAACGTTATCTGAAGGCATCAGCACACTCTGTGTAAGTCAATGGATGCCTTCTGTAAGGGAACAGATCATAGGTCATGATGATGGTGTGATGTAGTCAGAATAGCATTTGTCTCTTTAAACTTAGGGTAAATAACTCATGAACATGTTGGGATATCATTTATAGGAGGATATATTTCTGAATATTATTTCCAAAGAGCAGTAAGACATTTTACTTTCTAGAGTATTCAATAAATGCAGCAAATAATGGATGTCTGTAATTTGTTATCAGTAGAAAACTAAAGTTTTTTTTTTAAATTCTATAATAAAGAAAATGCTTCAGACTGCTTGTAGTTATTGTACTGTCTCTGTGTCTAATGACATGCTCTAACACTGTAGTTGATGACATTGTAAACTCTTGAGTAATAAGCCATCAGATTTATTTTCATTCATGTATCAGGATTAAGAAACATCCATTTTCTGTCAAGAAGACAGAACTAGTACTGGGGCAGAAAAATCTCTAAATACATACATTGGCTTTGTGACAGCAGAAAGTTAAAGAGGGATCAAAACACAGCGGCATGCATATTGTATGCCAAACTACAGAGATGTCACATCGGAAAGAGTTTAGTTTCAGTGTCTGCCATAGTAAAGGAAGTAGCCTAACAAACATGAGTATACTTCAATGTGATGGAGAATAAGATCATGTGTAACACCTCAATGAATATGTGATAAACCTTCCTCCCCTTTAATTCAATAAAAAAAAGATTCCTCTAAAATAATGACATTTGCAAGTGATAATTTCCTTTGTGATCTAATTATTGTTAACTACTGCACAATTCATCTTGTTTGGATTTCAGCTTCTGGAGTTTTCCCTGACTTGAGTACTGGAGGAAACATTATTAGTACCACAGCAGGTGGCACTATTTCCTTCATATTTGTTCAGAATTTGTCTCTCCAGACACAGAGCGCATGAAACAGTGTTTGCAACACAGTGTGTTGGTTGAAGACCAACTTGAGGTTCTCTGTTTCTTCTTACTGTTTCATTACCTGCCCTGGATGCTACTGAACTGGTTTTCAGATGACAGCTAAGTAATTTAAGACTGAGAGCAAGGACAGCTAGGAAGTGGGTTGTAGGACAAATTGCCTATAACCTTTCTCTTTTTCAGAAGAGTTGTTGACCTTAAGTTAGGTGAGAGAAGACAAAGTAGAAAGTACCACACGTGCTGTCTTGTGGGGAGCTATAAAGTCACCTGTCTGGTGTCTTTGATGCAAGGAAGACTAGGAAATATCTAAAAGGTGCCTTGGTAGAAAAGAAATGTTTAAATTGAGAATTTGGAGAGTTGTCGTCTTACAATTTGCTGTCTAAAGCTAGAGTTTATGGCAAAGCCAATGTTTTTCTCAGTGCACCAGTGCTGGCTTTGCTTTCTCCCCTCTGTCTGGATGAAAACTTATTAAGGGTAAAAAATGCTTGTGCTGCACATCTAAAAAAAGTAATGCCTCACTATCAAACACCCTAAAATACTGAAGCCTTGATTCTATAATGCACGTTATAGTTTGTTGTGTGATACAAACTCTGTACCTTGTCATAGCAAATTCAGTTTACCCCGGGGATAGGAGTAATTCCTATCATACCATGTCAAGATAAGTAGGACCTACAGTAAGTGGGATAAATGTCTTTTCAGGATTAGAAGCTTCTGTTCTGCTTGATATGTTCAAGTATTTTGTTACTTAATTACATGAAAACTTGTTAGAACATTTTTGCTTGTCCTAATGCTCTGTTTATGACATAAGAGATTAAATGTGTGGTGGTTATCTAGGAAGAGAGTGCTACATAAGGGTGAGGCATCTGGTATCATTACCAGCCAAATCATGTTTGCAGAATTTAATTATTTCATTTAACAGTTTTCCATGGTTATCTTTATCAAGTAAGAGAAGTACAGAATAGATTACATAAAATTATTTAAAATAAGTATATAAAAATGTAAGATTATATATGTCCATAATCAAGTAGCAGATTAAACAACTAGGCCAAGAACTGTAGTAAGGCTTTATCTTTCCTACCAAGGCCTTCTGCATTCTCTGTGCCTTCTACATGAATTAACAAATTTAGTTGTATTTTCTTCCTCCAACTTGATAAATATATTACTATAGAAAAGAGAGAGAAAATGAATTAAATTTACAATTATGAGCCTATTCTAGGGTAATGGTGCTGAGCTGTTATTAAGTAAGGTGAGATCTCAAGCTAGTGTAATCTGAAGTTCCTTTTTGTGTAGACATTTTCTCAGTTGTCAAAAAGATCTTGGCTATTTTGTTTGCTTTGAAAAGAACTAATTTATTAGAATCATAATGTCTATTGTATCGTAGAGTTTCTACTGTCTATCAGAATCTGCACTTTTTTGGCACAAATATTTTGCAGTGTTGAAAGGCGATGTGAAAGCATGCAAAAAGTAATATTAGAAAAATTATGTTACTAATCAACAGGTTGACTTTGTAAGCAGCCACTGAATTAATTTTCTTAAGAATACATTCAAAATGAAAGTTGTTTGTTACGGAGACATGAAATTCATTTTTTCTGGAAATCTAGTTGCATGAAGAGCTGTCAATCTTACTAAGAAGGAAAGTTTTAAAATCAGAGGAGTGTGCCTTCTGTGTATGAGGTACTGAGACATCTACTCTAAAATAAAAAGAAGGTAATTTGACCGAATGTTGTACAGATAATGATTCTTGTGCCATGAACAATGCAATGGTTAAGAGTTATTAACTCTCATGAAGCTAAAAATCTGTATATCAGTGGACTCTTGAGTCCCAAAATCCAAGTCAGTCAGCTTGAGCAGCCATGAGGATGAGCTTTTGCTTTGGGGATCTTCTCCCTGGACAAGGGCTTGAGGTGGGGCCAGTCCACAACTGCTTGTGGTTTTTGTTGTTTTATTTTGAGGGGTTTTTTTAGATATATGGTTGAATGGGTCATCTTCATGTCGTTTGTTACACCATGGTGACTGAAGTGGATGGACTCTTTTTCCTATCCTTTTAGTGGGAAATAATGATGTGGGCGCCGTTTAGAAACGTGTTTAATTCAAAATATGTCATTTTGGGTTCCTCCCTTGTCACAGAATACAGAATTCCTTGGATACAGAAGCTGTGAGAGATGGCACAGATTTGTCATCAGGTGCTCCTTGAGGCAGCTGGAGTTAACGGACCACAGTAATAAGGGTCAAAATCTGCTCAGGAGAAGTACTTTTATTTTGCTTGTCACACTTACATATTCCCTAAGGCTGGGCTAAAAGAAATGAGAATGACTCAGTGACAGAATGATTAGGGCTGCTAAATGAGAAAGTGTGCACCACCTCCTACAAGTTAGAGTAATACCTTTGGCACAAAATGGGGTGGTTTCAGAAAGGTGAGAAGAAAACAAAACCCTTCTAATACATTGACCAGTGCACTGATGGGTAGGAGTGGAGACTTTCACTCCTTTCCCTAGCATTCCCTTGGCTGGTTTTTAAAAGGATGCCTTTGCTTGGTTCTCTTTGTCCTATATAATCAATGGAGGCGGGTGGATGGCCCTGAAATGTGATTTATATCAACTTTCAACTTACCTCTTTCCATTGGTGATAGTGGGAATTGGATGACTTAATTAGACTGGACAACTAAACTGCAGTTGGCAAAGTTAGCAGAGATGGTCCTCACTCTAAATGACAGCAATCCAGAGAAAACATCAATTTTATCTTAAAAGTAGATGGGTATAATTCAATAGTTCTGAATTGATCTTCCTAAGGTTAGAAATGACAGGAATGAAAAGGAGGCAAGGTTCCTGAAAAATATTGAGAATACTGCACTGTGATATGGAGAATATTTAAGAGAATTGACCAAGCAAATAATTAAGGCATGGAACGAGATTAATCAAGTCATATGCAATTCTACAGGAGAAAAAACTTAAAATGCAATATTAGGAGAGATAAAATGTTTCTGCATTTTATGTGGATGATTGTATTTAAAAAATAGCAGAGGCTGTAATGAGCAGTAATTTCAATCAGAGCTTCAAAAGCAGTACTTGAGCTGCTAAATAACAGTTCTAAATATGGTAAACAGCAAAAAAGCCATATCTGTTCAAAAATTAAAAAGGTTCATTGAAGATAAAGATGCTATGATGACTTACATCAGATGAAGAACTGCTCCATGAAGTTTATCAGTTCCATATTGAAATATAAATTGGAAAGTGTGTGTAATAAATAATTACTTCAGCTGCTTCCTGTCAGACATTGTTTAAACCTGCATGCTGTATCTAAAATCTGCCTCATCCAAAGGGGTCCGAGATGGAAGTTAGAGGGGGAGGAGAGGCATAGCGGTTAAAAAAAAAAAAAGAAAAAGAAAAAAAGAGTCTGTCTTCTTAGAGGTAGAAAGGCAAACAACTTGTTATTCTGCACAGCACAGAGTGCTGCAGCATGCACCTTGATTTTACGTTAACACATCTAGGCTAATCTTCAGAAAAATAGTAGTAAAAGCAGAGGATGCAGGCACTAGCAACATATTTGCCTAAGCCACTTAATAATCATGTTACAGCACTCTGGTCAAGCTGCAAGCTTGAGAGCAGGGAGTGACAATAATCAGGCATCATTGTTATGGAGGCAGACGTTAATCTGGAAAGTTACCACAGAATGAGTCAGATTAAACCTTTGCAGTTTGGCTAGTGGAAAAGGATATTGGAGGACATATTGGTGGGTTTTGGCTACAACAAATGACAAAATTAGTTACTTTTTTCATTACTTCATGAGAATTCTCCTCCTTCTGGGAAAAAGGACTGTATTCATGATAACCTCTTCCATTATAATGAGGAAACATTGACTTTTGCTTCCTCAATTCTTAAAATCCACAGGTCATCTTTTCTGTCTTCAGTCCTACCCTTTACACTTGTTTACAATTTGTGACCTTATATCTTATACACACATATATACACATATATGAATATGAGAAGTATATATCACTTTCTCTACCTATCTTACAGGGATCTAGTCTTTACAGAAAATAATTCTGAAGCGGACGTCTCATATTTCTTAAAGACATAATCTTAAAGAAATAAAAGAAAAACAATCCTAACTCCTTTACCTGATTAAGATAATGGATTTAATTTATGAAAGCCATAAAATTGAATGCAAATTGTTAGTGACATGTATTCTTTTTATAATTAGTTCCTCACTAATGATGGAAAGTATCGTATCAGTCTGACTTACAGTTTTATTTATTTTTTAGATAACAAATTAATTATATAATGTATGCAGGCAAAAAAAACCAAACAACAAACACTACAATGAAAAGAACATCTGTCCAGATCTTGTATCAATTAAAAGAACAGAAAGCTTTTAAAAGTTACTTTAGGAGAGACTTAAAATATGTAATGGATTGTGTCTTTTATATTGTTAAGAGGCTTTGACATATATTGTCCTTAAATCCACCTGTGTTTTCAGGGTGCAAGGAGACACTTGATAATATGAACAGTTTTCTTCAGCACATTCTTCATAGAGACAGACTCATTGGCATGAACCAGGGAGATACACTACTGTGAATCTGTGACACCACGGTGGGCACGATCATCTCTGTACAGTGAAAGTAGATCCATCCAATTCTGATTGTAAGATCTGGAACTGGACTGATGTCTTTTCCGAATGATATCACCTTAATGTTGCAATCTTGTGAAAAAACATGGAAGGGAAGAGAAATGTCATATCAATTCCCTGCCTGTCCAAATAAGAAAAAGACTTTCAGAAACTGGGAGAAAATCCTGGAGCTGAGCAGTTGAGATGTGTGATCATGTAATTCAGAATGTCCTTTTTGTTCCTTTTTTTCCCCATCAAATACTGGATATCTCGGCTGAAGGTGCTGCTTTCTTCCCTACCAGCATGCTCACATATACATTAATTTTTGCATCAGTTTAGAACAGAAATATTTACAGCGCAGTAGTATATGCATATGCTACACAATGCAGGTATGTCAGAACAGGGAATACACCACACAGAAGTGGCTTTGAGTACTTAAAAGTGAACTAACTAGCTAATTCTAGCAATAGTAAAGGATGCTCCTGCTAACAAATGCCAGAGTCTGGCTTTATTTCAATATTCATATTGATCTAATGGAAAACAGATGGCCTATTTATGGAAGTTGAGTATTAAAGGACATTTTCACCCTTATGATGTTCCCACTAATGGGTAAAATGAACCACTTGTATTATCTTAGAGAGCTGTCAGCTGCATTAGATACTAGGTATGCTTGATTAACTCAGTGTATTTGTACCTTATAATGTAATATGGCTTCAAATGAAACACAGTAAGATGGCATTTTAAGTTTGAGTGCTACTGCTGGAAGTAACGTTATCTTTTTTGCTCTTTTGCTACAGTGTAAATCTGAAGAGACTAATTTCTTTGTAAAATATGTACAATCCCTATTTTCTTTAGTCATATCAGTTCATAAAGTTGCATTTAAACACATATTTTTAAGGCAAAGTACATGCCACCATTATTCCTACAGATAATATGACTAATGAAATAGTAGTTTGAGTATAATAAGTGCTGTATTGCCCATAAAGCAATGCAAAATGCTCTGTGAAAGAACTGAGATCTCATTTCTAAATTAAAACATTCTAAACAACTTGCTTTTTTAAAAAAAAGCTATGTGAATGCATTTTTCATTTATTTCTTTTGCATTGTACAACAGATATGAAGTGTGTTGTAGAATTTTTATAGTAATTGTAGTGATCCAGCATTTTTTCCTTCTTTTATTAAGGAATTACTTAAGCAAAATTCAAAATAAAAATAATTTTCTATGTTTTAAAGGCAGTGATCTTTATTGGCCTGTAAAAAAATATTGGACTTTTTTATCTCTCTTCCTTTTTCTACCTCTCTCACTTGTAGTCTTAAAGTCTTAACTTTGTACAGTGTAAATAGTTCCACTAATCAATTGAACTAATGTTATAAAGCTAAAGATGGATGTGATATTTTAGAAGATTTAGAGTATAGATAGCACACTTCCAGAGAAAACCAAATACCCACCCCCTCATCATTCAGAGCCGTGTGTCTTTAAATCCTTTTTAGTCCGTTATCTTTGCTAATTTTATTGATGTTTATTGATGTCAAATATCTTTTCTTTTACTTACGTGGTTAACACCTTTATGAACTACATCTTTAAGCATTTTTCATTAATTTTAATTCTAGCCAGGACATTTTCATGCCTTTTTTTTTTTTTTTCTGTATTGAAGTCTAGCTAGGTAATGAATTTGTCTTGGAATCATAAAGAACAATGGAAGTTTAACTGAGGCTGATATTCAAAGGATAAAAATATTCTTCTACAGGAGGGTTGGAGGTTACTTTCCTTCATTATAAATTCTGGTATTTTCTGCGTTAATTTTACTTTGCTACCTTCTATGAGATAGAAGATGGATAAAAATGCTTAGGAATTTATCTAATCTACCCTTGTACTTGAAGTCTTTTGATTGTCTTAAAAGCTCTTGGTGACCTCTTGTACTTAGTGCATCTACTCAATTTTAGTTCACTGGTTTCCATGGCTTCCAAACGTTACTCATTTTGTTTAATAAATAGCATTACTGACACTCATCTTTCCAGCAGCTAGAGCAATTTTATCCAAGTGAATCCCACAATAGTTTCTGCAGTCTGACTTAATGTGAGCTTGAAAATTAATTTCCCATGCAACTTCTGCCATTAGGAGTGAAGTGGTTGCATGCTGAACCGATTTTCCTCTGAGTTCTGAACCCCAGTGCTGGCCTCAGTTCTGGTCAACATAATTGCAGCCAGGCAGCAATAAAATACTCTTGAAGTGAAGAGCCTTTAAATGTTACAAGATCAATTATATTGGTTGGTCTTTTCCAGGAGCCAGCACTGACATAATCAGACTTGTGCGCTATCATTATTAGTTGCTAAGAAATGCTTCCTTCTCTGTTCGGAATGAATGCACCATCTGACAAATTGCAGAACTTTAATGAAGACAAGGCTTATTTTCCTCTTTTACTTCTTCTATATTGAAACTGCAGAAATATCTACTGAAATGTACCTTGAGATGAAGACAAAAAGGCAGTGTCAGGTGGGAAATATCTATGGGATAGAATTCAAATTTTGCTGGATAGATTTGTAGTTTTGATGAAGACTTCTTTTTTCCCAAATACCATACACTGTCACAAATTTATAAAAATAAATCTGATTGAGAAGATTGCAAAGTATAAGTAGAAGACTAAGTCCATTCATAGCATGAAAGATAAATTGCATACAAAAGGACTACTCAGTGTAGGTAAATTGCCTGCATTGTCATGTGATTGGGTAACGTTTGAGTTACAGGAATGCTGAGTATCAGCTGCATAGTTGCCAAGTCTAGGGATTTCTGTACTTCTAAAGACAAGATAAAGAGAATATATATGTAATTTATGTGTTTGAGTTTAGCAGAATGTTTGTCTGTTTTGATACGTAGAAGGTATTGAAAGACTGAAATTTAAGTTCAGATGGTGCTTTATGTACTTCAAAGAGACTGGAAAAAATCATTTTGTTTGCTCAGCTTGCACTTATTTTTAAGAAGGGTAGTCCTTTACAAGGCTGATATTTCCAAAGAAAATAAGATGGTTTGATTTGACTGCTTGGTGGCACATTTCATGGCAAAAAACCTAATGAAATGTTATTTCAAGAAAATTAAAAAGAGAGAGACAAATGAACCATGTACAGTAAATAATTGTTCTAGGAGAGTCAAGGAGGTCTTTAATAACTCAGTTTTGCTAACTAAACTAAACATTGGCAGTTTACTTTGTAAAAGACCAAGTGTTTAAAATTAAGATCTTCATAGACCTACTCTGGTTTTGGGTATCCGTGGCAATGAGCAGCAATATATGTGTGTATAAAATAGTAAATGGTTTGCACAAAGTAGATTTTTAAATTACTGCTTCAGAATTCCTACAATTATTGTAAAATATTGACTTTCTTCCAGCAATAAATTCACTTTTAGGGTTGCTTGCCACTGTCTGAATACCAATGTGATGTAAATGAAGAAGTGACACTTGGTGACCAGCAAACTTATGGCTGCCAGCCTTTCAGCTGGTACCAACACACAGAAACCCAAAGATTTGTATGCAGTGCTAAATGACTACTACTGCCTAACTGTGCAGCAGATGTATTTGACCATAATGTCTGATAGCATTCAGTAAGCAATTTCATGTTGAACTGTTTACCCAAATGCTTGACTTCTTGGCTCTTCTCGCTAACAAATTCCATAGAAATGAACTGTGGGGCAACCCTGGACTCTCTTGTCTCTTTGCTTCTAGTTTTAATCTTCTTCATACTAGCAGTGGACCATTAATCCTGAAAGAAAATGTATTTGTTCTCTTAAAAGACATTAGTTTAGTGCTCCATGCCATTATTTCAGCTATGGGCAGGCAAACAAAGATAGGTTCCGCTCTTTTCAAATCTGCTGTCAATCATCTTGATAAAGGACTCTGTATGCCTTTGTTTTATGTAAGTTCTGGAAATACATAACAGTTTCAAATTTCAGATTTCTTGTTACACTATGTCAGGAGGTTTTTTAGGACATGCATGAAAGTGAGTACGGTAAAGAGAAATTAATGAAACTGTGCTAGTTTAAAAATAGAGATTGAGACATTCTGCACTGAATGAATAAAAAAAAGTGTAAACTAAGGAATAATTCATCTGATTGCTTTTTTGATTGTTCATGTTAAATATTATACTCCAGGATTTGAATGTTCACAGTAGAGGCCATTACATAACTTCTTATAAATAAAAATAATTCATAACTTCTTACTCTGTTAGCATGGTGTGGAACAAGTGCTATAAATCTGAACAAAAGTATTAAGTTAACGTCCAAAGGTATTGTACCAAAAGGAACAAGATGAAAAAAATGCAGTTCTAAAAGCTTCAGTGGGAGTTTTGCCACTAGAAGAAGGGGATCTACTCTTAATCATTTAATTATATTTTCACACAGTCTCATCCTTCATATTTTCTTCCTACTTGGGTATCTTTGCTCTACCATATTGCTGTCAGGTCTCTCAGGTTGTCTTGGGGAAATATATAGGCAGTTTCTCCAAAGGAGATAAAGATATAGAGCAAAACCCTCCCAACTACACAGGTATGGAGAACTAAAAAAACAGACATCACTGTTAGAATTTTTCAGCATATCTCATTCCCCTTCTTATCATGACTCTAGGCAGAAAGATCATACTGCAAACATAAAATGGCCTTTTTTAACTCATACACTAGCCTCTGAAGTACTTACAAAGGGGTTATATGCCAGGAAACTGGAATGGAACAAATACTACAAGAATGCTGAACAGCTTTCCTTGTAACAACAAAGACAATGTTAGATTCCAAATGAAAGAGTTTAACAACTTACCAAAGTAATAACCATGCTTTCTATCTGATGCCTTTGGCCACGTTCATCTCTGAGGATTAATCCTGTGTGAGGTATAAAGGACAGCTAAAGCTAAAGAAAACCTTTTCTGTTTCATGAGAATGATAGAGGTCTTCCCAGAATAAGGAAAAATGTGTTGCCTTTTCATGCAGGATAACTAAGATAATTTGGGCAAAGTATATTAAATTCCAAAGAGGGACTCTTCTAGGCCATGGTAGCAATATTTTAAAATGATTCGTTTATAGATGTAATCTTCTCATTAATAATAATAGTAGATAATCAATTAGTAATATCCTTGTATATTTGTTTCCAAATTTAAGTATTTGTAAAGACTGCAACTATTGTCTTCTCTAGTTCCTTTAATAGAGTTAAAAATATTTAATATATCTTAATATATCTATATTAACAAATTGCTCAGTTTTGCTTTCTAGACATTCAGATAGTGTATTTTGACAGAAATGGTTTGCATGGTCCTTCACTGCCAGTGGACAAAAATCCTGAGGAATGGTGACCTAAGGTTCTACACTTCAGTTTCATCTCTGCAGCTTAGCCACTTGCACAGAAAGGAAAGGTGCTGACAACAGGAGCTCAGTGTGCTTACTGTAGGTTTAGCTTCCATCCTGCATATCTTTGCAGTTTTGTTTGATTAATTGGCAGTAAAAATCCGGGGGATTTTTAGTTTAATTCTGTATTTTTGATTATTTTTATTTCCAAATTTGATGTTGACATTATGATGTCTTCGAGGACCTCTTTTTCATACTGTGGACCACTAGCTGTCAATCTGCAGCATGTGAGTGAGTCCTGGAGCAGCATAAACCTATAGGTGAATTTTGTTTTCTGCAACTGTCCATCCCAACATATTTTAATCGGAAAACCTGAATATGCAAATCATTATATTTTAGTAAGCTATCAACTTTAATTCCATAAGGGAAAGAAGGATAAAAAACCATATCAGCCAAACCACCTGCCACACTAATAACTATAAATAAATTGATAAAAAAACCCCTTTTCTGCACATGGATTCTTTGAAATAGCATTATATTTCAGGCTTTTGAAAAATTATTAGTAAAGAAGAGAATACTATTCATAAATATTGAATTTTCTGCAGTGAGACAAGTGTTCTGAGATTGTGCTGATTGAGAACATGCAGCTTCGCATTCCATAAAAATAACCATTTTTACTGATTATTTTCAATGGCAGATAACTTTGCTAGTTTGATGTAATGGAATCACATTACAGTTCAACTGTGAAGTTTTGTGATGTTAAGCAGCATGTTTGGGAGAATATTTCACTCTTGACAGTAATAATTCTAAATTAATACTTCTCAGCAAGTTTTAGAAAGCCTGGTTCAAATTTAGTGCTAGTTATACAAGTTTTGAGGGACAGTAAAAATTAGAAAATCATGTCATGAATTCAAATTAGTAAAACATATATTTAGGATCTATTAAAAAACTGAGTTAAAATGTAAAATTCTATGAAAATATCACCCTGTGTGTTCAAGGACACCAAATATTTATTTTACAAAGGTTGAAGACTGGGTGCATGTATGTTGTTTTTTTCTGAAATATATTATAAATTAATCTGTATTGTAATACCGATGTTAAATGATTTTTCATAGACAAAACCCTAAAAGTTTCCCTTGGCTAAGTTCCATTTTCTGCTGTCCCACTGTTGACCCTGTGATTCTTAACAAAACATACTGAAGGAATCTCTTCACATGTGTGAAGGTAAAAGATGGCAGCGGGGTGGATCGGTGCATCGTTTTCTCTCCTCTTTTCTATTTATATCTTCCTTTTGCAAGTGACAGAAGGTGAAAAACACCTAGCTTTGTAAGATGGACGAGGGGATGCTGCAGAATGACACAGCTCCGCATGTATGCAGAGGGAAAGTCAGCTTCTTTAGGCTAGCTGGGCAACTTTACTACAGATTTGGAGAACTGACAATACAAAGCATTCATTTTGATACAATAAAATCAGCTAATTTACCCATCTACTGTGGAGATCTGATAAGTGCATTTTGTCTGTCCCCTCATCTAGGCTTCATTTTAAGTGGTAATGAATGTAATGTTAGTACAATGTTCCTCTAATTAGGTTATTCTTGAATGCTTTTCCCTTTGGACAGACTCACTATGTATAGTGAGACCCATGTACAACTAAGTTTCTCTTTATTAGCCTTTTCTAGAGAAGTTTTATTACTACCTTTTTACAATCTCTTGCTGTGTCATAGGCAGAAATTCCCTCACTTATAGTCCAACAGCAGTTGGGAGATTAGTTGTCTATCCATAAACATGCTCATGGGATAACCAAGCCATAAGGATATTAGTGTGCATGTGTGTGTGGAAGAAACTAGCACCAACCAACCTGATTTTCAATTCTGTGGACATAATGTAGTGAATTGTTATGTGTGCCTATTCTCAGAGATATGAGGTTCCTATATGATTGCTTGAACTCTCTTTTTGTAAGAAACATTTTTTTCAAAGACTTTTAGAGTCCTTTCAGAAAGTTACATACAATAAGGTTTCAATTTTATGATTTTAGCTTTCTTAGTAAAATATGATTGCTTCTGACTATAATATTAAAGTTCTCTGTGGAAGTATTAAGATGCACAGTGATTAAACATATCCCAAAAAATGGAGAAAATGAATGGCCTGTACATTTGTATGAAATATGTATTCGGTTTCCCTTTAAATGAAGGTAATTTTTGAGATATGCTGCATTGACTTTCTTGTATATCACATTACACTATATTGTATGTCTCATTACACTGTGTTATCACTTCATGGTATTGTAGTTTGTATGGTGACAGGGAGAGTGTAATGCAATGTGATGATGTATTGTAGCTGTGAAATACTATTAAATTATAATACTCTAGGGATTCAGTAAAATACACCATTTCCCTAATCTCAGTTTCAGGATCTGTAGGAAAGTGCTGAGGAAAATATTTGCCTTGCAAGGATTTTCTGAGTTTACTTACCTCATTTGTGATCTGTATGGCTTATTGCTGAAATTGCCATTTCCATAGAATTCTGCTGTTGGAGTTGATACCTAGACATTGCTTGTCTACTGCAGTAATGCTCCAGTAATCCGCTAACTGCATGCTGCTAAAGGAGTGGGATCTCTTGTGCAGATGGTTATTTAATTTAGAAGATTATGACTGCCTTCACTTGGTGCTTGACCTCATCTATGGCACAAGCTGAGAATTTATGAGACAGATTGACTTGGGAAGGCTATAAACATTGGCAATTTAAAAACAACAACACGGCGCCCCCCCCCCCCCCCCCCCCNAGCAACTCTGTGTTCAATTTCTCCTGTATTAAGACTACTGGAGCAGTACTCTACTGATATGAAATACAGGGTGATCAATAGTCATGCATTACAAAACATAGTTAACCTTGAGTAGTCATGATTCGTAGACTGAATTTTTAATCTGATTATACAGGAAATGATTAGCTTTGATCTTCATTTACGACAACAAATGTATTTCATTGCTCAGCTAGGTTCTTAAAATGTTATGTATCTATGAAAGATGCACAGTTTAGCCAATGGCACATGACTAACAAATTTTTATTTTTAAATTATATGGCATTGAATTTCAGATTAGTTGTCATCAGTATTATACAAAGTAGACAAATGCCTTCACAAGCCTTCTTTGGGAGAAGTATCTCACTTATCTTTGCTATTTTCCTAATCATAGGACAGAATAGTTGTAGAAGTGTTGGAAAAGAGGTCTTGGAGTCACTTTTTTTTTTTTTTAATGTGAAAATGGATAACCAAAAGTAGCCGTTATGTATATTTCCTTTGTTTAGATAGAAAGAACATCTTAAAGCATTTTTGAGAATCTTAAGAGCATCATCATATATCATATTTGCTACCTGCAGTGCTGTTGTCTCAGTGCTTCAGGAAAAATATTATGGAAACAATTTAAAATTTTTTTTCCCCTCTTCCCCTCCAAGAGCTAATTTGTGGAGAAAACAAAGAATAGCACCTTTCCTTTCTTCTGTGGAGTATGTTTTCTGACATGTTGGAATGACTCTTCAGTACCTTGAGCATTCTTAGGTAATCAGAACGCTCATACTGGTGTGTCTCAAGAATCTGTTCCTGGCTTTTCTCAATGTTATCAAACTATTTCAGGAAATCACACAGGGATGTGCCCCAGTGTAGAATGATCATGTGTAACAGGGTGTGTGGGCGAAGATGGGAAGGAACAGTTTGCAACTTGGATAGTGTGGGATATGAACATGACCTAAATGGTATGACATAAGAAATGGAGATTGTTGTGATTTTGTCTGGGATAGAGTTAATTTTCCTCATAGTAGCTGGTATAGGTTATGTTTTGGATTTGTGTTAGAAACAGTGTTGATAACACAAGGATGTTTTAGCTGCTGCTGAGTGGTGCTTCCACATAGTCAAGGTTTTTTCTGCCTCCCTCCCCACACCACCAGCAAACAGGTTGGGGGTGCACAAGGAGTTGGGAGGGGACACAGCCAGGACAGTGGACCCCAACTGACCAGAGGGATATCCCAGACTGTATGGCGACCTGAGCAACAAAAGTGGGGGTAAGAAGACGGGGGACATTTGGAGTGATGGCATTTGTCTTCCTTGCTTGCACATGGTGGAACCTGTTTTTTTCTGGGGATGGCTGGTGGGTCATGCAAAGCAGTGAATGAATTCCTTGCTTTGTTTTACTTGTGACTGTGGCTTTTGCTTTACCTATCAAATCTTTCTTATCTCAACCCATGAGTTTTCTCACTTTCACTCTTCTGATTCTCTCCCTATCCCACGGGGGAAGGGTGAGCAGTGTCTGTGTGGGGCTGAGCTGCTGGCTGGGGCTAAAACACAACAGTAAGACGTGCTAGAAGAATGGAAGGGCAAAGGCCTTTACATCACTCTTCCCTGTACCGAAATATCTATAGTGTGGAGAAGCATTTCTATAGTGAACTTACTATACTGACTTTGGTTGTGAATTATACTTGCTTTCATGAGGTAAATAAAGTAAGACAGTAAAAAAAACTCATTCATGGTTTCACTGGAAAGCTTTAATAATAATTTGCTTGTTAATTTATTTCTGAAAGCTAATGAGAATAATCAGTCCTTTGTAGTTCTGTATTATAACCATGCCTTTGATTATCTCCTTCATTATCTCATACTACATTATGTCTTGGTCTAAATGTGCTAGACATTTTTTAGATCTTGAATTTTCAACATTTCTTTGTCAAAAATTCAATACGGTAATAAAAACTCATAAATAAAATC
Source organism: Campylorhamphus procurvoides (assembly GCA_013396655.1). Lineage (NCBI taxonomy): Eukaryota > Metazoa > Chordata > Aves > Passeriformes > Dendrocolaptidae > Campylorhamphus > Campylorhamphus procurvoides. The sequence continues at coordinate 314,773 of WBMV01003351.1, forward strand.
TACTCTGTGGAAATCCTTTTCAGTTCTGATATCTTTTATATCTTTTATAAGATCTTGATACTTTATTTGAAAATGTTTCACTTTGTTTAAAAAAAAAGAAAAAAAGAAAAAGAAAAGATATGCAGTTATTTATGTTACTATTTAAGAAAGTGTCCCTGGTCAGGAGATATTTGTCAATTATCTACTTGACTGCAGGGATTCTTTTAATAAAAATTCTGAAAAATGAATGTAGTGATCCTGTCATAACCTCTCTTTTATGAAACTACACTGTAATTTTTCAGTCATCTTTGAATCTGTGCATTTTTGAGGAATACATTCGGTGCAGGTAGCTCGATGTGCAGCTGCAAATTGAGCTCTGTCTGGGTGGTGAGAGCCCGAGAGAAGGAGCTGTGATCTGGCAACCCTTTGCCTAACAAAGGGCACGGGGACCTGTGGCCTAGCCAGGGGACCAGACAGCAGGAGCCCATGACCCCCAGACTTTTGTTTGCTTAGACTGTGAGGTCATAAAAGGCCAGGGGTCCCTTTATTCTGAGTCCCTCCTTGGAGAAACCAGCTCGACCTGTTACTTTTGTTGTTTAGTTATTGCACCAAGATTAAATAATTCTAAGGATATGGATGTCTGAGACTCTGCTTTGGGAAACCTGGGGTCAAGCTGGTAAGGAAACCTGGTCTGACTGTGAGTGTGGGATGTGTAGGTGCTAAGGGGCTTTGATCCCAGCTCAGGTGGTGTGAGTGTGATTGTCAGAGGGGCTCCTGGATGGTTGGACAAGGAAGTTCCCTTAACACCATAATGTTAATAGGTATGTAGCACTAATTTCTGTTTTCATTTCCAGCTCAATTTTGGTTTTAACCCTCTCAGAGCTTTTCAAAAAGTTATCACGGTATGCAAATCTCAAAGTTTGGTTTAAATACTTGGAGAATTTTCACACATGAGAAATTTATTGAGTTTTATTTTTATATCAGTTCTGTCCAGTCTTTATCACAGCCTTTTATTTTTTATGTAGTATCTCTGATTGGAGTTACTCAGGACTTGCAGTATACCCCGAGTGATTTCTGTGTTACTGCATTTACCATTACCTTGTGAGCAAAACTTGATCAAGCCACCTTGCTGGTTAAAAGCTGGACAGAATCTAATTATTTCCTAATAGAAACCTAGCACAAACATTGAGTTAAGATTTCATCTTTTGGAAAGGTTTTTTCTTTCCTGCCTTTGTCTCATTCAGTCATTTGTGAAAAGGGGCAAAAAATAGAAAGTCAAAATGAGTGATTTAAATCTGTTTTGGACACAATGCATCTGTTCATGGTTAATTCATCTATTTAGCCCCTAAGAAACTGTAGTCATCCCTTTCCAAGGAGATCCTCAGCACATATAAAGCTAATGGTCAGGGTTCATTAGAAAACAAACTGTCAGTTTACTGAGAAGCTGTACACTGAGTACCAAATGCCAGAGAAAAGTTTTCTTAATCACACTAAAACATTGCAGCTTGTTTCTGAATTGCTGAAAAGACTATTAATTATGAGTGCATTTTCATGAACATATGATTTTTTATTAATGATGGATGACTTCCAAAAGGTTAAGCTGTGAAAAACCATGTTAGTGTTTACACTAGATTGATTAAAATAGTAAAATAGATCTGCCTCTGTGATGCCTGGCTCTTTGTGTGGAGCAGACTGCCGTGACCAGGCGGCACAAACAGGGCCTTGCGGCAGCCCTGTGATGGGGTCCAGATCCCAGCCTGCCATGCTGGGATGGCAAAGATTTGGCCCCTGGAGGCTTTCTTGGCAGCAAACTCTGGCAAATTCTAGCCTGGCGCCACTGCTCTGACAATGGTGAGGGAGGTGTCCAGGGCATTCTGAATAGCTTTCTGAAATGTGTTCTATACTACGAAACAGTTTCTAGGGGAAATGGTGATACCCTGAGTCAGTCACATTTTAGGGCATCTCAGCTGAACCTCTGGTATCTCCTGAAAGAAGTAATAATAGATAGAAAAGCCATTCTTGCTTTAACAATATCTGTTCACTAAAATCTCTTCAATACATTTCAGTAGGCTGCCATGGTTTCCTGACAATACTGTTTAAACCTGTGTATATTTTTTCTTTTATTTGTTTATTTTTTTTCTTCAGACAATTTATTAACATGTTTTTACTTTAGAGCTACAAAAATAGGGTTGCTGGTTATTACTGAATACATGGACAGAAAAGTGGCATTTTGTGGTGTACTTACAGTAAAAGGAACTTATATTGCACCTGCTGCTGTTTCCAGTAGAGCCGAGTGTTGGCTGAAAAACTGAAAGAACAATTCTTTTGTTTCATATAAAAGAAAACATTAATTATTCAGTTTTATACCAAAGAAAATATTTAATTTTGAAACTAAAGTTCTTTGATGCTGAAGCTGTTATTTGACAGATGATTAGTTCTTTTTCTAACTAGTGTGGTCTTTACTAGTCCTGAAATCAACAGATCATTTCTTCCTACTTTGTAACACACTACTATTACATTTGAAAGGACCAGTTGTTCTCATTTCTCTGCTTTGCAGCTTCTGCTGAGTGAACAGGCAAGAAGGCAGAGGAGGTAAAGTATTTTGATTGGGCATTTTTACTGTTACCATAGAGACTCATTGAAAAACTCAACTAAATGTACTCCTTAAAATGTCAAACACAGGAAGCAGGAGGGAAATTTCAGTGGAAAAATATCTGAAAAGCATAAAGCTGTTATATTAGCTAAACTCGCTGTGCCACTCCTTCATTCGTTGTAGTTTAAGTAAATGCTGCTTCTGGACTGAAGGGAATTATTTCCTTCAAATACAGGCTTTCAATTACCTTTGAGATATGAACTCTAATCTCTTTGGTAGGAGATGAAAATTAACTGTATCTACCCAAGCCAGTCTTACATGAAGCTTAATTAATTTGGATTCGATTTTTCCATCCACTTCAGCTAGGCGAAAAAAAAGTAAACACATGAGCAATAGTAAGAATCTGCAGAACACTAGGCATAGCTGTGATGTTACTATCAAGGGTCAAGAATTCCTTTTAGCATCACATTTAGCAACGCAATTTTGTATTAATGATTTTCCATGGGGGGGTGGGTTTTCAGTGAGGGGTCAGTAAACAATGAAGCCAACATGGCTGTGGGAGTGGATTGACTTTGCTGCCCAGCTGGGACACGTTGAGAGCAGGGCAGCACTTGGCACAGACAGCCTCTGCTCACAACCTGGCACACACTTGCCATTACCACCTTCACCCTCTCTTCTCATTTAAGGAGATTAAGGATGACTATTTAGAGAAGGGTCCTTGCTATCAGCAGCAGCGCTGAACTACAGAAACCTCCCAAAACTCATACCAGATAGCACTGTAACTGTTTTAATAGGAGATAACATGTGCATGATGAAAAATAAATGTGAGATGAAAATTGTGCATTGCATGGTTTGCAGGAAGATTAATATATAGTTGCCTAAAAGACCAATGGAGATCAATTTTAGAATTGATATCCTGTCAGTTCTGGGTAGCCTTGTCATGTGGATTAAAAACACTTTGGCTGGATTGGATATATTAGAGTGAAGTATTTATTTTTTGGTCTAAGGCATTGGGCTATGGGCCAGGATTCCCAGGTTCTTTAGTTCTTTCCCAGGTTTTGACAAATACATTGGAGAATTTCCCTTGACCTTCCTTTCTCTTTGCTTGTTTATCTGTGAAACTACCACCACGGTTCTTAGTATGTAAAATACTCCATATACCTTAGGCCTAACGTTTTAGCAGTTAATCTTAAAAATACTTGATTTCTTGGAATTCCTTATGTCTGAAGGAAGAGCATGCTGTAATAATTCATAAACATTGAAAAAACATATATTTTCATTTATTAATTTCATCTATGTTATTGTTTTTGTTGGAGGGTAAACTTTTTTCCATGTAAAAACTTGTGTTTAAAACTGAAGATTCCTATACATTAACAAATATTTGGAAATATGTAATATTTGAATTCTGTTAAAGATACAATAGTAATTATCAGTAAAATTATAAAGCTTTGTTAGTTGTGTGTTGTTTTCCCTCTTCTCTTTTTCAATGCCAAAAAGAGAGATGAAACAAGTAAAGGCAAAATTTTCTTACAAAAAAAGATTTTCCAATATATCTTGAAAAATATTGTGAATTTTATGATTTTTGCCAGACCTCAGTTTTCAACTCTCTCTTGCTAAAAGGTATTACTTAGTTTAGCAATTTTTTGTTATGAAATACTATTCATGGTTATCTAACCAGATTGCCTCAATACATCCATGATGCTGCAATTCTTGATGTGGGCTGAACATGAAAAATACAGAAGTGCCTATTTTGACACTGTATCATGTTAAAATAAATAAACCATAAGAAAGGCAGCTTCTGAAAAATTAAATGCTTGTGATTTTTGAAGAAGTATCACATTAGTGCCAGAGGTGACAACTCTTAATCCTTCCTATGACCAGGAAAATCTGGCACAGGAGTAAAAAAAAACCCAAACATAAGAGGCTTTTATTGAATTAACGGGAAAATAATAGCAATAATCTAATAGTGGGAAATGTCTTGGGAAATCTTGTCTGTGGACTTTAATGCTCTGGTTTAATCTATTGAAAAATTGTTTCCATAGATATTCAAAGTAGCTTGTAAAATGAACCAGTTTTAATTTTTACCTGCTCTCTGTTCTCTAATGGGTGTTGTGCATCCCCTCTTCATAAGAAGGTAGTTGAGTGGACACTGGCAGTATAACACAGTGCTAAGTCCCTGTCTAAAAGAACAGATGACAATGCAAGATGCTCTACAGGTGTGAAGGACAAACCACTCATCACCTTTTACGCCTCGATTTCTGTCAAATTACTAAGAGTACTTTATGAAAATATCAATTTACTTCCCCAGATATTAACATATCTCTGCAAATACAATGACTTATTTTGCTGATAAACAGCTGTCTCAGAATGACTGTCTTTGAGAACAAGCTCTTCCTGTGAGGTATTTTCCTTAAATAATCCTGCCATTGGCTATCCAACTTAATAAACTTTGGTGATGTCTGGAGGATGTTTTGCAATTTAATCAGGAAGATGACTTTGGTGCTTACTTTTGCAAAATAGTTTTAAAAATTGTCTTTACAGAAATTCAGGAAAAGGTGAAAACATTGCACGTATCACACTGTCATTAACGACTAGGATATATGCTGAAGGACTAGTGTTAGCCCCTTTAGACCTTTTGAGATATAGTAAATACCACATAGAACAAGCATTTCATATTTTTTATTTAGTATAATTATACTGTATTGCTTTTCCTTCTTTATCTTTGTGTTTATCTTCCTGCTGTAACTCTGGAAACCTTGTGTAAAAGAATATATACAAAAAAGCCCCACATCTTGGGCTGTTAATTTTCTTGCTACTGTAATGTGACTTTTGTTTTTCATGGCTACTGATCTGTTCTATGTTGCAGTAAAATGTGAATTTAAAAATCAATGAAAACACTTTTCCCATAAAACACTACGCCCTCCAGAGGTTTACTTGGCTCTGTACAGGTCAAAATCTGTGACCTCACAGTACTTGTAAAATACCAGTGGTAACTTCTCAGATTGTCACACCAAAATTGTTTTCAGGTCTCCAAGGAGGGTTCACATTCCAGTGTCAGTAGCAACAAAGGTAAGGGCAACAGTTATGTGTCAGCTCTACTCTATCTTCAAAGAGGGCATTTTACCAGTCTGACACACTAGCTGAAAAAGCCTCACATGTACAAATCTTTGTTTTATTTCTAATTTATTTTTGGAGATGTGGTGGAACCTGAGGTGAATCTATAAAAGTAAATAGAATCAGAACAACCATGTAAGACCACCATATATATAGTCACAGAGGAACTGAACTTTCTTTCAGCTCTTGGATTAAAATATATATAACATTTTTCCCCCATTTAGTAGTTTCCCATAGTAATAAGGCTTTTTTACACTGAACAAGTCAGCAACAAAGAAAAAGTAAATTGCTTAAATAAAAATAATTGCAAAGCAGTCTGAGGTGTCAGAATGCATGGGTTTTTTTTATTATTATTTAAATTACAACCTTTACAAATAGTACTATTTTTCTCATTTACGAGGTTATAAAGGACTGTATAAAAATGAAGAAAGATTTCTCAGGGAAACAATATTTGATTGACTGCTATTTTTCTGTGCTTTAAAAAAAGCCGTCTCATCTTTATGTAATGTTGTTGGTAGAAAGATCACTTGTCATCTCTGCAGGTATGGAATAATTAGAAAAAGAGGACATAAATGAAATTAACATCTTAATAATGCTAGGGAGTATTCTAATATATTGCAGGAAGAAGAAACTCCTCAAGGGAGCAGAAAGGTTACAGATAAAGGAAACATGATTAAATTCCATTATGGACTTGATAGGGAAAAATTAAATGAAATGCACTGTCTGTGAGGCTTCCTGGATAGTCTTTGTGCAGAAAAAGATTTAGAATAATGGTGCACATTCAGAGATATTAATCCATGACTTTTTTTGGGAGGAAAAAAAAAAGAAAAATATGACAGTCAGAGAGAGAGCTTTCAAGAAGAATCAAAGTCCTGAAATACTGGAATCTCAAAGTCTCACTGTGAAAAAAATGGTGAAATTTTCATTGACCTAAATAGAATTTAAGTGTTCAGCTGGTAATTTCTGACCAAATTCGGCTTCGATCAGCTCCAAATAGGAAGGACCCATTATTCTGACATTGCTTTAAGGCAAAATAAAAAAAAAGGCTATACAACTGCTGAAACTGAATCTACGAATTGTTGTTAGAGCAATGTACTGATGTTCTACATTACCTCAGGGAGACAATTGCTTTTTTCAAAAAGGATAAGTATGCATATGTAGAAATGACTCATGATACACATTTACACTTTGAACTAATTATTATTTAATGAGTGCCTGATAAAAAAATAAAACCTCAGAAGAGGTAATTTCCTTTTGTTTTATTGCATAAATAACAGTCATGTAAAGCCAGCTGTGTAAATGTGTATTCTTATTTCAGGCTTGTTTTTCTAGGCAGAACTAGTAGCAGAAGCTCTATTTTTAGAGCTGCCTGATACTCCCTGCTGTGTGAAGCTGTGTCTATTGCATCAGCTTTGCCAAACTTTCCTGTTTACCTGAAATTATGGTAAACATCTTCATAAATGTTTCCAAAAGTTTTCAGCTATAGAAGTGGAGTTCTGACCATGGTGCCATAGAATACAGTAAATTTTGCTATCTTAAATCCTGCTTGAGACTCAGAGAAACGCTATAATTCACTGAAATGCCCTATACATTGATATAAGAACTTCATATTTTGCAGGTATTATTTATTGTGTCAAAAATGACCCTTATGCTATCCCTAATGGTAATTTAAAATTTTACATAGTTGCACACTTTAAATGGTTTAAACAGAAACTCCCTGCTGAAGAATAACAGCTGTTATGTTCATATCATCACTGTGGGTGCTGATCCCCTTCATACACTGCATAGTGCTGTGCTCAAGCTTTCTCTTACTTACAGTGGAAGAAAATTGGATATTTTAGATTGTCCCAGTTAAGGGTCATTTGAAAAACAGAATGTAACATTTGAAAAGCATACTAATAAATACAGAGTACCACATATATGTATGTTCATTTTTTTTACACCATTTGAATTTCTTCTGACTCTGAGTAGTATGTGTATGCAATTACAGCATATCTCTAGACTTATCAGCAAAGCTGAAAACAGAATGCCATAGCTTAGGCAAGGTGTTCACATAGTTATGGATTCTGGTGCCTGAATGGAGTTTTTCAAAATCTGGTTTTCTGTGGCCTATATTAAAACAAAAATCCAGTGATCCCTGCATAGAAACACTCTACTACTGTCTAATTGAAGAAACAGGAATGGTCAACTGACCTTTCATTCCAGTCATGCCTCTGAGTTTCCACTCAGTGAAGAACTAGAAAGATTTTTTGCCCCAGCAGAGAGATGCCCTAGGACATTGTCATGATGCTGCTCAGGTAATGATGTGTAATAACACCAGAGAAAGTCCAAAAACATGCAGAAAAGGGTGTGGCTTACAATTTGTTCAATTCCTAGAAGTCTGTTGTAAACATGGTATGATCCACAAGAAGGGCAACACCCAATATTTGCTTTCTTTTCTTTTTCTACTTATTACTAAACTTTCCAACTGTTGATAACATCCTCAATGTATAAGATAGGATCCTGATAAACTGATGGCTTCTCCCAACAGATACCTCTAGTTTGTTTTACCAAGTAAATTGGTACTGACTGCACAAATTTCAAACATGTATAGAGTGAAGAATAATATTTAATACAACTGGATTTTCTGAGGTCTTTAATTTGGTCTCATATGAAAGGCATAGAAAAGAGACACCCTGTCTTAGTTCAAGGAAGAACTACAATATCTATGTTGGCCAAGAAATAATCCCTCTCCTCTAAATTTAGAAAACAGAACTTTAATTAGGAAAAATATATGTAAAGGAAAAGATAACAGTTCTTAACCACAACACACACACATATATATATATATATATATATATACATACAACAACAGTCTACAACAAACCCCTCCACCCCTAAATAACAAGGCAAAACAGTCTAAAAGGTCCTCTTGGCTACTCCCCAAAAAGGGGAAATGCGATTATATCCATGGGCAGCAGGTGATGCTGTCGTGCCCAGGCAGCTGGGCTCTCCCCTCAGGCGAGGTAGCAGGCAGTTCCCAGGTTAGTTCCCGTGAGAGAAAAATGGAAAACAAAATGGCAACAATCCTGTGTCTGCAGGGGCAGGGAAACTGGAGCTTTCTCCCACCTCTTTTTTCCTCATGACAATCCTTGTGGTGGTTATGAATGCTCATGGACGAAAACATGAGTTGAGAAGGGAAAAGGGGAACATCATCCAGTATCCAGTGATGCCTGGATCGGAGTGTGTGTCCCCGTCCTCCTATCCCGATGAGCACTGAGCTCTCTGACCTGTTGGTGCAGATGATGGCTGTGGTCTGGTTGGGAGTGATGGTTTCCTCCTGTCAAGGTCCTGCTGCTCCTCTGGATCCAACAAGTTGTGCTCGAGATCTTCTGAGCCTCATGTATGTACCCTCAGGGAGCACCCAGTCCCTCCCCCAGGGCGGGGACTCACACAATGGGTGATTAACTCTGTGAGTCATGGGGTATTGTTGAACCGTTGATGGCCCATTAGCAGCCACACCCCGTCAGGCCGGATGGGAAGGTGCTAACGACTCCCCAGGCAGCTGCTGCAAATGGTCCATTGTTCTTGGGAAATGAATAGAGGGGGGTAGAATACATAGCTTTGATCACCCTCACACAGTAATAACTGGTCCGTTCTGCTGAACTACGACACACCCATATTCAACAAGGTATTAATTAAAAGTATTGAGTTTCTTATTTAAATTCAATCTTTTTGCACTCACTACATAATAAGAATAATTTGGCTAAAATAGGTATTAACATAAAACTTGTGAGGCAATATTAGCGTGTTAGAAATGTGACTACTTCTCAATTCCCAGTTAAGTGCTCAACTTTGTTGATAGAATCAGAAGGCAAAATATCCAAGTTCGTATATACATGTTAGAAAAACTTGAAAGTACAAGCCAAGTGTAAATGAAAGCAATTGGGATGGATGAGAATATTCTGAGCTGAGTAATAAAATAAAAGTATTCTACTATGACTTTAAAGCCCCTAAAAGAAATAGGGAATCTTGAAGTTAATCTCAGAGCAAAACTCTATGAATTGCTATCTCTGCAAAAGAAAAAAACACCTGTCAAAAATTGTTTTACAGGTTAGAGTTTTATTCAGCTATAGGTCATAAAGATGTAAGGTATTAAAGTGCCACACTGACACCAGAAAAGTCCCTCCATCAGCTTCATTCAGTATAAATTCTTACCTAAAAAACAAGTAGTTTTTTTGAACAATATAAAAAGAGGATGAGTCAAAATGGTACCGTTGCACTGCTTTTTGACCTTGGTGGTTATTGTCAGGATCAAAACTCTAGTAAAGGTCTTAGTAAGGTGAACAATACATATTTGCTGAAAGTTCAGTTGTCTAAAACTCTAAGACTGTTCTTAGTGATCTAAACTAAGGACTGATTATGTTCAGACACTAAAAGGTAGAAATGAATGTGTTTCTTAACACTTAACAAGAAATCAATATCCACTATTTGAAAAATATGCATTTAACTGTTACTACCCTGCATGTCAGCTGTGTGCAACACTTGGTTACAAAGGGACAGAGCACTTATTTTGAACCTCTGGTGGATTAGGTTGCCTTACCGAGGTGGTGTACATGAAGCAGCTGACAAAATGATATTCCTACAAGAAAGTAAAGAGAAGAGAACCTAGACCAAATGAAACTGAGATTTCACCTCCATAGAGGCTTGGAAATTATAAAAAACCCTGGGTTATCTCTCCTGATTTTGAGAAAAACGAAAGAGTGGTTCCTCAAAGAGGCAAGCATGTGGCAGTTTTTACACCAAAAATATATACAGCTAAGCCTACCGGCTCCCAGTCATCAGTGGAATGGTAAGAGTCCTTGAGGAACCTTGGCTCCATACTCTATCTGTGCTCCTCACAAAATACATAGGCATGGGGGATGAGAAAGGTGTTACATGGAGGGATAATAGAATGTAGGCATCTAGGATCAAAATGAGACCTGAGAGGTTTTTGTTTCCCTTTGAATAGAACACCACAGAGCACCTCTGAAGTACAGTTCTTCCTTTAGTTGATTCCGTGTTTCATTTTCTGGCAGATATATCCCAGACATTTAGTAGCACATGCCCAGGGTTGTGACTGTTGACACAATGCGGTCCTGATACTTTGAAACAGACACACAGATCAAAAACATACTCGTTTAAGGGAAACTCACAGTAGGTATATGGAAACATCCAGGCATAACTCTGAAATCACAGCCAAGTCAGATTTTCTATCTAAATTCATATTTGGAAGGCTTTGTATAAAATGAAGAGGAAGAATATTTACTTTTTAAATAGAAGATGTAAGGAATATGAACCACATCAAAACTGTGGAAGACAGATATGCTTCATGGTGCCTACATGTATGCTGACTGCATATCAGTATCTTGTCATACAGCATTCTTCCCTCTCCTTCACTACTTCTTTTCATTGGATGAAAATACAAGTATGTGACTAGGAAAGGGTTTACTGAACACTCTGGATGTTCATGAGAGCAAGTTTATGGGAACACAACATAAAGTTTACACAACTGAGATGCTTCCACTACTCATGCTCAACTGGTTAATATTTCAGAGGTAGTGCCATTGAGAACAATACATAATAACATGTTATAGTATAAGTGGAAATAACTGGTCCAAAGGAGATTACTGTTTCTACCTGATTAACATAAATTCCTACAGCCTAACCAGGATCAAAGTTTAATCTTTTCAAAGCCTGTCTTGTATCCACCCATCTGGTGCACTTGACATTTTAACAACATCTGTTTTCACTTATCTGATATCTCTATTTCATTCTGCTTATGCTGAGAATATGTTCTTATGTGCACATGGAATTTTATCTTTCTGACTTCCAAAGTCAGTGTGGACATCTGGTGTTCATGATTATTTACTCTGTCTACTGATTTTGAGGAAGGAAGGTGTTACTGTTCAGAAAAGGAAGTTCAGGTATATTAAAGTTTTAACCCCTTTTTTGCGGGTGGCAGGGTTTATCCAGAGTCATATTTTTGTAGAGTCAATGAATCTTGCTTCTAAAGAATGATTACTTGTAGTGAGTGAGACAGAATAGTAGGCGTCCTTACTATTCCAGTAGGAAAACAAAAAAAGTGCTCAGAAAGACAGACAGGGTTTGAGACTAACATGTTTCATTAGTTTTTTTAGTGAGGCCAGATTCATCTTTGATTCTCTGAGGTATGGGCAGCCAATAAAATCTTAGGGATAGTTTCTCTGGCCTAGATGTGAAAAAGTTAAAGGTTTTATTTTAAGTTCTGATTTTGAAAATTAACACCCCCTGATAATAACTTAAGACAATTTGTGTCAGTGTTGCTGATGTAATGCTGATATAGGCAGAACAGAGTCAGATGGGAAGCTTTTCTTGCCACTAGGAAAATAAGGAAATATTTATTATATGAGTAAAAAAGGCTTGTGTTTTTCCAGTATTTACTGCAAGCCATTTTACTACTAAGGGTGCTGTTACTCAAAGGATTGTGTCTGGATAAAGCTGTCCTCATACAAGAGGAAACAGGGAATCTTGGCAGCCCTGAGTGTAAATCTATCCTCTTTCCAAACAGCATTATCTGGTACAACCATTTGCCCCACAAAGTGCATTTCTTACTACCTTGTAAGAAATGACAGTGAAGGTATACAACACACACACATATACAGAAACACACACACACACACACATACACACAACACATATGCAGTGGAGAATGGTGCTAATCTTATTCAAACTGCATAGTAAATGAACTGAGTCAGCAAGCACCATTTAATCACATTATTTTAATGAAGCAGAAGAATATTAGATTTGGCAATGGGGAAAAGAAATTCTCCTGTTACTTGGATAACCAGCTGATTGAGCATATTCTGGTGTTTTGAAAAACCCAAAGGCTCATCTCTTAACTCAAGAGCAAGTTTAACAATACAATTTGAGTTTATACAGCCAAATACTTTCTCCCTCCCAAAGAGACCTGTCTCATCTTTATTACCTATTGAGAACACTCCCTGGCCTCTGCAGTCTTCTGAACATTAGTGTAGTTGCAGTTATTGTCTTATATTGCAGTTTTTGTCTACAAGGGTGTGAACCAAAAGTCACGTCAGGCAATGGGATAACTCTGAAGTGAATTATTATTTTTATGTGGATTATTGTGGAACAGTGCTACAAGCTGTATGTGAACCCATGCACTGATCATTCTTAGCTTGCTTATATATATATATATATATATATATATATATATGGCCACAGAGATTATGATTCGGGGGTTTGTATGCTCTTAGTAAGCAAACAATGCCTAAACCATCTCACAGCCATCTTTTGCTACGTTTGAGCAATATTAGCCCTACTTTGACTGGACATGTTGGACTAGCTGAGCTCTGGAATTGTTTTTTATCCTACACAGTTCTGTGATTCCTCTAAACGTAGTACCAATTTTTCTCTCACTCTCAGTGTTGACAGGATAAATTACATCCACTTAGAAATATTAGCATTAAACAATGCAGAACTCTACTGATCTAAAATATAATTCATGGCACGAAAATATGCCATGAAATAGAACTAGAATACTCAAAATTTACTGCTGTACAAGATAAAGATATATAAATTCCTGAGATGTCAAACCTGCAGCACCTATAGTAATGTCCTGGTGGTTTCTAGAACTTTTGTTCCCAAGAGTGAATTTTATGACAGGGTGTAAAGAACACAATACCATTACACCTTAATGGTGTTTCCTGTCTTGATTCTATATAAGCTGTTACAATATAAAATGCTTCCAACTGTATATCAAAGAACTATAGGTAAAGTTAAGCAATAGTTCAAGTTACTACAGCATGGTAAATACAAATAGTTCAGATGATTTGGTTTTGAATATTTAGAAAAATATTTTTTTGCCATGAGACAACCTGATGATTGTAGCAAGAGCAATAGATTTTTTTGTTTCTTCATTTTACATTATATAGGCAGCAATCTTAACTTAGAAAAGAAAACAATCCCCTGCCTTTGCAACAATCATAAATCAGACACTGACCCTTATCTCCACAGTTTGGGTCTTCTTAGATTTTTTTTTTCTTATTATAGACAATAAATAACCCTTTTTTTTTTTTTTCTTAATGCATGTAGGTTTGGACATCAACTTTTAACTTTATTATGTCTAGTGCTTGAAGGAGATAGTAAGTAGATTGAACATAGGTTACAGAGGTTGATTTTTGTTTTGTTCAATAATTTTGACTCTGACAAAGTTCATTTCCTTAGAAACAACAGTTTTTTCTTCCATTATTCTTCTTATCCCATCTCAGTTTTCATCTCTCATGACCTGCTGAACAATACTCAGAAAGAAAGAGACCATGCTACAGGGTACTCTGGTTTTACTGTCTCAGCAAGTGTTTTGACAGAGATATCCATAATGTGAGATAGCAGAAGAACCACTGATACAAATGATTCATGATATTTTCTTGGTGTTTTTGTATTTCTGTGTAAGTTTTCTGTTCTGTAAAACTCTGACTTCCAAGACTATCATGTTTGGGTCCTAGCAAAGTGAGTCCATGGTGCTCTTAGTTTCCATGGATTTCATTATGCACTTGTCATGAAGTTTGTCTTTATCTCTGTACCACATTTTCAAGGCACAAGTTTTCTTGAATGGGCTTAATTTTATACAGTAAAGGTATTTAAAAGTTATCTGTCTAATTCTAGGATAATTTCCTTAGATTTACTTTACTGTAAACCATGACTATTTGATATCTTTAGAGTGGAACATTTCACCCTAATATAAATAACTCTATCACCATCTCATGAAAAGGAGAAATTTTGACAGCAGATAAGCCCAAGATAGAAAATTCTTTAATAACTCAAGGGTTTAGGGCTTGCATATGCAGAATGGTTAAAAGAGCATGTTCAAATATTTTAAACTACCTTGCTGTCTATTTTTAATCCTTTTCTTTTCATGCTCGGTTTATAATTCGACTAAGAGTGCAGGAACTGCTCTATAGACTCAAACGGAAGTTAAACACATTTTGGCATCCTGTACCTGGTGGTAACACCAATGTTTAGGAAATGTAGAAAGCACGGGTTGGTATGCCTCTTGGTCAACTCTAGGTTTCTGGTAATTAACCATTTAAAATCTTCCTGTAAAAATTACACCTGAAGTGTTTTATTTAATATCCACTACAGGCCTAAATGCCTGAGAGATATGTTAAATCCTTTTTCTGAACACATTTGCACCTTTGACCTCCAAAATGGTTGCACCAAAGAATTCTACATTTTATTAAAATGCTGTGTGAGGAAAACGGTGCCTTTTTATTATATATCTGATAAGCTGTTGAATAATTGTAATGTTAAATAAAAACAATATGATTCCTAGCTACATTTACCACTTCTTTTTCAAAATGCTACAGATCTTGATCCTGTTTTTCCTCAGTCATACCTTTCCAAACTCAGTTACATTTCACATGGGAGAGACTACATATATCTAATTCTTCTCTGCAACTTTTTTCCTAGTTCTACCATACTATGGTTTTAAATCATGGCCAATATTTTTAATGTAACAGTCCTGATTGCAGTCATTTATTCAATTCATCTATGAATATTAAACACACTCAGAGGTCTGTCAATACTGATTGAAGGCTTCTCCCTGTATACCCAATGTAGAGATTAGGACTATAACTAAGTTTTGTAAGTGTTTTTGTTTTTTCTTTTGTGCACATTATTCTATGCTTACTAATTTTACATTTCATGTGCTATTTTATCCTTGAGTCACTCTGAAGAAATCCTCTTGAGCCCCTTACAGACAGCCTTCATTTTGAGTATGGGGAGTAATTTTGAATTATTTAAAAACATCACTGTGTCACTATTTATCATGTTTCCAAACATTTATGCATATATTGAACAGCTAATGTCCAAACTTAAGGAATTCATATGAGAGCTTGTTGAAAGCTTTTTGAAAATAAGAATATAATTAGATCATACTTATCCACCTACTCAGTAGCACTTTGATAAAGCAGATAGATTAGTAAGACATGATTTTCCTTTACAAAACCCATATTAATTCCTCATCAATGTTTTTTTATCTATCCTGTGTTTAGTAATTCCTTTCTTTACACAGATTTTACCAGTTAGACTGGTACCTATCAGTCAAATCCTTAGTTTTCACCAACAGCCATTTCAAATGTTCTATTTGCCACCTTCCATTCCTCTCCCTATTGATTTAAGAAATAGATTACACATGGTAGTAAAGATCTTCATAGTTTCATATTGGATTTCTTTAAATATTTGTTGAAAATTATTTAATTTTATTCAGTTCAGTGCATTTGCTTATTTAGAATTAATTTTTTTTTTAAATCCCACTTATTGAAGCTTCAGTGGGAAGTATTTCCTCAAATTCATGCTGTAAAATTAAGACCTGATGTGGGAATCTGCCAGATTACCTTTGGATTGAGCACAATTCCAGAAATTCACTTCTCTTTTCTACAGTCTTCTCATGCAAATTTCTTGTATGTGTGTTCCTCATAAACTTCCGTCATCTGATATTCTTCATTCTCTGAGAAGCCTTCTGCTTTTGATTTGTTAGAAAAGGATTTCATTATGAGCCTTTATAAGTTTATAATACAGATTCTTGATATACTTCTTGACCTGACTTACTATGCTCTTAAATCCGAATTTCTAGGTTTATGCCCTTTTACATCTCTCATATTTGGATGCAACTTTGGTTTTTTTAAGGCCTATTTACCCCATAATTATGAAGTCCATTTCAAGATGCACACATTCCACCCTTTCAATTTCATAATAGTTATCTCTCACATTTTTGATGTTTCCCCTTCAATGAACTTTGTCAATATTTTTCTTTCTACAATACATAGAACTAAAATATATTTTGATCACTGTATCCACAAAATAACAACTTGAAGGTCAATCTAAAAAGTGGTAAGTGTATTTTATTGTGCTCTCTGAAATCCTACCCCTTATCCCCTCCAAGTCTGGCTGCAACATTCAATGTTTCATAGTTCCTTTTCTACACACAGTTTTCTTTCAGGAAAAATCTGAACATATTGAGAAAAAGGAAGGGGAAAGAAGGTGAAAAGATGTGGGAAGTTTTCTGAAATCTTACTGTACAGATGACGTCTGAAAGATATGTTTTGAACTAAAGCTAGTGTGATATTCAAGATTAGATCAGGAGTTGCCTTTTTTCTTGTGGTGTCTCTGAGCCCCCAAATAAAGGTAAATTGTAATATCTGAAAATATAACACCCACAACCTGACTTGAATTTTACCCAACATACACAAGAGCAATTGAAATTGCTGATTATCTTTGTGTTTCAACCTTTGCAGCTCCCTGATTTCTCTCTGCATATCATAGTTGCTTTATGCCTATAATAGCAAGTTTGAAAGCAATCCAAAACCAAACTTAGAGTTATCTGAAGGTTTCTATTTCTTGAGTAATGTGTAATAAGCTCTAATTTAGCCTAGTTCTTTCTGTGTATTAGATCATTTCAGAAATACCAAGATGCCAGCAGAATTCTTATCTTTATCTCTGAACACATACCAAAGAAAGAATTCATGTGGCATTCAAATTAATATGAACAACTCAGTATTGTCTTCCTCAAGTTGTTGTAATTAGCATGAAAGCAATAAACAGTATATGGAAAAGAACTGCTTAAGATACACAATGTATTTGCTATAATTATTACAGTCCATGTCAAAACATTAATTTAATTAATCAAACGAAAACCTCATCTTTTTCATTATGGAGAGTAGGTCAGTCAATAAGAATCCTGTAGGAAAACAAACATATTCTCTTTTTCAGTGGAAAGCCCTTGAAATTCCAAACCATCTATTTTAGCTCACTAATTCTCTTTCATTATTGCTCTCACATCAGGCAGATGTGACTTCTTTTGATTTATTTTGTAATATGTAACAGAACACACACTTCATTATCACTATAAAACCTCAGAAATATCCATCTAGAATGTATGGTGACGATACATAGTAAGTTTCAACTTTCTTGAACTTTAATATTCAATATCATATTTACTTCAGGTAACAATGTTGCATTTTCCCCCTTTGGATGCTTATTGTTTCTTTGCTGTCTTATTTTGCCAACTTTTGTTTTTTGCCTTGCTGTGCCTTCATTTTTGATTTCATATTAAAAAAATGCTCCCTTTCTTCTCCATCAGAACCACTCAAGAAAATTCAGATCACAGAGCATGTCATGAATCATTAGAAAGTGTGCAGCTAATCCCTTTCTAGGACATTTAAAATAAATTATTCACTGATAAGAACAGAAGTGGAATTAAAAAAATTATAGTGGCTCTGCATGACCTTATGTTAGGTGCTAACCTGTGAACAAAGATAGTAAAAAGATCATAAAGATGTTACAAAGCAAAACAGTGCTGTCAAGTGAGTCAAACAGCACACGATTAAACATACAAGTTGTGTGTCTTCTAGAGTCATCAGGGTAGGAAAAGATCAAGTGCCATATCATCAAGTCTGATCTTTGAATGAGCATCATTTTGACAATTAAACCATGCCACTAAGTGCCATGTTCAACTGTTTCTTGAACACCTTCAGGGATGGTGACTCCTTCACCTCTCTGGGAAGCCCATTCCAATGCTTAACCACCCTGTAGAAATTCTTCCTGATGTCCAACCTGAAATTCTCTTGGCACAGCTTAAGGCCATTTCCTCGTCCTCTCACCAGTTGCCTGATCTGGTACAACCTAACATATCTAAATTACTTAAAACTGTAATTTATATCTGTCCAGCAGGTATAAATAGTCAATGCTCTATTGACATGAGCAGAGAAATTAGTCTTACAAAAAACCTAGATGTTTATGATGTGAATCTTTATAAATGTGGTTATGGCTCACTCCATGCATAAGAAGCAGTGTGAGGAAAAAAGGTTTTCCAATAGCATTAATAAATTTTTTCATGGAATAGTAAATTTGGCACAAAAAATAAATGGACTGTCATTATTAATAAGGAATTCAACCCATTTTCACTTACTAATTTCTGTAATCCTTTGCTAATTGAGCAGAGGAAAAAACAACACATGGTACTTGATTTTCAAAAGGATGTCAGTGTTATGTGACACATCCACTATAATTTCTCCTACAATATTATGTAAGTACAAATGGAAGAGAAGTAATACATGCTATTACAAGTGGGAGCTGGTCCAGAAGACTTATAATGAATAGAGAAATTTAGTAACAATTCCACCATGGTTAAAGTTCAAAATTAAGCATTCCCTAAAACAAATAAAGATTCACTTTTTCTTTCTCAGGATCAACTATATATTCAATACTTGAGAGTATCATTTTATTCAAAAGTGAAGACTGGAAATAAAGAAACAAACAAACAAATAAGTAAATGAAGTTTCCTTAATACAGAACGAAGTCTAATTCTTAATCTACTACCTAAATTACACTTAAATTAATAAGAAAACTATATTATTATGCTGAATTACAAAAATACTGACTACTCATCCCAGTTTTGTTATATACACAGTACACAGCGAATATTTGAGATAGATATTAGGATGAAAATGTCACTGTCAGTGACATTTCAGTATGCCATTGCTTCCAGTTCTGTCTTCCATCAGTCAGCCCTTTCATTCTCCTTTTTCATTTTTTTTTTCCCCCCCTCAGGAGAACAGTGGCTGCTGAGTAGGCTCTCAGAAAACTTTTAGAAGACACGACAATCAGTGGTAGCTACAGTAGTAGATTAGTGAAAGAGCAATGGGAGGAACGATCACCTGTTTCTCAGAGTAAAACAATGACAAGAAATAGAGGCATATAATCCATGGAATAATAACAATAGAGTAAGTACAACCTCACCATTCAAAGAAGCATCCAATTACTTCAGGCTAAAATGACATGTCAGTCTCACATATTTTCCAAAAGCCTCATTTCTAGGTCTCAGATTGACCTCATTTATCTTCTTTCCTATGATATTATGATCACAGAAATGCTCAAGCTGGAAAAGGCTTCATGATGGCTCTAGTTCAACTCCTGCTCAAAGCACAGTCAGATCTGAGGTGAGATCAAATTGCTCAGGGCTGGGTCCAGTCTGGTTGTGGATAGAGGATGGAGCATCCAAGGTTGGAGCATGAGCGGCAGACCTTTCTGGTCTGAAATCTTTCTGATTTGTCCAGCCCCCCTCCCTCTCTTTGAATTCATTGTGGCAGCATGAAAAAAATCAGTTTTCTCTATAGGATTCAGAAGTGACATCATGTGTGTAGTTAGGCAAGTTACAACTGTTTCCAAGACTCAGAGATAGAAAAAAGGTGGTCATCACATTGCATCAATTCACATTAACAAAGCTGAAGACAGCTTTTTTCCCCCGTTTTAGACATTTTTGTGTGAGCCTGTTAAGTTCTTTTTACACCTGCAAGAGAAAACCTGGGCCACGAATCATCTCTCATTCATGTGCTGTAGATGATTAAAATAGGTTAGTCTAATAGTCATAGAACTCCATTGACTATAAAATAGTTTAGATGACTGCTTCAGAGGGAAATGCCTATACAGTGTTGTTTTCCACTTAGGTTACTTAGGTGATTCTTTTCTCAGGTGTATGGAGTAATTTAGTCTTTAGAATCCCTTCGTAGCTACAAAAAGAACTATGGCACGGATATTTTCCACCATGAGATGGTTTCTACAGAAAGATAAATTTCTCTCTGAGTGTCCCTTCCTTTTATGTCAGTTATAAACAGATCTGAGGTGGCTAACTATACTAGCCTCTTAAATGATAAAGTTATGCCAGTTCATCATAGTTGTTTTGTTTTAAATTTTTGATTCTAGAGAAAAAAATTGATCTGGAAAGGGAATTGCCCAAGATTTGGATGTCATGCATGAGAAAATAGAATTTTAGTGTAGCCTATTATTTTGTGGGTGTTTTGTAAAAATATGAATGTAGCAATAACTTTTATGAGATTTTTCTTCTGTATCCTATTTTAAAGAAAAGTGACTGACAGTATAAAATATAAAATGTAATTTGAATATCTGTTACTGCAAAAAAAATAAAAAGACGGACGAAATAACTAATTATGTTTTTCAGTGTTCATACCCATCTTTAAAAGGGGAAGAAAGGACAAGCCTAGGAACTACTGACTTGTCAGCCTCCCCTCTGTGCTTGGGAAAATCATGGAACAGGTCCTCCTAGAAGTTATGCCAAACACGTGAAGGACAGGGAGGTGATTTGAGATAGCCAGCATCGCCTAGCCAAGGAAAAATCCTGTCTGACCAGCCTAGTGGCTTTCTATGATGGAATAACTACATCAGTCAGCAAGGGATGAGCTACAGATACAATTTATCTGGACTTCTGTAAGGCCTTTGACACAATCCCCACAACATCCTCTCTCCAAATTGGAGAGTGATGGATTCAATAAGTGGATTTTTAAGTGTATTAGGAATTGGTTGAACAGCTGATTCTGGAGAATATTGGTCAATGGCTCAGAGTCCCAATGGGCATCAGCAACAAGTGGAGTCCCTCAAGGGTCTGTATTTGGGCCAATGTTATTTAATATTTTCATTAATGACACAGATGAAGGGATCAAGTGCACCCTCAGGAAATTTGCAGATGACACCAAGCTGAGTGGTGCTGCTGACACACCTGAAGGATGGGATGCCATCCAGAGGGACATGGGTGTGCTCAAAAAGTGGGCCCTAGGGAATCTCATGATGTTGAACAAGGTCAAATGTAAGGGTGCTCCACCCGGGTTCAGGCAACCCCTGGTATCATTACAGGTTGAGGGATAAACAGATCAAGAGCAGCCCTGCTGAGAAGGATTTGAGCATGCTGGTGGATGTCCCAGTGATGTGCATTTGTGCCCAGCATGCTAGTTGTATCCCAGACTGCATCAATAGCAGTATGGCCAGGTTGTGGGAGGTGATTCTGCCCCTCTGTTCTGATGAGATCTAACCTGGAGTGCTGCATCCAGCTCTGGAGTCTGCAGAACAGGAAGGACATAGGCCTGTTGGAGTGAGTTAAGGGACAGGTCACCAAGTTCATCAGAGGGATGGAACACCTCGCTTATGAGGAAAGGCTGAGAAAATTAGAATTGTTCCCAGAAAAGATAAGGATTTGTGGTGACCTAATTGTAGCCTTCCAGTACCTGAAGGGGAACTTACAGGTACAAGAACTTGTACAAGTACAAGAACTTGTACAGGTACAAGACTGTTTATAAGAGCGTGTAAAGGAGGAGTGGGTGCAAAGGCAGAATGGGTTCAAATTGAAAGAGGGCAGGTTTAGATTAGATTTTAGGAAAAAATTCTTTACTATGAGACTGGTGAGGCACTAGAACAGGGAAGCTGTGGATGCTCAATCCCTGGAAGTGTTTAAGGCCAGGTTGGATGGGAAGGGACGTCCCACCATGGCAGGGGGTTGGAACTAGATGATATTCGGGGTCCCCTTCCAACCCAAACCATTCTATGATAGGAAAAGTGCAAGATTGCTGCAGAACAACAAAGATGAACACATGTCAGTTACTAAGATTTTTGGGAGTCTTGAAGAATGAATTACTATTCCTGGGAAGCATTTGATGTTGTTTAACATTTAAACAGTAATATCTATTTCTTCTTATACAGAGATTTTATGAAGTAGGGAGTGTATTCTTAGTTTATTTGTTAAGAGTAGTGGGTTGACTTTCAAATGACATTAATTTTGATTTCTCTATTAAATATGTTTATTATTTTATTATAGAAATGGCAATTCTGAAACTATTACCTTAAATCTGAATGTTGTTATTATTTTCTCTGGTTCCTCTTTTGTTTCTCAAGTGCTCATTTGTATGGGAAAGTTTGGGAAGCAAATTTTGGAAAATATTTTTCATTTAATATTTCAACATTGAAGTATTTCAGCTAAATTAGTGACAGAAAAATATAAAAGAAAGTGAGTTTAATCTGTTGGGAATTTGTTGGTTTGTGCATAAGAAAGACTTAAGGTGCAAGTTATGAATATAGTATCATAGTTGTGAAAGCAGAGAAAACACTTCAGAGGATAAGTGAGTCACCTTGTGTTTTCTGACCTTTTAAGACACGTCTGCTAGAATGGTACTTTACAGTTATGATGAACATCTTGTAAGCAAAAACTAGACCCTGCAAATTTTGGTTACATCCAGTAACAGAAAAGAAAATGCTTTGAGATCCCAAATCTCTTTAAGAAAATTTGCATAAAACCCCTGACACAAACAACAGAAATCAAAACACAAACCAACTAAATAAACAAACAACCTTCCCCCTTCCCCCCTCCAACCTCATTATTAGCAATTTAAAATGTATACAATCCAGGGTTTGGACCATATATTTTCTATTCTAAAAATCTGCATGATTGTCATTTCATGCCATGTCGTGTCATGTCAAGCTAGAAGCTTGACACTACTATTCACCACTGGTGGATATGGAAAAATCCAGAAAATGCATTATTTCTTCAAACTTCTCCTTTTCTTAAGAACTCTCAGTTTGACATATTTAGTATGTTGAAATGAAGATGATTTAAACATTTCGTCCCACAGATGAGACAGAATAAGAAACATACATATGCAATCAGTTGGCTAGTGAATTTGAACTGCCCAAACATTAATTCATATCCCTATGTACAAGGGCTAGTAGCTAGAAATTTTGAGATCTAAGAGATGTATTTAACATATATAATCCTTAAAATTTTAAGTCTCTACCTAAAATGTAAAAGATGAGAATCAAACAAAGGTATAACTATACAAATAAAGTCAAATATCTATTTACTGAAAATAAAAGTGCATATTCATTGAGGTTCACTAAGGATATAGCACTGCATTTTTTGCTTTTCTTTTCAGAAATTGAGTGACAATTTCCCTGAGGAAAACAAGGTAGTTCAAAATAGCATTTAACAAGCAAGTAAATAAACAGAACTACTGCCTTGCTTCATGTGGAAATTAGTCTATTAGATATGCAGGCAACATGATTTCCATGGTTACAAATGACCTGCTAATCTCTTAAATTATCCAGTCATCACGAAAAACAAGCCTACTAAATAATTGTACTAAAATGCAGAACTGACGCTGTCAGTATTTTCAAAGTGAAATTCTCACAGAGAAGAATTTTCACCTGGTAAAATGTTATCTAAGTATTTCAACGTAGGTTCATCAATGGCTTTTTTTGAAACAGTTTACCCTAAACATTTTATTTTAAATAACAGTATTTTATCCACTGTGTCAGTACTGGAGGTAAGAACAGTAACCTGTTGGGGCAGGATGTTTTATTTGAGCACAAAGTGAAAACTTGTTTAATATGCATTTGAATGTTTCTTGGTGCAAGGACACAATGTGTTAGCCTGATGCACTTCTCTTTTGGTGTTTTCTACAGTTGATAGTCACAACTTTCCATGAAGTAAATAACTTATTTTCTTACAATGAATTCAGTTTGTGTAAGTGAAGGGAAGCAAACAAACAAAAAAATTAATATCAATGGTTTTTGAATGATCACTGTTCATTACATAATAACTACAAATATGTCTTCATAAATTTCCTCAGAAATTTCTACATATAATGTTAATCTAAAACTGTTCTGAAGTGACAACAGGAAAAACTCTTTATGGTCTTGTAGTGGGTTGACCCTAACTGGATGCCAGGTACCTACTAAATCCGCTCTGCAACTGGACAGAGAAGAGAAAATATAATGAAGGGTTCATGAGTTCAGATAAGGACCAGGAGAGATCACTTACCAATCACTGTCATAGGCAAAACAGACTCAAAGTGGGGAAATTAATTAAGTTTATTACTACCAGAATCAGAGTAGGAGGAGAAGTAAAATAAATCTTAAAAACACCTTCCCCCACCCCTTCCTCCTTCCCAAGTTCTACCTCCTCCTGTCCAGTGGCACAGGGAGACGGCGAATGGGGATTATGGTCAGTTCATCACAGGTTGTTTCTGCCACTGCTCAGGGAGAGGAGTACTTCCCCTGCTCCCTGTGGGGTCCCTCCCACGGGACAGAGTCCTTTATGAACTTCTCCATCATGAGTCCATCCCATGGGCAACAGTTCCCCACAGACTGCTCCATGTCGGTCCCTTCCCATAGAGTGTAGTCCTTCAGGTTCAGCCTGCTCCAGTTTGGGTCCCCCACAGGGCCTCAAGTCCTACCAGGAAACCTGCTCCATATTGGGCTCCTCACTCCATGGGTCAGCAGGTCCCTGCCAGGACTTTGCTCCAGCATGGGCCTCCCACAGGGTCACATCCTCCTTTGGGCATCCACCTGCTCTGCAGTGGGTCTCCTCCACAGGCTGCAGGTGGATCTCTGCACACCTGCGGTCCTCCATGGGCTGCAGGGGCACAGCTGCTGCACCACAGTCTGCACCACAGGCTGCAGGTGAAATTCAACTGTGGTGCCTGGAGCACCTTCTGCCTGTCCTTCTCCACTGACCTTGGTGTCCTCAGAGTTCACAAGTTCTCACTCTGCTCTTCTCTGGCTGCAGTTTTTGTCTGCCCAACAACTTTTTTCCCTTTTTGGATATGTTATCATAGAGACATTTCCATCATTCCTGATAGGCTCAGTCTTGTCAAGTGGTAGGTCCATCCTGGAGATGGCTGGCATTGGCTCTACCAGACATGGGGGAAGCTTCTGGCATCTTCTCACAGAAGCCACTCCTGAACCCTTCTGCTACCAAAACCTGGACACACAAACCCAACACGAGTCTCTTACATGAGATACATACATATGTGCAATGCATGCTGTGGGATGTCTATTTTATCATCATCATCATCATCATCAATCATCATCACCACAGTTCTAATGACGAGGCAACTCTGCTTTGGTATCTTGTTCTAAAGACAGAGCAAAAACATTCTGCTAACGACTGATTCCTTGAATACTACTTTTTATTCTAATCAATCCCAAATGCTCATCAAGGGCATTTAATGTCTCTACTATAAACATGAACTTCATTTCTCCTCTTTTTGGGTTCCTTAGTCAGCAAACAGTTGCACACTTGAGTTATTTTGTCAGCACACTTCCTTAACTTTACCACAACTTTGTAACATTTCAAGTTTTTAAAGCTTCAGCACCCTCTAATCTTTGTTGTATGAGAAATGTTTCTTTCATTTAAGGAAACTGCTGTGCGTAGAAACTAAGCTTGTGTCCCTTACAAATGAAAAGAGATGGCTTCGTCCCATTGTAACTTTCAGTTCCAAGTTTGAAGGAAATTCAAAGGAATACAAAATATTTTATAATGTGAAATTCCCAGGGCCTGAATCAAGTGCTGGATAGAAGTAATACTATTCCTTTTATGTGAATTGCCAGCTGATTTCATTCTGATTTGAGATAATTATGTGAATCTCTTTTGAATTGATTCTCTAGACTTCACTTGAATCTCTTTGATTTGACTTATTAATAACTGAGCTGTACTTTTTATCAATACCAGAAATATGAGAACTAAAGACCTTATCTCACATTTTATAACATGATCTTTCCTTTTGTCAGCCTTTATATTTTCTCTGTTTTCACTTTACCCTTTTAAAGTGCTTTAGAATAAAGTATCTTCTTTCCCATTTTTAGCTGGACAATATTACCTTCCATGTGAACTTTTTCACTGTATCCTTGTCAAACTTGTTGCTTTTTCTTAAATATTATTTTTTGTTTTGTTTTGTTTTGAAGCAGAATCTCTTCCCTCCAAAATGTTATTTTAGCAATTTATCTGTCTAGTACTGTTTTTGACATCAACGTCCTTTTACCATAATCCCGGAAACTTTTATCAAACATGATTTTCTGTGCATTCACCAAAATGAGGGAAAAAAAATAATTGTAAAGAAAAAAATGCACCACATGGCTCCTGTTCTAGTTGTTTAAGTCATCACTGATGAACTGATCCAAAGTTTGCTGTGTGGTGATTTTGTATAATGCTTAACACAATGCTATTCTTATCTTTCAGAGAAATATAAATCAATGATTCTCTAAGTCCTGGCAATTATATGTATTTGTATTCCTCTGCACTTCTCCAAAAGACTTATTATACTTACGAAACCTATTTAAATAAACTATAGAATAGTTCAGATGTACAATATGTTCTTAAAAAAATGCAAACCTATATAATGGGGATTTGATAAGCTTTTAAATTAGTTGTTCTTATGTTTCAGTGTTCTTATAGATCTCCTTTAGATGCTTGTCTTCATGCTGAATGCTTTCTTGTGTCAAAGGTGTTTGTTAGTAATGATGCTGGCGTTACTTGTACCCTTTGTCCTGAGTCCATATTTTCCACTTTTTCCTATTTAATATGAAAAGAGGGGTAAAAAGTTGTTCTCCATCTCTAAATGTATTATATAGAATATCTCCATATTCTATATAATCTATAATACCTCTCTGTGTATCCTTTTTCTTCTTTGTCATGCAGATTTAAGGAGAGAGTATTTTGTGTCCACTGAAGCTCTACTTATTTTATGTTTGTGTAATGCCCATGTACTTAATGTATACGTATTTAGTTTCTGATGATCCATCTCCTCTCCTTCTACCTTTCTCATTCCCTTCAGCGATCTGAACTATTCAACTACTTTACTGCAAAATGTTTAGACTTTCACAGCTGTTGGAGCCATGAAGGAAGTTACTGTTTGATTTTGCAAAAGGCATACTTTTCCTCTTCATAGAGTCTGTTTCTTAGAAAGCCATTTCTTATTTTTAGTATTCTTATAATTTAGAGATCTGCTATCTTTCTTCTAACAACTCTGGTTTCACATTACAACTTTCTTTTTAAAGGAGCATATTTATTTACTGTTATTTTTGAGAATTGAGGTGAGAGTCCTTTCACTGAAAAACTATTTTATACTTAATATTTATAGTAGATCTAATCATAAAACAAAGTCACATCTGACTCAAACTCAGAGGTAACATTCTGAAGTTTTCACACTGTATCTCAACAGAAGTTTGCTAGTCTAAAATCTGGCTCTATAATAAGTTTGACCTAATCAATCATCCTCATTTTGACCCACAGTATAAGCATGACTCTGCTTATTCTATCTTTCACATATAGTGAGGATATATAAGTCAGTTTTACAATGTGCCTGAAAGGAGGACATTCAGTCACTCCTAATGGACTTTTTACCCCTAGCAATTTGATTTCTGTTTGTTTGGCCTGAATCAAAATCCAATTACATGCTGCATACAGTAAGACTACAGCTGTTTCTATTATGTATGTTTTTAATGCAAAGGAAAAATGCATAAAACATGAGATTCATTGAACTGCTCCTTCCGCACTGAAAAATGCCTAAGAATTATTGAGAGAGAAGGATGGAGGTCAGGGGTTTTTTTAACACTTCATTGAAGCAAAGAGTTGTTTATTACTCTATTCACTTCTAAATGTGAATAAATACTACAACAAAGACATATTTTCTTGTCTACAGAAAGGAAAGAAACTTTATTCTAGTAAAAGGTTGGCTAGACTGCTTCCTACTTAAGGAGAAAGTAAAATAAATTGGGTGGGTGAATTGTTAGGCTAGTCCAGATCTTTTGATACACTTCAGAGGAAAGATTGACTGTTAGACCGTATATAGTCCAGTAAAAGAAAGAAAATATACAGTCTGATTCCTGTGTAGTTTATTAAGATAGAGCAAATTTGATTAATGTCAGAAAGACAGACCTTCTGAAGCAACCTTATGGTTATTTGAATGGATGTAAATTTATGAGTTCCCTCTTCTCTAGAGATTTATCAGAGTTGTCACTTTTAGATAATATCTCGATATTTGCATGTTTACTGTAAGCTGGCTTGAAGTAGGCATAATTTACAATAAAAAGTTCAATCAAAGGAGCAGTAAACCTGTGAAATAGCGAGTTAGTATCCCTTATTAAGTAGCTCAATGCTTTAGAAGATATTCCTCTGCATTTACAAATAACAGAGAAGGTCTGCACAAGCTGAAATTACAGGTCAGAGGCTGCAAACATTGCTTGATCTTTTTGGGATGAAAAGAACGAATGCTCATTTGGCACTAAAATAGCAAGAGACACAAACAACAGCAAGGATTAATTCTATAAGCATGTAGGTAGCAAAAGGAGATTCAGAGAAAATATGGTCTACTGTTAAATGGAGGACACAACCTCCCCCATGGATGATACAGAAAAGTTTGGCAATGATAATTTTTGCATCACCCTTCATATGTGAAACTTGGTCTCTGTTCTTCATGCATGCAGGTGTAGTTTCAGAAGGAGAGAGGCATCAGCAGTGGGAAAACAACAGTCTGGGGGCTTCTGTAGAAGTTACAAGTATTTAAATTTTCAAGACCAGAAAGGGAACTCTCAAAGGATGCTGAAAGGATTGACTGATGTGATTGCAGGGACACTTGCATGGCCATCCTCAATGAAAAAGTGTTGTGGTGGGAGGTCTTTGACTAGTGGAAAACTATTACCATTATGCTGTCTTTATTAAAGGCAAGAGGGGCATCTAATTCCAGTCAACTTCATTTAAATCCCTGGAAGTATAATAAAGAACTTCTTCTAGTTAATTTAAAAAAAAAATCAAGTATGAAGCACCAAACAAGGAGTCAATGTGGGCAAATAATTCTTGATCAACATGATGGCTTTCTGGAATGAAACATGGATATGTGGTTGAGGGAAAAGCACTGTCTGTAACTTGACTTCAGTAAGGCTTTTGTGACCATCTCCTGTGGCACTTGATTTTAAAAACAAGGAAAATATAGACTGGATGATCATATTATTGGATGAGTTTAGTGTTGACTGGACAAGGTGGCTAAAAAAGTAGCAATTGTTGACTTGATATTTGGTTGGCAGGCAATAGCAAGTAAATAGCCCAAGGGTCAATGCCGGACAGACATTATTCAATTCTCATCTGGATTATGAAATGGAATACACCTTCAGCACATTTCCAGATGGCACTAAATTATGATAAAAGATTATAGTGTCAAATGATAGAATTCATTCTAGTGGGACCATGATAAAGTTTGTGACTGGAACCAACAGAAAATGTGAAAAGTTCAGTAATGAGTTCTGCAAATGATGTGATAAAAAGACAAAAATCCCATGATTCTATTCAGCCAGTAAACAACTGACTGAATAACAGGCATGATGAGAAAGGTTATACACATTAACTACCAGTGTTCTGCCCTCATGAGTAAGCCAAAATACAGAGAGGATTGAAAGAGAAGTGTGAGGAAAGTTATGTCTTCCCACTCAGTATTAGGTAGGCCAAAAGTTTTTGCATAACAACTAGTATTAGGACTACAATTTAATTTAATTTCTTCACTCTTCATAAAGAGGAGGCTGGAAATAACTTTTCTTTTAATTTTCTTTTCCTTATTTTCTTCCTTTTTCTTCATTTTATCCTGTTTTTCAGATTTCTGTGGGCTGAAGATTAACCAGTGCTGCTTGCACAGGAATAACTGCTTCTCTGGTACATCCACAAAGTAGACATAGCTATCATATTGCACAGGCTACCAGGCTAACGAACCCTCATGATATGTGAGGTTCACCCTACATCCACACTTCTTTCTGATGAACAAAGTTCAGAACACTTTATTCATTGATTCATATCTGTCATCAGGACCCTTCAGACCTATGTGGGATGGACAGAACCTGGGCTAATGGATCGTTTAAAAATTAATCTGGTGCTTTGAACTTTTTTCTCTTCCATGCTTTATTTTTTTTTTCCCCATAAAATGTATAACCTTTACTTACTTTTATGTACTCTTTTAAAGAACACACAAAAGCTTTCAACTAAGAATTGCTGTCAGGTGAATAGTAATGCTTGATGCTGCAGCCTTCTACTTACTAGCAAAATAGCTGGTTCCAAAAATTCTATATAAGCTGATCTATCACATCATCAAAGAAAGAAGGAAGAAGTCATGACCAACTTTTTTCAAAAGTGTGCTTGCTAAGTAAGGTGCAAACATATACTACAGAACTTGTGACTTATTAGGAGATTCAGTCAAAGTGTCAAGATTTGCACTCTTCCTGGAGCTCAGAACTTCGTGACATGACTTTTAAGTTAGCAAGTACTGACCAAGTAGAAACAGCTCTATTAATATTTTGCCTCTAGTAGATTTTTAGCAGCAGTAAATGCTGCAATTCATTCAAGCCTCCGAAGGGTAGAGGCTCACAAAGAGAAGGCAAGAAATGCAGTATTATCTGGGTGCTGTCCTCCTCCCTTTTTCATAGATACTCTTTGACTGCAGTCTTATAATGTTCTTGTAAAATACTCCATTGTCAGGTTCAATTTGAGATGATAACCGTATTCACCTTGTAGGTGATGTGCAAAAATTTGTGCTTAATAAAAAGCTACAGTGACCACTCTGATACAGAAGACTCCAGAATAGTTCCCTTCTAGGACCACAAAAGCACAGTGCCACTGCAGATGTCATGGTATGGCAGCTACACGTTAAAAATTGTTACCACTACAAGGAGAAACCAGTACACCAGCACTAAATTCCTTCAGATTCCTGAGTATAATGCAGCATTAAAATTACATTTTCAAGTACTGGTTTCAGCTAACACACCTTGGCAGTAGTCCATTTCAGTTAAAAATTTATTGCTAATAATTGCTGAACTGGGAAGAACTGATATTTTTCATGCTGCTTCTGTTTCAACATTCCTTTGCTGTCAGCAATAGCTTTTGTGCTGTTCTAAGTAATTCTACATTGGGGAGGCTGAGGCCAACCACAGAGTGATCAGCTAAAGTAGTGCCACACAGTTGTCGGGATTTGGCCCACTGAGTATAATAACTCCTGTATCTGCCTAAAATTTCACTTGGATTTTTCTAGCAAGCAAACCCTTATATTTAAGTACTCCCTAGTGTTGATTGCTTTTCTGTGGTTTTGCACAAGCAGTCTAGTACAGTGTATTCCCATACTAATGTGATTAAACCATATGAAGACATTTCTTAGATTCTTTTCCTTGAAGTTCCAATTTTTTTTTTGAATCTCAGATATTGGCAGAGAAGAGAAATACGGAAATTTAGATACAAGTACCTATTTTGACACTTGAGCAAGCAGTTACCTGTCAGTTCCCAGTCAGAAAGGGTTTGTATTGTAAACGCAGTGTTTCTCCACGTTGGTTTTTAAAGGCATAACCCCAAAAAGTTTCCATTAATTATTTTTCTTGAAGATCTTTTTCCACAGCCTAAAATCTCTTTTAAATAATGAAATAAATGAGCACAGCTATCCCATCTTGCCCTATTCCTTTTTCATAGTCAATTTTTGCCTTTCATCTTCCTTTCCTTTTACATCAGTCTTTGCAGTCTGAGAAAAGCTTCTCTTCAGCAGTCTTCACAGTGGCTTGCAGGATTCAAATTCAGCAGTATCTTTTTGCAGCTTAGTGCCCACCTTGCATCAGAGTATAAAAAAGTGACTGTTATGTCTCTGATTCAGGATGCTTTACCCTTGTGTCAGTTCCATCATCAGTCCACAGACTCTTGCAAATGTTATGGCTTCTCAAAGGTATGTCATGTTAAATGCCAGCATTTCAGATTTGCTTTTCTCAGATGCATTAGCCTGACTTATCCAAGATAAATTTCCCTTTGTTTTTCTCAGCCTGTGCTTTTATAATAGCTTTTGAAATATTATTTATTGTTTTTACCTAGGAGGTATTTATTCTTCATTCTACTTTAACTTTATTTATGAATTTCATTAATGTGATTAGCTATGATTGATTGACAGTTAAAGCTACCTGCAGAAGGAAAATTCAGAACTCTGTCGTAGTTTAATATATGATTGCCATCTGAGTATATGACAGCTAGTTGAATAGTGAGCTCCAAAAGACATCTGGAAGATTTGAAAACTCCAGTATCTCCATTTTATAGGATGAAAAATAAGCCAGTAGACTTAGAAAGATTAACTGAATTTTGGACTGCCTTGATGTGTGCTGCAGAATGTAATTTTAATGTGGTTAGTATCCAGAGTCATATCCAGGGCCAATGTGAGTGTATGGAGTACAAATGGTAAGACTTTTGAAGCAAGAGGTTGCAGGTGACTTTTGTGGAGGAGGTCATGGAGTGTCCAATGCTGATTCCAGTCCAGTCTGACACTGGTGTGAGCAGCCCATAACCTGTCAACAACTGCAGCCTGACAGGAGACACTGGGGAGAGCTTTTAAGGAAGAGCAGCAGGGGCTGGCAAGGCTCTGGATGCTGTGGAGACATGCAGAGGGATATCCTTTTAAGAAGACAGATGCTGATGACGAGACAGCTAAGGGCATGGCTGGACATACTGTCCTGGAAAGAAGTGAAGGGACACCTCTGTGGGACTCTGGCTGTGGGTGACCCTTGTCAGATAAGGAACACTACTAAGGGGCTTCAGCCTGTGGAGGACCCAGGTTAAGGCATAGACAATGCTGAGGAACTGTGGCCATGGGTGATCTGTGCTGTGACAAAGACAACCTGAAGGGCTGCAGCTTTTGGTGACCCACATAAAGGTGGGGACACGTCTGAAGCAATATGGCCTGTGGAAAACACATGCCAGAGCAGTGGGAAATGAAGAAGCCCAGAGTGCTGGAAGAGGCAAGTGAGAGGCACGGAGCAACAGACAAAAAGCAATACATACGCCACCTCCTGTGCTGCCTGTTTCCTCAGCATATGGATATAATAGGTTGGACAGACTGTGTGTAGCCTATGTCAAACATGAAAGAAATTTAGGCTAGGAAGGGATAAGAAAGTGTATTTTTTGTTAGGCCATCCCACTCCAGTACCCAAATAAATGCTGAGAAATGAATGATAAATTTAATGAAGTTAAAATCCCCAAATTGTTGCTGTTTTGCTCATGCTGAAGCCAGATATACTGGGGAATTGACTGGGAACAGAAGAGGAAAGACCTATGCTGAATGGGAACCTATCTAAGTGATTCTTTGCAATTTGGCAGTGGAAAAGTGCTGCACTTAAAACATTCATTGTGGCAAAAATTAAGGCATGTTGGTAATGGGCCTCCTTTTTGAGTCAAAAATCCTTACATCAAGTAGCATCTATGCTATTTAGTGTTAGCAGTTACTAAAACTAGGTGCTTTATACTAGCTACTTAGTATTGCAAAAGTGGAGTACAAAGGGTACATGATTTTAAGGTGCAGACTAGGTTCTGTTTCTCTTTTTGTGACTTCTCATACCAATGAGTTCTGTGATACTTATCATTGTTATTTCTCTTGTATGAAGCTTTTTCATTTGTGCATCCTAATAGGTTTAAAGTAAACTCAATTCTACACTGAATCCTTAGCAAATAAATGGTGGTACTGACTGTATCCAAAGTAATGCAAAAAGGAATTTATTAAGGAAATAAATAAAATTATTAATATAAAATTCTCTATTAAAAAAATCCTAACAGATAGAAACATAATTCTATGTTGTAAGTTTTACTGATTAAAAAGGGAAGTGAGCAGTGTTGAACAAAATGAAAAAAATTCTTTTTTCATAGTGCTTTGTAACAACTTGATTCATAAAGACAGGAATTCTGAGCAGTGTCTAATAAGAGTTGTTCTTTTGAAAATAACTGTCGCTTTAAAATGCCTCATCCCTCTTTTCTTGAAGTCAGTGTTCTGTGTGGCCTCTGAAAGCTCACATAATAAATCTAGGATGAAAATATATAAATGAAGCTGCTGGGTTCATTAAATAACAAACGGAAAAACAGCTACCAGGTTTATATGTAAGTCAAGTCCTCTGTGTGTGCTGTGACTTGCAAGTAGAATGCTGTTATTGTATTAGCTCCTAAGTGTTTCAGTGTCATATATCTAAAAGCTGTAATGGAGCAGGTAGCAAAGCACATTTATTGCAAAACAATAATATCAAAAGGAGAATCAACTTAATCTTCCACTTCAACAAACCTCATATTCAGTTCTCTGGAAGTGCTGCATTAGTTGTATTAACCTCTCACAACTGCTTGAGTCTCATTTCTGGAATACCAAATTTCCACTGCTATAATGCTCAAGATTTGGAGGTTGTTTTGGGTTAAAGACCAAAAAAAAAAAGACCTTATCAAAGACCTTAGTAAATTAAAAGGAATTGTTGTACTCTTCATGTACTTCCAAGATTATTTCAAGCCTATTGAGTACATCAGTACTGTAACTTTCGGTTACCCTCAGTTATCTTTCCTAAGAGCTCAGGGAGGAAATATGAAACTTCTGGAGCATGTAGAACCCCCAAGCCTACCCAGAGGCATAGTATGCCATTAGTACAGCACCACAAGGTTTGGATACTTTCAGGTAGATATAAAAAGACTTTCAGTTCCCCCGGAGGTCCTGCTTTGAGGTCCTGCTTTTTTGTTCTTGACACTTCATTTACTGGGTGTATCCAAGATTCATTTACTGGTTGTAATTCTGGTCAGATCAAGCTGCATCTATTAAAAAGAAACTGTGAAATGTTCTCTATGAATATGATAGGAAAACATGATGAGGAGTAATGAAAATAAAATGTGGTTCTTTTTTTGATTTGAAGGTATTTTTAATTGAAAAAAAGAAAATAGCATTGAATATATGATGAACATGTGCATGGCTGATCAGCATGTTTTCTTACGTGACTGATGTAGCAGTCTTGGGGGTGAAAGGACAGAGCCAGCCATTCATACAGCTCCAGGCAATAGTAGGTGATAAGTATTGTATGATTAGTTTTAATCTAGTTTTGGTTCTAGTCCATCAGCCTTCAGAAGAAAACCACACAAAAATATTAGGTTTAGAACAAAGTTTTGTCATCACTATTTTCTTTCTCAACATTATAAATGAAGTACTTCAGTGTTGTAGAAATTTATATATACATATACCTTTCAACAGGTAGGAAACCCACACTTGTGTTGTCTGGATGCAGCATTTGGCTAAAGGCTGAAACCCTGCAACTTTGTTGTTGGTGGGTAATAGGAAAAACTGGATTGCACAGTAGGGTGGGTTGATCCTGTCTGGATGTCACATGCCCATCAAAACTGTCCTATCAATCCCCTCCACAAGTGGACAAGGAAGAGAAGATATAACAAAAGGTTTGTGAGTTAAGAACAGGCAGAGATCATTCATTGATTCCCAACATGGCCAAAACAGACTTGACTTCAGGAAATTAATTGAATTTATTACTGATCGAAATCAGAGCAAGATAATGAGAAATAAAGCAAATCTCAAAGATACACAGGTTGTTATTGCCATTGTCCTCCCCCTGCTCTTGTGTGGAGTGCCTCCCAGAGGAGGGTCTCTATGAACCTCTCCAACATGAGTCCTTCCCATGGGCTACAGTTCTTCATTAACTGCTCCAATGTAGGTCCCCTTCCATAGCCTGCAGTCCTTCAAAACCAGCCTGCTCTAGTTTGGATTCCCCACACAATCACAAGTCCTACCAGGAAACCTTCTCCAGCATGGATTCCCTTCTCCACATATCTCAGGTCCCTGACAGAAGCCTGCTTCAGTACAGAATTCCCATGGCATTAGGCCTTCTTTTAGGCATTCGCCTGCTCCAATGTGGGTCTCCTCCATGGATTACAGGTGGATCTCTGCATCCTCATGGACAGCAGTTGGACATAAGTTGCAGTTGGACAGCCTGCTTCACTATGGTCTCCACCATAGTCTTCACCACGGTCTTCACCATGGGCTGCAGGAGGACCTAACCTCTGGCACCTGCAGCACTCCCCTCCTTCTTCACCAAACTTGGTGTCTACATAGTTGTTCCTCTCACAATATTCTCAATTCTCTTTTCTCTGACTGCAATTACATCTGTGTGATATTTTTTTTTCCTCCTTAAGTATGTTATACCAGAGGTGTTCCTACCTTCTCTGATGGGCACGGACTTGGTCAGTGGCAAGTCTGTCCTGGAGCTGGCTGGCTTTGGCTCTGTCAGACATGGAATAAGTTTCTGGCAGCTTTTCATGGAAGTCATCACCGTAGGCCCAATCACCTCCCCCCTGCTACCAAAACCTGGCCACAAAAATCCAATACATACAGATACTTATGCTGAGAGTGTCTCCCAAGATTTTTCTGTTTTAGCTAAATAAGCTGAGAATTCTGTCTTTTTGGTACTTTGGAAAGGACAAGAGATGAATGAACCCAGTGCAAAAGGTCCATTTCAAAATGGGTCTGGCTGCTTTTCTGTCTATTGCTAATATAAATGAACACAAAGAACTAGTGCTATGGTGAAAAAGCATTTAGATATCCTAGCTCTGATCTTCAAGACTATTTGGATTCTAGTTTACTAAGACACCTCAGACTTCAAAGTATAAATGATTTTATAAAAGCCTGTCAGTAAGTGAACCTTTTAAACCACACTTTTTTCTCCTTAGTGCCTATGTTTTTTAGTTTAAATTCAAGAGAGCATCTTTTTGAAAAATGTTGCATCATTCTGCAGCACATCACCAAAGAACAGGACGTTTTCTGACTTGTTAAATTGTCAGTCTAGGAGCTCAAATCCTGGTAGCTTTAAGCAATTTTAATAAGATAAATTTTCTTTAAAATGACTCTTAGATTGAAGATGAATTGGTTAGGTCATACTGTTATCTGGAGTAACTGCAGAAGTAGTTGAATTGAATCCAACTGAAAAAAAAAAAAGAAACAACCAAAAAAAAAAACCCTTTTCATTTTAACTGCTATGTCATTATGGATTGTGAGAGTCTGAGGTCATATAAACCAGCAGAGCCATGGAAGGAACCAAGGAAGCAAAAATGCATTTGGTTCTTTTAAATGATAGGAAAATTTTTGACTTTGAGTAAGGCTTCATAACAGCTATACTTCAGTCGAATTTCAACTTAAAGGTAATGGAGTATGAAATAATCTCCCATTGAGGACTGACCATGTGAAATGGCAACAGATGAAAGTAACAGTTTTTAAAACCACTGAAGCAAAAACACCAGTGCAATTTGAGGGCTGGCATCTACAAATAGCTTGAGGGAAAGAGAGAAGCAAGTTTAGATTATTGCATAATGTAAATTGGGAAGAAACTTGAGCATCACCTTTCAGTAATAAAAATGAGACTAGTTTAAAATTCATTTTTTCCCCACTGTGATGCCTGCTAACATGCTTGAGCCATGGAATAAACAGAGATGAAACAAATATAGTCAAGTGGTGGTTGATAGCGTGCACTTCTAGAAATTGAGTCCTGTAGACTTTCTCCTCCATGTGTTGTGGAATCACTGAGCTAAGATTCCTACCTGCATGTTGTTCTCACTCCAGTTCTATTTGATTTGTGTTTGAATTTTGGCATCTTGTAGGAAATTATCAGCCCGTCTAAGCTTATCTTTCATCAGGAGGTCTCAAGACTAATACAAAATTTATTTTAATGTAAAGCTGTGAGCTTTTTACATATATCAATAACAAAAAGATGCTTAGTAAAGTAAAAAACACCCAAATCCCCAAAACCTCATTCCATAGTCTAGAGTAAAGCAAACTTCTTTCTCCATTTTAAAGTACTACATCATTATCAAGAAATATGATAAACTACATTCTTCCCTAAACTTTTCCACCTGAAATCAAATCTACAAATTCCTTACAGGAGGATAACTCTACATTAGCATTTTTTATTGGGTAATTTCTAAACTTCCATGATCTGTGGCACAAAATTCCTGACTAGAAATTGTACTTTGTGTTTAATGCCTTTTGATACACTTTTTGCTCATGAATTCATCTGATTGCTTTTTTAACCCATCTCAACATTCTGAATAGTAAGTGCTACACCCTAGCACTCATGTTACATCATTTTTTTTTCTTTTTTTTGCTTTAAACTAGTACCTGATTATTTATTTTGATGAGTCTCAATTCATGCATTGTGGAAAGCATCGAATTCTCTAAAACAGTAAGTTTTTCTATTTTTTCCGCCATCTCATTAGTAATGAAATAAAACTATGTTTTATCATCCACAAAATTTTCACATTTTTAAGCTTATAGTTGGTCGATTTTTTCAATCAATTTGACCTGTACAGAAGTTTGAA
The DNA here is from genome assembly GCA_013396655.1 of Campylorhamphus procurvoides. NCBI lineage: Eukaryota > Metazoa > Chordata > Aves > Passeriformes > Dendrocolaptidae > Campylorhamphus > Campylorhamphus procurvoides. Next base: position 353,268 of record WBMV01003351.1, read on the forward strand.
ATCTTGGCTTATCTTTTTTAGTGTTATTATATATTTTCTCTGATTATACCTGCCAATTGTCATCATCAGAAAATAAAATGCTGGTGTTCAAAATGTTTTCTCAATAGCCAACTGTTTTCTGCTCCCTTTTCTTTTTTCATCTCCTCTTCTAATGATTCTGAATATTTTTTCTATCAGTGATGAACACTGAAATTGTGAAGGATCTATTCACCATAACTGTACTGAGTTATATTTACTTCAGACTTTTTGTCTAGGTACAGTTATGCTTGTTTTACTCTTTGCATTATTTCATACAGAATTTCACAGAATCTTAGAATGTTAATGATGGAAGGGACGTTAAAGATCACGCAGCTCCATGCCCCTGCCATGAGAAGGGACACCTTCCACTAGACCAGGTTGCTCAGAGCCCCATCCAGGCCTTGAACACTTCCAGGGATGGGGCATCCACAGCTTCTCTGGGCAACCTGTTGAAGTGACTCACTGGATTAACTCCATCAGTCAGTCTTTGAGTTTTGTGAAATTCTCATGCAGCACTTTTGAGTGAGGTTTAATTTTTCTGTATCTGTAATATCTGCAGACCTTGCTATTTTACTGCTCTCTCTGTTCTCTTTATCAGATGCAAATACATTGAGAAGTACAAGTTCCCACAGAAACCTCTGAAGAACATTTCCTTCCTCTGACTATGAGACAAATTATATTAGCACATAAGTAGTTAATTACATACAACTTAACTAGTAAATTACATACATAATTGAAATGTCCATGGTTTAATAAGGCTCATTTAAAATTTTTGACTGGTCATAATATTGCTGATTTATTGGTGCTTATTCTTTCAGTTTAAGTCTTGTTTTATGCTTGAAAATATTTTCTCAAACTCATTTCTTTAAAAAGATCTAGCATAAAAACTTCCTACATCTCTCTATATAACAAACACAAGAGTTTTCACAATGATAAACTAATGTGTCGTGTGATGGTGTAGTATTTTAAATTTATTTTCTCCTGATATATAATAATGCATTTCTCTTTGTCTGTTTGGTTTTTAACCTCTAAGACTCTGCCCTAACTTTATCTGGAAGGTTCTAATGCAGAGCTTAATTTATGCTGTTTTGGAACAGGAATGCTTTGAGCTAAAAATCAGTCTTGAGGCAATTTCCAAAAGGCGAGTACTACCTAATATGTTGACAATGTTAAATATACAGATTTCTTTTCTCTGTGACCTCAGAACACTAACATATTTTCATATGGGCAACTAAATAACTTTCAGCTGGTAATGATTTTCAGCCATTAGTGACCTGGACTGAATCTGAACTTGTGACCTATATGTGTACTCTGGATTCTTAATCATAACTGTAGAGCCCCTCAGACCAAATCCTTCTTCCTTTCATTTTGCCACTTTTTTTATGAAGAGGAGTTTACTCTGATATTCTTCTTCCCTCTACTATGCTTACAATTAAATACCTAATTCACAGTATTATATGAGATACAATTTTGAAATTATTTTTTCTCATCTTGTCTGAGAAAGGGCTATATCAGGAATCAAATAATAATAGAGGCTGTCACTGAGGATTGTTCTGAAGAATACTGAGCTCTTACATAGCACTTTGCATGCTCAAAGCACTGCAAAAACATTATCTAAATAAAAAAAATGTGTTTCATTAAGGAATGTATTCACATGTATTCTGATGAGACAAACAAGCATGCAAAAATTCATGACAAATTATTTAAATATTTCTCCTTTGTAGAGGCAATTACACCTGAAATGTGGCTCATCTTTTCCCAATAGAATGTTTGTTTCTTTTTCAGTAGTAGAGTGAATAGACATCATTTAAAGTGCCTCTTCAGGGTGGGTGAATATGTTTTGTAAAAAAAATAAATTTGGATTTTATGACAAATATTCTGCATGGCATTATTATTATGTGAATTATCAAAGGAAACTTCAGCTTTATCAGTTAGAAGTGTGGTGTAAAGAATTTTTATTTCCATATTTTAAAGGTTAAATGTTCCTTCAAGCCTACTTGTTACCATTCCCAAACAGAATAAATAGGGAACTTCCTCTAAGAAAGCTTCCAGTTCATTCTATAAATATTTCAGTAGAAAATCTGTTGCTTTCATAATTTGATCCCTAAGTGAGCAGTCAAGAATGAATTTAAGCAGCTTATTTATATTTAACATGGATATTTTTCAATTCTAAGCATTTTATTTTATTTTTTTTTTATTTTTCAGTTGAATGAAGTGTTTCAGTAAACCTTGGGAAATTTATATAATACACTGGTCAAAGTGTGCATGAGGATTGCTGAGGAACTTTTTACACTTGAACTTTGTATGAAAGCTCCACACTCAGCAGCTCACTGAGGTTGACATAATGGTACTACTCATATACAATTTAAAGCAAAGGGTAATATTTATATTTTAAGTCATTTAAATAATCAGAAATCAATGCTCTTATTCTTTGTAGTGACAGTCGGTTCCTTAGGGTCACTCAGACTGCCGAGAAGTCAAGTTTAATTATACTAGATACAGTAATGCTGAGTGACACACTGCAATCCAAAATCATGTTAGCAATATCAAGAGGACTTTTTTTATTAATCTGCCCTTATTTTCCTCATTAAAAGCAAGCAGGTTAACCTACAAACACAGCTTAATCAAGGATTATTAAATAGAAAGGTTCAGTCCAGCAAATTATTTATTTTGGTGAACAATTCTATCAGCTTGGAAATATCTGAGAAATACCTGTTTAAAAATTGAACTGACCCCACAAACAGAATATGGAGCACAGGTTCCATGGATTTAAGGTTTGTATTATATTTACACATAAAATGCGTAAATTTATGCAAAAGTTAGAGAAGAGGGCATAGGAAAGCCCCTCCCCCATATTTTTTTCTTTCTACTTTTCAATAAATTCTTATTTAGTGACTTTTTAAAAATAAGTTACTGAATTTTGGGGTCCTATGGTTTTATTTTCCTTATGATTCTTGCATTAAAGCACATGTTATTGCAGCAACTATGTGTGACAACCCATAACTTTCATTTTCTATTATAAATATACACTAGTTCAGCATTTCAGCTTTTATACAATACAGTCCTGGGAAACAAGCTTGAGATCTCAAATAACAGTTGAAGGGAAAACTTGTGGGTATGGTTTTACATAAAGGTTTAAACAGTCTTCCTTCTAAACACGTGTTATACTTTGCAAGTAGCAGATTTTTTTATAAATATGCCCTTTTATTTTGAAATTCTTAATTATAACATATGAATTGAAGGACAATTCTTTGCAAAAGAAGATAAAAATTCACTTATATGAGTTACAACCCCAGTGGAATAAAATAAATATTAAAAGACAAGAAATCAAACAACTCAGTATGAAATAACAAATCTTAATTAGGAGAAAAATATACAAATAAAACATTTCAGAAGCGAAACAGGTAACAGGTGAACTAATATAGTCTCAGGAAATCTGCCAAACATGGAGAAGTGCAATAAAAGTGGACTCAATTTGAAGTAATTAAAAAATTCAGATTTTTTTTCCATGAAAAGTAATGTTGAAACTGCCGGAGACAGTCTAAATAAGAAGAGTAGGACTGTAAGAGAAAGTTTGTAGACGACTTCATTCAGCAGTGCAAAAGAGAAATCTATAATTTACATCCAGAAACTTCACGCCAAACATAGCTTCCATTCCAACTGGCTTTATTGATCAGAAGTTCACTGAAAATAAGGCAAATTTTATTCCTGCACAAATTTTTTTTCTCTTAATTTCAATTTCATAAGCCTTTTATTTTATCTGTCCTTATTAATATTTTTAGTTCTTCATAATTTTTCTAAGGCTGTGTTTACTTATCTAGTATTTGTTCACTTTCAGGCATGTTCTCTTGTATTCTCAATCTTGTTCTTGTCTTAGTTTAATTTATTATTTCATAGTCATTTGTCTGATTAGCTACAGAATAGAATCATAGAATGTTTTGGGTTGGAAGACACCATAATGATCATTCATTTCTAACCTCCCCACCTCCAATGGAAGGTGACTTCATTCAGCCTTCTGATCATCTTCATGGGCCTCCTCTGGAGTTGCTGCAACAAGTCCATGTCTTTTTTATGTTAGGACCATGGAACTGGATGCAGCAGTCCAGGTGGAGTCTCACAAAAGCAAAGTAGAGGGGCAGAATCATCTCCCTTGACCTGCTGACCACCATTCTTTTGATACAGCCCAGGATATGGTTGGCTTTCTGGACTGCAAGCTCGCATTTCTAGGTCATGGATTTCTCATCAGCCTACATTGCCAAGTCCTTCTTGTCAGGGATGCCTTCAATTCATTCTTGGCCCAGACTATAATTTTTATTTAGGATTGCACAGACCATGTGCAGAACCTTGCAGTTTGCCTTATGGAACTTCATGAGATTCACATGGAACTGCCTGTCAATGTCCCTCTGGATGCCATCTCTTCCCTCCAGTATGTCCACTGCACCACACAGTTTGGTGTCATCGTCAAACTTGCTGAGGTTGCATGAATCCTACTGTCCATGTCACTGACAAAGATGTTAAACAAGATCACTTGTCTGGAAAGATAATATGCCTCATTATGTTCTTTCTGGGCTGGGTATTCTTCCTTTCCTCCTTAATTTTAGCACTACTGCTGAAAAATCTTGTCAACATGAGGTTGAAGGATTTTCATGCTCTTCAGATCAGTCACTCATTAAAGCATTTCATCTATTGCAGTTAGATTTTTGTTGGCATATGTAAGACATACAGTATTTACTGCCAGAATCATTATGCTTACTCCATCACATGAGGTTTAATGAATTCTTCTGTGCAGGACCTGTGCAAGGTCCTGGAACCCTGTGTTCTACAAGTAGAGTGATGTATATGCCACATGTATTTTTACTACAATACAGGTCAAAGCAGTCTTCAGCATTTATTTTTAGCAGTTCTTGGGACAACCAAAGACTGATTAAAAGTTTGTAAATGTGCTTTCAGAATCTTCTGTCTAATAGCAATAAACCAAAAACAATGATGGAAAAAATACTGTTTTAAAGGGTTCTTTTGTATTTTAATAACTTGTCACTGTTTCCAACAAAACTGTATGTAGCAATATCTTTATAAGCATATCCACCTTTGCATTTCTGTTCTGAGGAGAAGTAGAGAAAATTTTTAAATTGTGGGTTAATTTATATCTGAGGCAATCTCTTTTTTTACTGAATGCGTTTTTTGGCAAGGAATTTCATTATATATATCAGAATATGTTAAGTAAGACCAGTCAGTCCTGAATCAGAACAGCTCAGAAACCTCTTCAAATCTACCCACATAAAGTTCCTGCATTCAGGTAGGTGTGTCAGTGAAAAGATTGCACGAGATCTCAGAGGAAATCTGGGGATGCCCTAGATTGTCATGCAGGCCATGTGAATTCTGTGCTGTGTGAAGGATTGTGAACTCAGTTGATCCAATAATAATTGAAGTTTAATAACTGTTTCATATCCATCTTCAAGTTATATAATTCTATCAGTTAATTCCTGTAGAGTTTTGTTATATGTCCTTTAGATAAAAAGCAGATGTCTTCCTAGTTGTCTCCAGCTAGAAATGAACCTTGACAAAAAATCCCAATCATAAAACCCAGGAGAGAAATAAAATAAGCACCACCATTTCTCAAGAAGAACATTTAGAACACCTGTCATATCTACATTGTTATCCTGCGGTTTTCCTAACCTTTAAATTATTATGTCACTTTTTAACTTTTCTAGTACCATATTTTTAGGAAGCTTAGATAAGTTTGGAGGTTTTTTGGTGTTTGGATTTTTCTTTTTTTTGGGGGGGAGGGGCTTTTTTTTTTTTTTTTTTTTTTCTTTTTGTGAACTAGATTAAAATGCAATTGTTTTGTCTTGACTCTTGGAGTATAGGGCTGTAGGACTTTAATAAATGTAATCCTCAAGAAGACATCATATTAAGCACTGCAGGAAATGGCTTGTCCCTTCAGAATATGGGGGCATGTTGCTCTAAATACATATAACTCTTCTTGGACTAGATTTTTTTTAATCTTTTCCTGATATTCTCTTGCAACAGGTTGAGATAAGAATAGACGTGACATGTGATAACTAAATGCTACTTTGTCCCTAAAGCAGTGGCAATCATAAGAACACTTTTACAAACATTAAGTCCCTAGAACATAACGATGTTAGAATCATTTTACCAGAAAGAAAGAAGGAGGTGAAATGGCAATTCTTCTAATGTTGTTCCCCATGCATATGTTCCCCTCCTTTTTCTTTGTTAATCTTTTTTTTTTCAGTTATTATTTTGTTTTCAGAGTTAGCATTGCTAATTGATTTTATTCTGATCATAAAAGCTCCTATGATTGTCATCTGGATTTCCTTAACTTTAAAGTACCAGAACACTAAAATACTTGGAGAGCATTGTACATCCACCTGGTCAGTGGTGCTACTAAAGGCTATTAGCCAGTATATGTCTTTGAGATGTTGGGCTTTCCTCGGTATCTTATTCCGTTTCTTCATTTTGTTCCATAATGCCTTACACAAATCCCAGGACAGACTAAATTTCTCAGTAAGAAACTGGGATATACCGAAACTGAGAATATGTATTAGACTGCAGATACAGATTAGAGATTCTATAAGTCTTCAGATAGACCACCTCAAAACTGTGGATTAGTTAATGCATAAGGGTTATAAAGCATGTTTTTTTCTTTGCCATGTGGCCTCATGAAAGTTAAATATTTCCTATCAATGTTGAAATGTATACTGGGATCTGAATCAACAACTTACCCTGAAAAAATAATACACTAGTAAATGACAATTTCAATTGCAAATTCTCCTTTAATCCCAGGCTATATTAAAAACCTTACTGATTCAGTGCCTGTGGTCCAGTTGTGTAGATGTTTAGTAGTGGGAAATTTTATTTCTTTGAAAGATTTGATGTTTTGCCAAAATAAGGGAAATGTATTTTCTTTCTGAAGAAAAAACCCAAACTTTGTCTTGGAGAGATGTTTTTCACACCTTCAATCAAACTGTAGATGTCCTCCAAATTTAAAAAAAAAAATAAACCAACACATTATTTGCTTATGGAAGCATCACGAATGTCCTCCTCCTTTGCATTTTATACCAGGAACCAAGAAACAAGTGCCTGTTTACCTGAAATGAGAACTGGCTTCTTGGAGATATTTATGCAAGCTGTTATAGAAACCAGGAAGGAATGGTATATGATACTCTTCAGGGAAGGGATGTCATCCAGAGGGACCTTGGCAGGTTGCAGAAGTGGGCCAATATGAACCCCATGGAATACAACAAGGTCAAATGGAAAGTCCTGGATAGGAGCCCGAAATGTGCACTTGCAGCGCAGAAAGGCAATTGCATCCTGGCTGCGTTAAAAGAATCATGGAAAACAACAGATCAAGGGAGGGAATTTTTCCTCTCCACTCCACTCTCATGAGACTCCACCTGGAGTGCTGCATCCCACTCTGGAGTAAGGAGAACATAGGGCTCTTAGGGCAGGTCCAGAGGAGGGTCACAAAAACAGTCAGAAGGTGGGAACATCTGTGAAGAAAGGCTGACAGAGTGGGGAATGTTCAGCCTGGAGAAGAGAAGGTTCTTGGAAACCTTGGAGGCTTTCTAACATACAAAATGGTCTTATAAGAAAGGTGGAGAGAGGATCTTTTTTGCTCAGGCCTGCAGTAACAGGACAAGGGGTAATGGCTTTAAAGTAGAAGAGAGATGCTTTAGATTGACCATAAGGAGGAAATATCTTACTACGAGAGTGAGAAGTTGTGGATGTCACATCACTAGAGGTATTTAAGCTCGAATGGGGCTTTGAGCAACCTGATCTAGTGAACTATGTCACTAGGCAATCTTTAAATGTTCCTTTCAAACCAAACCTTTCAATAAAATTAGGCTAAGCAAATAGACGGAAAGCAGAAGTGAGAATGGAATGAAACACACTCCACTCAAAACAGCTGGAGTTACAGAAAGACAAAAAACCTAAGCATAGTGTTTCAAATGCATGTGCAAATGAAATTCCAGTGAAGTGTGTATGAGTACATAAGAGGATTTTTGTGGGTTATGCTATATACTTTTGTAGGACAGTACATGGCATGGTTCGGTCATCATATAGATCTAAGTCTTTCAACCCTGAATGAGCCTTGTTTACAGTAGTATCAGAGAAATGCCAGGGTCTGTGGCTATAATGAAAGTTTGCCACTGATACTGAATTGCCTAAAGATGACATAATTTTGACTGGAGTACTGAAGTATTTATTAAGGTTGGGATTGGAGTTTTGTGTCTTCCTTCCTTCCTTCCTTGCTTCCTTGCTTCCTTCCTTCCTTTCTTCCTTCCTTCCTTTCTTCCGAGTTCTGAGTTCCGAGTTCCAAGTTCCTTCCGAGTTCTGAGTTCCTTCTGAGTTCCTTCCTTCCTTCCTTCCTTCTGAGTTCCTTCCTTCCTTCTGAGTTCCTTCCTTCCGTCTGAGTTCCTTCTGAGTTCCAAGTTCCTTCTTAGTTCCAAGTTCCTTCCGAGTTCCGAGTTCCTTCCTTCCTTCCTTCAGAATTCCTTCCTTCCTTCCAAGTTCCTTCCTTCCTTCTGAGTTCCTTCCTTTCGAGTTCCTTCCTTCCTTCCGAGTTCCTTCCTTCCTCTTTCTTCTTTCTCATAATTTTTGTTGGTTTTTTTGGGGGTTGTTTTTTGTTGTTTGTTTTTTTTGGGGGGTGGTGGTGGTGGTGGTTTATTATTTGCTTGCTTATTTTTAATTTAGATCTATTAGTTAAAGCAAGGTTCAGAAACTGAGATTTTGTGAGTGTTTTCCAGCACACTCTTTTTCAGTTTAAATGCCTCCCAGCCCAGCACACAACAGTAGCATAATAATAACAAGTTTTAAAAGGAACTCTGTTTTGCCTAGTTTCAAAATCACTGTTATAGCAAAGAGAGAGCTAGCTCTCCTTGCAGACCTTTTAAATCAACGGCTTGCATAATATTACTTGCATTACCAGAGATTGCTTCCTTTATGTTGGATAAAAAGAGATATATATATTCAACACCATGGAAATTGTTTATAAATGGCATTTGTTCAACGACAAAATTTTTGAAATGCAACGTGATATTTTTTTTATCTTTTAATTATGCTCCTACCTAAAGTACTTTCTGTATCTTTGCTGACTGCTAATTCAAGCAAGGTTCCATTTGATATTCATTTAACTAGAACTTGCACTTAAAATTATGCCTTTCATAAACACACCATGAAATCACTATTTGAGCCTTAACAGTATCACCTTGGGATGCAGACTATTAAGTTTGCACAATCCTATGGGCTTTTTTTCAGTGTGACAACCCACCTAAATGAAAAGATCAGCTTGCAGAATAGTCTCAAGGAGTGACCTCAGGATATGGTCCAATGAAAAAACAAGTCAAGACAACACCTTTTATTTGAATGCTTTGAACAATTCTTCTTCAGTGAAGCATAACACCTAAAGCTGTCTTGTCTCACTTTCCCAATTAGTGGAATAGAGTGGAGAATCAGTATGATAGCCCGCTATTCTTGTGTCATGAGCACAGCGTGCTATCATGGTTCCAATCACATGAATTGACAAATCTTCCCTTTTCTAGTGGCAGGTCTAGAAGTCAGAAAATTTTGGGGGTCTATAGATTAAATTCTGAAAGAAAATTCAAAATATAATGCTTTATATATCTCTATGTTTACAACTCATAAACATCTCGTATGGTGTTTGTTATATGACTATTATTAACTGATTTGTATGCAAAATGACAATATTAAAAGTTTAAATATTTATGTGACATAAAGATAAGTGATATAAATTTTAAACCTAGAAGAAATATTTAATATTTTTTCATTGTATCAATGTCAGAAGATTGATACATCTTTTTCTCCCAGCCCAGCCATTTTACTTGATTTAGATTTACCTGAGGATATGGAAAATATATAAATCAAACATTTTGTATTTTTATATAGTAATCAATATATTCTACCCTTGAGACACACTTTTTTTCTAAAGGAATGGGCTGGAAATTATTTCGCTTCATAGTACAGAAAAATCACAGAGGAATGTTGATAGAATTTATTTTGTTTATTCTGCTAACTCTAAGCATGGTATGATTATACCATACCATTATATCACATCCTCAATAAATACAAAATAAAACATTGATTACTGACTCACATCATCAAAATGTAGATTAAAAAGATACTGTTTCTTAAACTGACACCATATCTCTGGATTTCTCTCCTCCAATAGAAATTAATCAATTCAAGATTTGTGCATCACAAAAATGGATGAAATTGATCATTACAATCCAAAAAGTTGTACAAATTCTTAAACTAACTATTAATACTTCCTCTCTAATCAGAAATTTAATATGCAACTATTTTGTATCTCCATATTAATTTCATGCATATCAGTCAACAAGTATAAATACAAGCAAGATATGGCTAAAGTAAACTTTATGTATTTGATATCAAAAGCGAACACACTAAAGCTTAGTTTAACATATGCAGGCAAAAGGTTTGGTCTCTGATCCTGACCTAGTGGAATCCTTTGTTTACATGAACATCATTAAACATCATTGAAATTTACAGAGATCTAGCCAGACACAAGTTAACATGTATGTAGTAAAAGTACGTAAATGAATTTCCTGAAAATTAATTATTTTCACTTAAAATATGTCTCTGTTTCATACCTGTTGCTGAATTTGACAATTCTGTCACTGGTCAGTGAATTAATCTATCTGAATATAAAAGCCATATGAACGTTGTGGAGGGGAACTGACCACTAGATTGAAGAAATCTGTGATTGTTTTAAGAAACTTGATTTGCCCAGGTGGCTGATGTTGACTGTGTTTTTATTTTTATTTAATAGCTATGACAATTTGGCAACAAGATCTATCTCTTCTCTACGTTTCATAAGGTTACCTTGAAAGACTCTTAGCTCACATTCAATAATTTTCAAAATGCCTGTCTATTCTGGAGTTTTAACAATGTATGTATTACATTGAATTGTCTGTATTAGATTAAATGATTGATCATTTGTGAATACAGATCTTTTTAGTGGCAATAATGCTGTTTATTTCTAATTATTCATATATTAAAATGAGGTACTTTTTTTTTTTCCAATAAAGTTGCCTAAAAGGGTTTGTGGTTTTCTTGCTTTAAGGGCATTTCTTGTTCTTTGTGAGTTTAAGTGCACATTAGGAGAATCTTTTACTCCCAAGTCATTTACCAGGGCTTAAGCATATATTGTCCCAGAAGAAAAACCCAGGAATTTCTAGAGAATTTCCATTATTTTCAACATTTGTCCATAACAGAAAAATATGAGAGTAACAAGAAGGAAACAAAAATGTCATATAAATACTACACTTACTTTTGATTTTCCTACCTCTTATTTGTAACACACAGTTGGCAAATACTATAGAAAGATAGAATCCTAGGGAGAATAAAAATGTCAGAAACTCCTAGTCACGTATAGAGTTATAAGAAGAAAAAATAAATCTGGTGAGGAATTTGTTTAATTTAGTAAGAGAAGTCCAGAAAATAGTCCAGAAGTCCAGAAATGTAGTCATTGTCTATGACCACACTGTTATAAACCTGTGAGTAACCTACTACCTTATGCCAAATAAGGTTTCTGTTTCATTCAGAATATATACGAAGCTCAGAGGGAGAAGGCAGAGGAGAATGTCATTGCCCATTAAGTAATGGAAAATTGCAGAAAATACTGATTTTGTGTTGTTTGCTGAGAAAAGAAAACAAGTTGCATGAACATACAAGAAATTTCAGTTTTCAAAATAATGTCTGGGAATATAATGTGCTTGTTTGCTATTTGTGACAGATACTCAGAACTTTTTCTCAACTTTTGGATTCTTAGAATCACCCTTTCTATCGCTGTGAAGTCCTGCGACCCTTACTGTGATTGTGCACAAAAAGTAAATTATCTGCATTTAATTAATGACTGTGGGCAATAATGCATGTTCTGCTCTTCAGTAATATCTCCATTAAGAGGAAAAACATTATTTCTATCCATCTTGGAAGGAATTTAGAGTTGCAAAATCTCTATGGAATATCAAAGTAAGATTATTATGCAGACTGGGATTAAAATGCTCCTTTTATTCTATTTCCCAGAGTTCATCCAAGAAAAAAAGAAAGAATGGGAATGAAGGGACATGAATGCAAGGATAAGAATGTAATTGAAGAACTGAATTTATAGGAACTTACCTGAACTTAGAAGACCTGTAAAGAGAAATTTATTGCAATCCAGCATATAAGTAACATTGGGTTTTTATCTTCAATCTTCCTGAGCTATTTGTATACAGAAAGCAGCTTTCTCTAGGATGTATTAGAAAAATTTATAAAGCAAACTAAAGGGGACAGAGGGAGTGAGGAGAAGCAAAGAAAATACAAGGTCATGGAAGATTTACCTAGCTGGTATGAGATCAATATAATTTTTGTAACTCATTATCCTGAGCCCAAAAGATGGTATAAAAATCAACAATGTATTGAAGTAACTGCACCTTCCACAGCAAGATTTATGAGGCAAGGGAGAAACAGAAGAAGCTAACTCCTATATTGCCAAAGATATCAAATCTTCATTAATGTTGTGAAAACAACATAATTTATATTTATTTTCAAGGAGTTAGAAAAATCCAATAAATGCATAAAGCAAACAATATATGTTTTGTTTAACATCATGCAGAGCATATCATTTTTAAGTGATAATTCCCCCCACCAGATATAATTAAAGCAGCCTAATTTATGTACTCTGGTAGGACACCATTTAAAATTTCTTCCCTTTGTTCTGCATTTGTAGCTGAACTGTTTGTTTTTGATTTCAAAACCAGCTGCATCTGTAAGACCTGTTCTTGGAATGTCTGTGAAAACAATGATGGAGTGACAAGAGACAGAAAACATATCAAAGACATAAAGGTTATAGGCCACATGCAACAGGGTGCATATTCATACGTATGATAAGGCTGGTAAAAAGAGCAGATTCAGGTTTATTAGGATAAAACAATCTGGAATGTCATAAGAAAGTAATTATGGAAAAAACCCTAGTTGATGTATTTTGCAAAAGTATTATCAACATCTTTGCATTTGAAGGTCCATGCTATACATATATACACAACTTCCTTGTTCCTTTCCAGGTACATCCATATAAAAATTTTATTTTTATATGAAATGATATTCCTGTGTCATTCCTGAAGAAGCAATTCTGCAGTAAGACCAGGATATGAGCCAAATAGTTTTTATGCTTCCTTCAGTCATACAAAAAGTATCTCCATTCATCTTGCCATTCAGTTATGTTGTGAGTAGAAAGGAGAGCAGAACAGAAGGGTGATACAGAACATCCTATGAATTACCAGACCTACAGTTTATGAGATCCAGAAGGGAAGCCATTTTTATGATCGAGAAGATCTCAACTGTCCCCTATACAATACTTTGTTTACCAAGAGGAAGATATGAGCCTCAAGAACTGTTTGCTTTTCTCAGTTGTTATGCTATCCTCACCCTCTGAAATACTGAAGTCTCCAAACTATAAACTAACTTCTAAAGTTATTTTCTCCTTTTCTGTAGACAATAGCTGTATGTGTTATGTAAGGGAAAGGCAAAAATAGTATTGTAGTGGAGTCACAAATGAAAGGTATCTGCCTATCTCTCTGTGTAGCTTGCATTTTATTTGAACTCTATGTATTCAGTGACTGGTTAAAGCTTTGCAATGTATATATTTCCAAAGGAATTGTTACTAACTTTCAGTCTTGGAGATTTGTCTAATTCATCTTCTTGATTTCTTGCTTTCTGAAGAGCAATTTTCTCTTTCATACTTTTAACCTCATTTGACTCAAAATGAATTTTTCAAGTGCAGACAAAAAATACCCAGTGGATCTTTATCAAATATACAACATAATTCTGCAAATTCACAAGGTTTTAAAGAGCCTGTGCCAAAACTTATATACTGAGAATTCTATATTAAATGAGTCACATTAAACAAATTGTGAGCTACAGCTCAAGTTCAAGCAATTAGGTATATTTTTTCCCTGTTGTATTTGTAAGTCTTGGTAATACTTAAAAATATTTAAAATCTATATTATATAAGATTTTAGTATAGCTTACGTATAGTTAGTATAGTTAGTACTTTTAGTTCATTAAGTACCTTCGCACAAGAGTTCTGAAAATGCTGTTTAATATTCCTTGTCAAGAATTTCAACAGACAAAAGATTTTACCAAGGTGAAGAGCTATTTATCTGTAGTAATATACTAAGAAAGTGACGTAACAGAGTATATAGGTAGTCAAAGCTACCCAGAGGCCTTGAAGCCTTTCCAAGGAGGACAGAGATGATGAGGAAGACAAAGATGATGATGATGGAGTGGTTGTTTTAGACCATTGACTCAAATTTGGGAGGTTTCTCAGGGGTGGGGTGAAGGTCGTACTGTGGCAGGGATGGTTTGGGTGTAACAGATGATGTAATGTCTAGATATTATAGTATAAAGACTGTAGAACCTTTGTAAATTGGGGGTGTACTTTGGACACAATTCCTACACACCTAGCATGCTGTAAATAAATGAGTGCTTTTTGCTTTCTAATACTCAAAAGAGTTTTATACTGGCTTTTTAGGCATCAATGCTAGGGAAGTAGTAGAGTCACCATCATTGGAAGTGTTCAAAAAACAACTTGATGTGGCAATTTGTATTTAGGGGGAATGGTGGTATCAGGACAAAGATTGGACTAGATGATCTTGGGGGTCTTTTCCAACTTTAACGATCCTATGACTCTATGAAAGTACCAACTGGTTCACTAATTCACACATGGCCTTTTATAGCTGTTTATTTTATGGTTATATTTGAGCACTGCATAAACAATGAAAAGACATGATTTTGACACACAACAAAGTAGGGTTATGCCTTGTTTAGAAACATGATTTTATCAACAATGGACAATACTTTTTATATGATTGTTACTTTTGAACCTGTAATTCAGCTTTTGACTATAACTCTCTGATGTGGTTTCACACCTCCTGAAAAGTAAGCATGACAAAAAAATCTCAGATTTGGTGTAGGGTGAAAACTGTGACATAACTTACTGAGTTGTGATGCACCATAGGTGGAAAGGTTAGGGAAAGAAAGGGAGAAAACATTTGTTATGCTGTGGCTTTCTCAAACACCAAATCAACAACATGTGCACATAGTTCTACTCTGTCCTTTTTCCCTTGGGTGCTGCTTCTGTCTCACAGCAAACTGAAACCACCCTGTATTTCGACCTAAAGTGACTTGTACGTAAAACTCTTGGCTAAGTGTCAGAAAAGAAGTAACAATTTTCCTAATCTTTACACCCAAATGTTTTCAGAAAGAGGAAAGGGTTTAGCAGACCAAAGCCTTTTTGCTCATGGTTCTAGTTGCTGCTGTAGTAAGCAGAGGCCAACACAAAAGAAGCTTCCTCTCTGCAAGCATGAGTTTGGAGACGCTTCAATATGGTTTAGCTGTTAAAATGTCAAGCCATATGTAATACTTCTTTCTTAGTGGGTAGATACATGTAACACCCCAGTCTTGGAGCTGCAAGCTCAGCCCAAAAGTTTTGCTTTTGAAGATATGCAGGGTTCTTTATTACCTCGAGGTAGTGTAAAGAGAATAAGCAACACACTTTTGCCCAAGAGGTATTTTAACTGATAATTTAGGGGAGGAAATAAGAGAACTTGGGAAAATTTCAAAAGGGTAGCATACAATCAAAACAAATCATTGTACTGATTTCAAAGTACTGAGCCAGCACACAGCAATCTTCACAATTTAGCAAGATTTAATCCCACCATCCTGAAACTCCAAGAAAATGTCCAAAACATCAAGAAAGGAGCAAAGAAAGAGAAGGGAAGGGAGTAAGAAGAGAGAAGGAGAAGGAGAAAAAGGCAGATTATTTTATAGCTACCTTCGGATCCTTGTGGAAGACCAGTTCTCACATGTCCAGATGAAAGGGTCATGACCATGTGGAGAGCATATGCCTTTGGTTTTGTCTGCTCTGGTCCCTCTAGTCAACCCCCTCCCCAGGCCCACTAGCCATTCTAGGGTTCCAGACCAAGATGAGGAATAGTGTTCCTACCATCCCTGCCAAACTGAGGTTGGTTTAGGGGTTCCAGAAGGTTTTGTATGCTGAAGCTTTCCCAGATTACCTTTGACTGGCAGCTGCTCCAGGGCTTCTCATGTGGGCTCCAGGGGCCTGCCATGAGGGACACAACTCCACCTCACCTCCACAAGGTTCGAACCATCTCTTCCCCCTACACACACACACACACACACACACCCACCCACACCCTGAGGTGGTTCTGACCCAACAACTACTGATCTTGTGTCTCACAAAATGATAGGAAAACTTGGGTAGTAGCAAAAGGTAAATAATAAAGATTCTTTGATTGTAATGTAACAAAGAGTTAGCCTGAGTATCATATGCTAATTCCTGATTTTCAGATTAAATATTTTTTCCAAAATTTACAACAAGTCAACCAGCCTTGTATTGAATATGAGACAATTTTATTTCCAAAGTTCCTTAATATTGTGGCAGCATGAGAGCCAAGAGAAGAAACCAAGAACTTTTGAATAGGTCTGCTGAGTTTCAGTGCCATGAAACCAAAGAATTTTGAATTTCATTTTTTTTGTTATTGAAAATCTTTACCCTACCTTATTATAAGTTTATTTATATTCCACTTTCACAATTCCATTTTCTTTCTAACACTCATAAAGCCTTTTCACTAAGCTTCTGGGAGTTAGCACCTACTAAGGAAAAAAAAAGGACGATGTTATCAGGTTTTAATCCAACACATCTTTTAGAGGAATTTGTCTTCACATAGAATGTATTATTTATATTTTTAAAAGCAGGTTCATTTAAAGTGACCTGTAGTTAGTTTTGAAAGTATATATACAAAGTACGTAACAACAACCACATTTCACTCCTGTAAGTAGAATTAAACAAATCTTAATAGTACTCTGCAGAAAAGCACAGTTTCTATTTTTGGATATAATGTGAGAAGGTACATTTTGAATTATTAGTTTATCAGTGCAATAAAGTTAGCATTGATTTAAAATACCAATTTATTAGGCAAGAAGAAATATAATACTGGGAAAATTAATGCTGGAGAAAACATTTGGGATTTAGGAAAGTTAGGGTTATAAAAACGTAGCAAAAATTAATAGGTCTGATTATTTTTTCTTATTGAAGCTCTGTGTGTGTGTTTTCAGTGGGATTCTGCAGCATTTGTTATGAGTTGCAGTGTTTAAGTGTTGAGATTTTATTCACAGAGGAAGCTAACAGTGAATTTCTACTGTATGACAAGCAAAGGAGTTGGGGTATAGACAGTGTTACTTGCAGGAATCTAGCCAGGAATTACTGGTACACTATATGATGCATTGTTCTTATTTGGTCAGAA
Source organism: Campylorhamphus procurvoides (assembly GCA_013396655.1). Taxonomy (NCBI): domain Eukaryota; kingdom Metazoa; phylum Chordata; class Aves; order Passeriformes; family Dendrocolaptidae; genus Campylorhamphus; species Campylorhamphus procurvoides. The sequence goes on from WBMV01003351.1 coordinate 370,655, forward strand.
GGAGAACACTTCCATTAAGTTCAATCTTAGATATAGTAGGGTGTTTTTATATCAGATAGTCATAACAAGCAGAAAATGGTTATCCTAACTTATACCAAGGAAAGTTTTGTAATTCTTTGTGAGCTTCATTTTACATTTCTTATTTACCAGACTCATATTTTTAAAAAATCAATATATCTAAGTAATTAAATTAATAGAAAAATAAAACTATATGAAAAGTTAATTAAATTGTAATATCTTGAAGAAGGTACTTTAGTATCCTTTCATTTGAAGATATTAATTCAACATACTGGCATTTCATAGACCATCATTCAGGTAGAAACTACTTCTAATATATAAAGTATAACCACATATTCAGTAATGCTAGCCAAACTGCTACTGAAGTTCACATTTATCACCAACTGCAGCTCCTTTCTAGTTAATGAATCATCCACAATCTGATTTCTTTTTCCAAGAACATATCTGTTATTTTTTGTGTATAGCCAGAATAGTTTCAACAAGGAATGTGGAAGTGTAATAATGTTTTGACTTTTAATGAAGAAGTGTAATGTACACAGCTTAGAATGGCTTGTTAGTTTTATTTTGGAGTGTTTTCTGATACATTTGGGCTGTATCCTTTAGGCTACAAAATACATTAAAAACCATGGACAATAAAAACATATTGAAAAGCCTGAAGATAAATTTGGTATGAGTTTGACTTCTACTGTTCTCCTTTTAGATTGGAGCCAAATTTTATGGGGTCTTGTGGGTCTTGTGAGTCTGACACTGATTTCTGAATGTGCAGTATCTCATTACAATGCCACTAGTCATCACTAAAAATTCTGGGTTAAACAGCATTCTAACTGTGACTTGTGAGAGACTACTGCCACTATATGCTGTACAATGAATACTGTTTCCTGTGACTACTTAACTATTAGTTTTGCAATCAATTGCTTGCTTTTAAATTATGGTCCCCTAAGTTTTGAGCAATGGTAAGGATGTTAGATTTTTTTTTCATTTTTTTTTTAAGAGTAGTGAGAATGCCCTGTGCTTCATTTTTGACATTGCATCACTGTATTTCAAAATGCAATACTGTATTGAAGAACTGATGGCCTCAAGGTTTAATTGGAGTCTCCTGAACTCAGCTCAAAAGACAAGTTGGCCTCTTTGCACGGAAGAATAAAATCAATATTAAAAAAAAAGAAAAAAGTTCTCTATTCTGGAAAGTACATTCTGGAACTTTTTCCAAGTAAAGTTTATAAAAAATTAATGGTAGATAACCTTTTTCAGGAAAGGAGCCCAAGGTTATATGTATTAAATACTTATTTTCTGAGTGTGGCACTTGATGGGTTGTCCACTCTAGTTGGCCAGAAGGTGTTTTAATTAGACAAGAAAAGAATTTAGAGTGGGGAAAAAAAAAGACAAAAGGATGGAAAAGTTGAATGCATTTCATAGTTTATTTTGGGAAGCATGCCCAGTTCAAGATGGATTCTGGGGTATAGTTAAACAAAAGTGAGGGAATAGTAGTTTGAAATGTGGTGCAATTTTTGGGTGTGTCCTGTCCATAGCCAGAAGTTTGACTTGATGATGCTTATGGGTCCCTTCCAACTCAGAACATTCTGTGATTCTGTGTAATGATGGGATCAGGAAAGCTGAATTTGGTGAAGGGTGGGAATGAAGAGAAAAATGAGAAGGGCCAGAAAAGGAAGATTAACACCCATTCACACCCAAATTGAATCTGGTGGTAACCAACATGGAAAAGGCTGGGGTACTCAACTATTTTTTTGTCTCAGTTTTCAATGGTAGTCTCTCTTCCCACATCTCAACCCCTGAACCTTCGCAAGCACATTACTAGCTCATGTCAATCTTTCCCCCCATCTGTGCTCTCAAATCCTTCTTGGCAAGGCTGCTCATGATGAGTTCATCTTCCATTCTGTACTCAAGTTTGGGATTGCCCTGACCCACATGCAGGTCTTGCTGAACCTTATGATGTTTCCATGGATCCACTTCTTGAACTTGACCAGGTCGCTCTGGATGACACCCCAGCATCCAGGGGTGTCAACTGCACCATTCAGCATCCTGCTATCTGCAAACTTGCTGAAGGTGCACTCACTCTCACTTTATGTGTCTGATAAAGAATTTAAACAGTACTTATCCCAGTGCAGACCTGTGAAGGACACTACTTGTCCCTAATATCCATCTGGACACTGGGCCTCCATTAAATCCTTTTGAAATGTTTTTCTTCATTATTTAAGGCAGATACACTCCTTATGATTTACCTCTGATAAATCTGAACTTACAACTCCCTCCCCTCTATTTTTTTAAATGCTTTGTAATAGATGAAGTGGTTACATTGGAAAAAATGAATATTAACAAAAAAAATCCATCTGTTTTCGTAATGATGCAATGTGCAATCTTCAGTCACATTTTAGATGGTGGTTTGGCAGAAGGAAAAGTAGCATAATTCTGTGCTCCTGTACCATTTACATCTCTTCTACTCATTGAAGGGATATGAGATATTAAACTATATTTCGAATATGACTGACAACTGATTTTAACATTATCACTTATCCAAGTTATGATGCTGATTGTTCTAATAACTGATGTAACTCTTGTAATAATTTATTCCATGTCTACATGCTATATAAATTAAAAACATCCTGATGACTGAACTAATAAAATATATTTTTAAAGACTAATATTTATCTAATTTTAACTAAATATGAACCTAAACATCACTATAAACTAACACAGAATCTTGGGAGCAGATTCAGACCCCCAAACTCTTTGAAATTTCACTTTCTCTATTCTTTAATTGAATTCTTGATCATGTTAAATATTAACAAGACATTTACCAGTTTGAGAAATTAGTTTAGAGGGTTTTCAAGAATTATCATTCTATAGAAAAAGTAGGAAATAAATTATTAATATTTATTATTAATTTTGTTTGTGTTAAGAAGGAGGAAAACAATGGAAATGTTCTAGCCATAAACCAATACATGAAAAAAATGTAGGATGCATTCACATACATATAACACTTTCTGTATAAAGTAACTTTGGGAATAAGGAGGTGTTCCAGTTTTAGCCATTGTATTCAGAAATAGGCTACATTTTCTGTAAAGCTTTACAAAGCTTCAAACTTACCACTTTAGATATGTTTTTCATTGAACTATTAGGCTCAAATGGCATCACTCTAATATTTCCTCATTAAAAGCAGCCTCCTGTTTATCCAGACTTTTGTGGATAAGCACTCAATTTCATTCACATTTCCCAGGCATTCCCTCCTTAATGTGCATGTCATTAACGCATGACATTGCCTGGATATTTGACTTTTATATGTGAATGCAAAAGGAAGAGAAGGAAACATAGTCACAGAAGAGGATAGAGCTTGGGGTACCATTGGCCAAATTATCTACAAAGAGCATAGAAGAAAAAGAAAGACAAGCGAAAGTGAACAAGACAAGAAACAGACAAATAAAAACGTGTTTAAGATATGAGAGACTGAAAGAAAAGAAAGAAATAGAAGAATTAAATCTAAACATGAGAGAAGGGAATCCACATGGCTGTGAAGAAAAAGACAATAGCAAATGCAACTTGAAAGGCAAGAAAATATATATATATATATATATATATATGTCCGGGAAAATGAAAAACTAAATTGAAAAGGATCAGTCTTTAAGATTAGTAGATTCAATTCTATTTATCTCAATCCCTATATTTAGTTCTTTGGTAGATTTCCCATAACTGTGTACATTTGGAAATGAAAGAGGATAACTTTATGATACTTTAAGAAGTTGTCTCATTACATTTTATGTCATTTCAAAACTATACCCTTTTGGGCCCTGTCTTGGTGGTCCAACAATAAAGTTAAAGAACGTTCAGCAAAATAACAATTTCTCTAAATATATTTTTCTAGTTTTATAGGAAATTAAGGGAGGTGGGGTTTTTTTGATTTGGTTTGATTTATTGATTTTTGGGGTTTTTTTGTTTGTTTGTGTGGGTTTTTTTTTACTGAGATCATTCTTTTCATTGAACTAAAATACAAGCCTTAAACAGTTTCATTGTTCCAGTTTTTTATAACTGTTCTTGGCATATTAAACCAGAATTTTTAAACAATCAGATTACATATGCTTTAAAGAATCATAAATATTTTCGGTAGACATTTGTTTGCCCAAAGATAGGTTGGAAAAACATGAAGGGGTCTCTACAGTCATCTGCTGTAGCTAGTCATCTGATTCAGAGGAAGGAAGCCTGTCAATGAAAAGAAAAATTGTATTTACAGCTTTGCCACCTGGCAGTCACTTTCTTCTAAATGCAAGCAGTAATAAACTAAGAATTAATCTGTAATAACATCTAAACATTTTATTGGATTTTCTAATTTGTAAATACATTGGCTTAATTTAAAAGAAGAACAGCAGAGAAAACAAAAATACTCAGAACAAATGGCATAAGACAAAGCACCCTGCTGCAAACCATTGCAACATACAAAAGGTAAGAAAGATGAGAAAAACCCAAAAAGATGATCCAGGCAACTACACATTGGTCAGCCTTACCTCCATCCCTGGAAGAATGTGAAGTAACCTTCATGAAAACCCTGAAAATATTGGAATCCATTTCTGCACACTTCAAGGAGACAAAGGTTATTGGACTGAGTCAATAAGGATTTTCCAAGGATAAATCATGCTGGCCCAGCCATTTGCCTTTTATAATAAAATGAATGGATTTATGAACTAGGGAAGAGCAGTAGGTGTCATTTATCTCAACTTTAGCAAGATTTTTGACACCATCTCCCATAATATTCTTGAACCCAAACTGAGATATTGCAGTATGGATGAGTGGATAATGAACCTGTAAAACAGTTGTTTGGAAGATTTGGAACAGAGGGCCACACTTAATGGGTAGTACTTGAGCTGAAGGCCAGTCAAAAGTGAAGAACTTCACAGGTCTATCCTGTGGCTTCTCCTGCTCAAGATCATTACCAGCAATGACTGAGGACACTCTCATCAAGTTAGTAGACAACATGAAAGTAGGGGCACCAGTCAATGAGCTTGAAAACTGGGTTGTCTCACAGGGGGACCTACATAAAAGGGGAGCAATGAACAAACAAGAAGCTTATCAAATTCACAAGGACAAATGCAAAGTACTGCTGCTTGAAAGGAATAGTCCTCTGTGGTGATATGCGCTGGGCACTGCATGGTTAAGGAGAAGCTCTGCAGAAAGGAGCTGGGGGTTGTGGTGAAAAGCAGACTGAACCTGAGCCAAAAGTGAGCCCTGGACAAAGAGGGAAACAACGGCAGCCAGGGCTACTCCAGCAGCTAGGAGCTCAGAAAATGAGGAAAAATACTGTCTCCTTTGAGCTAGTATTCATTAAATAAAATTTGTGCCTAGCAAGGACCCCTTGTGCAGAAACAACATAGAAAAATTTCAGTGAGCTCAGCAGAATGCATCAGGGTGGTTTGAGTCTAAAACAGCTGCCCCATGCAGAAAGGTTGAGGGAACGGAACAGGTCTTTTTCAAGTGGGGTCAGAGATGGCTTTGAGGACATCTCATGGCCACCCCAGGTCCTATAGGGAGATCATCAAGAAGATGTAACCATGCTTTTCATAGTTGTACATGGTGAAGGGGGCCTAAATTGAAAAAAGATGTTTCAGATTGGATAAGAAAAGATCTTTTTCCTCAGGAAAACAGTCATTGTAACAATTTGCCCAGACAGACAGTCTGAATTGTTATAGGTTTTGGAAAAATCCTAAGAAACCTGTTTGGGCCAACACTGCCACATGGATTAGAGGCCTCCTGAGGTCCCTTCCAAAATGAGTGATTCTTGGACTGTGTCCACCAGAGAAAGAGGGAAAAGCCCCAATTCTCAGAAAACTTCTATTCCCTGCTTCCTCTTCCATCAAGTCCTTATTTTACTATTTACAAACCCTTTAGTTTCTTAAGTAAATAAACAGGTCTCTAAAAATGTCATAATTTTTTAGGGTGTGGATCTGTTTTATTCCCACAGGGTGTGAAAGGTAGAGTATGATCAAGCAATATTTTTTTTTTCAAAATGTCTGTAAAAATCTATTAAATATTGCACTTTTGATTACATTTTTTTTCAAGCTCCTCATTACTAATTTATATGTTTTAATGTTCAGAGTACTAATATTTTTATATTATGTTCCCTTTAAATTCCAGGAAATTGTATACACCTCTTTGTCAAGAGTAGATATGTCAACATCCTTTAAGAGAGTGGATCATTCACTTTATCCCAGATGATATCTTCCTTTCTCCTTGATCATCTTTCTGGTCTGGAAGTTCAATTTTCCTTATTCAGCTTCATCCTGGTTCAATTCTCTGTTTCTGATTTTGTTTTCCTCTGTGCTGCAACACTGTAACACGTCACACACTGTAATACAATACTTATGCGTTTATTTATTTATCAAACAAAGATCTCTATATATTAATCCAAATAGAATTCTAAAAAAAAAAGTAAACCACGTTTCTTGAGAGACTACACCAAGCTTTCTCTTCCTAAATTATTTTAACATTGAACATGAAAGCACTCAATGACAAAGTTCAAAATCTTCTCATTTATTTAAAAATAAATTTAAAACTATACGAATATAAACAGTCAATTATAATTTAAGGTTTCTTCCATGACCTTTTGTAACCTCTATCTACAACAGGTAGTTGTCCCCAGAAAATGTTTATTTAGTGTTGAGTAAGGTTTTGTGCTTTGGTCTGAACTTTTGGAGGACCTTATTGCAGATACATAATGTCTGAATATGCTAGTCATCATGTGTTATACGTAACTTAAACTAATGTCTAAAGCCTTTTCTGATTCTCTGACTGATCTCAACCTCATATTCTTTTTCTATGTTTAAGGTTTCTCTAAGAGAATGCAACCAGCTGAGCCACTTCTGTTTCCATTCATCAGTACATTGATGATTCATGTGTGGAATCAACGTTGTGATGTCATTTCTTCTTTTTAAATACAGTATATTTCAGATGTTTGAAACAAACACTATCCAGGATGAATGCATGTATTTGTTGGCATGCAATATTTAATGGGCTTCATAAGACACTTCCTTATTACGTGACTTCAAGTGCCCTAAGCATAATAAGACTTCTCAGTTTGTTTGGGTTTTTTTTAATGTATTTATTTATTTTTGTTGCTGTTGTCAGAGCCATAGCAAAAAGATATTTGGACATTACATCATCATATCAAAGATGTAATTTTTCTTCTCTGTTCTTGTATAATCACAGACAGGCCTTTGTATTTTAAGCACAGAAAGCAAATTATGGTCTCTGATACTTCCCTGTGGTGCCCAGGCACAAGCACTGCCCCTGCAGTGCTGCTGCCTAGTCTTCTCACATTCTTATGTCCCAGGTGGTGTGTGCAGACTTTAGCCCCAGATTATGTGATACGGAGTTTCTCATCTCATAGCTGACCTTCCCACACATGCTTTTAAGATTCTACTTTCAGGAAGCATAGTTTCCTTAAAAAACAAAACAAAACTCCAAAACACAAAAGCAAAGAAACAAAAAACCCAAACCAACCAAAAAAAACTAAACCAAAATAAAATCCTAATGTCCCAGAGTGGCTTATAGAGAAATACAGTTATGGTTGTAACAGTAATGCATGATTTAAATCTGACAGCTTGCATTTCTGCTGTAATGTCCCCTAAGGCGTCTTATAAGATCAAATGTTGTTTTTATTATGAATTGTCTTCACATCACAAAGACTCATTATCCTTAGTCTTTCACTAATTAATCTTGAAGTTTCCTCATGGTTTTTCTGTTTAGGTTCATTTCACTGGTCCTTGCCATACACTCATTTCCCCCCACCCCCCCCGGAGAGTGTTGTCCTTTATTTAAGGACAGGTCAAGTAAAGAATGAAGGGAATATGTTTAAGATTCATACTAATTGACAATAAATCGCCCTGGGACTCAGATGCCACAGCTGTCCCCTATTAGATCACTATTCAGATTATCAAGTCAAAATAATCCTTTCTGAAACCTCCACTGTACTGGGATACAAAGGAAAACATCAGACAGATTCTGAAAGCCTCCAGGGTAAATAATGTCTAGAGTCTGCAGTGAGAAATGGGCCAAATGACAGTAGACTTAGTATTCTCTGTTGATGGACCTAATATTCATTGCTTCTGTATTTTACGGGGAAGTACAGCTGAATGTTTGCAGCTGACTGACTGTCAGCTTTAGTTCAGCAGGTCAAGGTGCATGGAGATACGTAGCTCCCTATCATATCAATACTCTGTCTCCTTAGTATTTTTTTTGAATTATGGGATATTAAAGTCAGGCATGCATGAATGTAGAACATAAAAGCTAGAGACCTTAATTAGGGGGAGTGGCTTAAACCCAGTATTTTATTAGGCAAGTCTCCTGAGAACTGTTTTATGCTGATTTTTGAGCTGAGTGGTTTCAGGCTATGATCTGTGGAGGAAGAATCTATATTAGAAGAAAGTGCTTTGTTCCTTCCCCAGTCTAATTCTTAATATCTCTGGAGAATTTTGCATTGCCATTAGATAATTGGTGTGAAAGATGCTTAAGAAAATATACTCTCTTCAGGTGTTTAGATACTAGGATTCTGGCAGATTGGCTATAACACGTTCTTGCTCAGTGGTAGCCCTCTCCATGTAAATAGAGCGAAGTAACTTTATCAATGTAAAATTGTGGGTTTAAATTTTAGTACTGCAACCCCTCAAACATATCAAATGTTTGAGGTCCCAGATTCAAAATCAGTTCCTTTGATTTTGAATCTGGGACCTCAGACACATTATAATTTTTTTTCTCAAAGCACTGGTTTGAGAACAAGACATTGTGAATGAAAATCTCCATTTCTCACCTTGGAACTACTCATCCTGTGGAAACTTTTCATGTAGGCTTTTAGATGTTTTATGATATTTTTTTAATCATATCTTACACTTGACTATTGTTTAAAAAATATTATTTCAAAATCATAGAACTTTATGTCTGGGTCCAAACACTATTCAATTTATCTTTAGCATGCTTAAGCAATTTTGAATGATCTGTGTTTCAAACTGGATGTGAAATGCTCTTCCTAACCATGCTACCTGCCCATTGAGCTAAAAGCTAGAAAGATGTAGAAAGACAATTCAAGTTCTGTCCCTTATAGACTGGACTTCACAAAAATAGTATCAGCTTCTTTTATTCTTTTCCTCTCCTGGGTTTTGAAAAGAAGCTATAGCCTGTTATTCCTTGGGATTTTTTTACAACACAACCCTGAAGGCCCATGCAGACAGCTTTTTCCTTTCCCATTTCAAATTTTCAAAACCAAACTCCTCACCAGAGGTAGCCTATGTAGCGGAGAAGAAGACATAGTTGCAGAATAAGGAGCATTAAAAAGTAAAAAAAAAATTCTCTTGGCCACTGTTTATAACAAGAAGTATTGCCGTCGTTTTTCTGCCAATGCAATATGCAAAACACTAATTTACCACCTAGGTGATATAGGTATGATCACCAGCTGTGGAAAAACAAGTTGGGTTCTTCAGGATAAATCTGTTTTATTTCTGCTGATAGTTTTCTTGAAGGCTCAAGGTACTCCAAACGATATGGGTGTAGTTTTATTTATCATAGGACTTTTCAAATGCTAATCATTAATATTGTCTGGCTTGTTGCAGCTGTTTTTATGATTTCATTGATCGTGCCTAAACATCTGAACGGCATAAATATCTGAAAGAGTAGGAAGCAAAAAATATGCATAGTGGGAAAAACCACATAGTGGCTTCTATCATAAGTATTCCCATTACATATTTTTCCTTGTATCTTGGACAGCATACTAATAGGAAAAAAGAAAAAAAACACAAACCACCACAGTCCTCTCTTTAAACCCCCCTGCCTCCTTCCCCCAAAAAAACAAAACCAAAAAAAACCCAAACAACTAAAACATAATTAATGGATAATAAACCATAGAAGTTAATCGAAAATTCTACAAATAAAACATATACAATTTCTAGAAGGTTTTTCTTATTTTTATTCATTGTAAGAAAAATTCTAAAATTTTCAAATGTATTCCAGAGAAAGAAAAGAAATTACATATTTTCTTAAAAATTTTATAGGAAATAGACATAAATGTACTTCAGCCATCTCCTGAATGCGTATAAATATGAATATTATAAAGTGAGTATCTTGAGATTTCAATGCAGAAGCTTTTAGTAGTTGACAGTGGCTGATACTGGATGATCAGGGAAAACACTGAGGGAGTTCTCAAAATAGTTCTTCCTAACCTTTAGAATAATTTCTTTAAGAAACAGCTAAGAACCATAGAACCATTAAGGTTGGAAAATACCTCCAAGATCATTGTGTCCAAGCTTTGACCAAATACCATAAGTAAACCATAGCACTAAGTGCCATGTCCAGTCATTTCTTGAACACTTCCAGGGATGGTGACTCCATCACCATCCTAGGCAGCCTGTTCCAATGCCAAATCATCCTTTCTGTGAAGAAACTCTTCCTGATGTCCATCCAGCCTGAACCTTCCCTGATGCAGTTTGAGACTATATCCTCTGGTCCTGTCCCTCCTTGCCTGGGAGAAGAGGCTGTCCCCATCTTGCTACAACCTCCTTTCAGGTAGTTATACAGAGCAACAAGATCATAACTGAGTCTCCCTTTCTTTAGTCTAAACAATGCCAGCTTCTCACAGGACTTGTGCTTCACCAGTGTTGTTGTCTTTCTCTGGATCTGCTCCAGCACCTCAATGTCTTTCTTGTAGTGAGGGGATGAAAACTGGTGAGGTGTGGCCTCACCAGTGCTGAGTGGAGAGGAACAATCGCTGCCCTGGTCCTGCTGGCCACACTATTTCTGATACATGCCAGGAAACTATTTGCCTTCTCGGCCACATGGGCACAATTCCAGTTCATGGTCAGCAGAGGTTGACCAGCTCCTCCAGGTCATTTCCTGCCAGAGAGCTTTACAGCCACTCTGCTCCAAGTCTGTAGTGCTCTGGTTGTGACTTAAGTGCAGGACCTAGCACTTCAGCTCATACCACTGGCTGGTCCATCAACCCAGACTGTGCAGATCCCTCTGTAGGCTCTTCGCACCCTCCAGCAGATCAACACTCCCACACAACTTCATGTCATCTGCAAACTGACTGACAGTGCACTTGATCCCCTCATCCAGATCATTAATAAAGGCATTAAACAGGACTGGCCCAAATACTGAGCCCTGGGGAACACCTCCAGTGACTGGCCGTCAACTGGATGTAACTCCATTCACCATCATTCTCTGGAACCAACTCCATTCACCATCACTCTCTGGATCTGAACATCCAGCCAGATTTTTATCCAGAAAAGAGATAGAGAGAAGGAAAGGGAGGTATTCAACCAGATAATTCAAGCCACACAAGGTCTACTCTGTTATTTGTAATGGTCTATGTCTCCCCAAAAAAGTGAGAGAAGATGCCTCCTTTAGTGGCTGACACTAGTTGCCTATATTAGTCAAGATAGAGGTTTCTTAGATAAAAGACTTGAGAAGGGTGCATGATTATCATGTGAACTCATGTCCTATCCTTGAATCCATGAACTTTATACTTTTGAAAACTTCCATATGGGAAATTCTATGTGTATCAAGCAGGACAGTTTAAAAAAAGAGTTGTGGAAGAAAACAACACCGAGAATACAATCGGAAAACCGCTGTGCTGAGTTAGTGAGCTTTTTGTGTGTGCTCAGTGTAGATTAAAAAATTGGAGTAATCAGTGTAAATACTATTGTAATATCGAAGTGCAAAAGGAGAAATATTTGCCAGTTGTAATCAGAGACAGGTAATATAGACATTTTAACTGTTGATTTTTAGAAATTACTTAGTAAAAGCATTAGCTATATCTTAAGTGATTCATTTCAATGTAGAGATAATTGCAGCATATGAGTCATAGCTTAGTGATATTAGCTGTTACTTTGGGCCACTTATAAGCAGTTACAATTACTATTTCTTAATTAAAATTTTTTACTTGCTAGCTGTGTTACTGAGATCAGCCTGGAGTCTTCACAGACCTGAAAATCCAGAGGTGGCACAGGTCCCCTAATGCAGAAGAGAACTTAAAGCAAATTAATTTGTGACTCTGCTCAGCATGGCTTAGGTGCTGAATTCCACTGTCAAATGTAAAATACACAAGTTGCTCAGAATTGAAAGTTCATGTCCTTCTTTATCAGTTCCAGAGTGACTTCTTTCAGTATGTCGTATACTCACTGGCTCTTTCTCTTTGTTGCTGCTTGTAGGGAAAAAAAAATCCTGTATTTTTAAAAAGAATAAGTTCAAATTTTAAACAATTTCAAATATTTTACTTAATCATTTATGCTACTTAATTTATGATTGTATTCATGTATACAAATTTGCATTTTAAAAAATAGTATTAGTGGCTAGCCTTGCATTATATTATCTACTACTCACTAAAGACAGTTTTCTAGAGCAGACACGGATAGAAGTGATGTTTTGCAAAATATAAAGCAATCTAGCATGAAGAAAGGTATGGTTTTTCTTTAAAAATATGTTTCACTAAAAAAGTCTCTACATCAATTTACCTGAATATACTATACCTTCTACATTATCTGGAAACTTAACTTTGAGTATTCATATATGTAAAAACCCAGTATTTTTTGGTAAAGAAAAAAAGAAGCTGTTCAGTGGTTGCTTTTTTTTTTCTTTTTCTAAGATAAGAACAGAGCAACTCCATGTCAAACTATGAATAACCTCATAACTCCAGTTTTCTATAGGGTGATACCAATGCTTTGCGGGCAAAGACATGAACTTTATCTTTGCTTATTAAAATATTTGTAGGCAACTAAAGTATGCACAGCTCAAAGTTTATTAATTTGGGGCACTTTTTGAAAGCTTTCTAACTGCCTCATGCTATAGAAATAGCTTATTTGATTTTATGTAAAAGGTCATGAATTTTCAAGTGTACCACAGGGGGAAAGAGTAGCAGCCATTCTGGCACTATATCTGAATGTGGAAATAAATATTTTGTTTTACATGAATAAGATTATAAAGAGACTTGGCTACCTCAAGCCTGGGAAGTAGATAGTAGGACTAATAGACATGGTATTTTAAATGTGTAAGATATGAGAGATTTTAAACAAGAGACTTCAAGTTCTTGTCAATTACATAGATGAAGGATTGGGTTCATCTTAATCCATTATACCTATGTTTTTTATTGTTTTCTTTCTCCAAACCAAAGAGGATCTGAGAGAAGAATAATTTCACTAAGTCATGATTTGACACCAGCCAGCAACTAAGACCCACACAGTTGTTTGCTCAACTTCCCCCACAGTGGTGAAAGAGTAAAAGTGAGAGAATTTGTGGGTTGATGTAAGGACAGTTTAATAGATAAAATAGAAAGCTAAGCAAAACAAGGAATTCATTCCCCACTTACCATGGGCAGGCAGGTGTACAGCAAGATGGTCTCCATCACATGTAGCAGTGACTTGTGAAGACAAACGCCATCACTGAACACCAGCCCTTTCCTTCTTCCCCAATTCTATATGATGAGCATGATGATGGTGTGGGATATCACTTTGGTCAGTTGGGGTCAGCTGTCCTGGCTGTCCCCTTTCCCAACTCCTAATGCACCTACAGCCTGCTCGGTAGCATGGTAGTGTGAAAAGCAGAAAAGACCTTGATTCTGTTTATGTGCTGCTAAAACATCCATGTGTTATCAACACTTTTTTTAGCACAAATCTAAAACATAACTCAATAGCAGCTACTGTAAAGAAAATTAACTCTACCTAAGCCAAAAGTATCACACTAAGTCATCATAAATAATATTACATTATACCTTTTTATTTATCTTTCAAAAAATGTGACAATTGGTGAATTTAAGCCTTGCAGCAAACTTTTCTGAAATTGAAAGATCCTAAAATAAAACCACAGAAACAAGAAAATCAGCACATGAAATGTTACAAAAGTCTTGTTCACAGGCCTTTTCCTGGAGAAAATTTCTTCTACCTTTGTCATATATCTACTTTTGTCAATCTGCTGATATATACAGGAAATAAAATTGCACTCGGTTGATAGAAAAACCTGTTCAATAAAATTGAACTAAAGAGTGTCCTGGAGAGCCGCGTTTCTGAAATCACTTTCCTTTTTTAGGATTGATATTTTTTGCTAATTCTTGTCAACACAGGATGCCTTTGGTCCTTTAATAATTTTTATATAGAAAATTATTGAGCATGTTTGTTCTCCTTCAAAAAGGAGAAACTTTTTTAGCGTCAGGAACACTGCAGCATTGCATAGGCCTGTTATATTCAAATCTGGCAGGACAGTTCTTTGCAAGCCTGAAGAAACTCAACCTCTTTCTGAATCTATCAAAGTGCATTTAGCATGGTGCTCTGTCAAAATGAGTAGGTCTTGATGACGGAATGACACTTGAAGTGTTTATATGTCTCACAGCCATTTCAGGAATAGGGAAAATCCATTAACATATGTATATATATAAATAAAAATAAGGAAATCAAGATTAAAATTTCTTTGAAAGCTTAGTGAAAACTTTTAGAAAAACAGTTTTTTGTCTTCAGGAAAAAAAAGAAAGTGCACAAATTATTTAGAATTAAAATCCAAATAAGAAGTTCTGTAAATTACTTCAGAAGCCCAAGCTGGAAATGCTTGGAGACATCCTGGTTAAACAGTTCTAAGCGCTTATTTGCTTTATATATTCAGTTGCATTAATATCCCTCATTTTACTTTCTTGCTATGAAATCAAGCTTATTTTAGGAAAAAAATCCTGAAGACATAATTCCAGATGATGATGTATGTTGTCATTTCATGAAACTTTAATGAGTTATGTAGATAATGATTATTAATGATTTATTATTATGATTACACTGATTATGCTTGTATACAATTTAATAACATGAAATATTTTTCTGTGTTGTCATATTGTATTTGGATGTATTTGAAGGGTTACTAAGCAAATTTGCAAGCAATCTAAACTGGGAGGAGCTGTTGACTCCCCTGAAGGCAGGGAGGCCCTGCAGAGAGACCTCGACCTAGAGGACTGGGCAATCATCAACCATATGGAGTTCAACAAGGGGTAGTGCTGGATTCTGCACCTGGAATGGGACAACCCTGGATGTTTGTACAGACTGGGGAATGAGATGTTGGAAAGCAATGCCATGGAAAGGGACTTGGCAGTCCTGGTCGATGGCAAGTTGAATGTGAGTCAGCAGTGCCCTGGCAGCCAGGAGGGCCAACCCTGTTCTGGGAGGGCATCAGGCACAGCATCGCCAGCTGGGCAAGGGAGGGGATTGTCCTGCTCTGCTCTGCACTGGGGTGCCACAATATAAGAAACTTATTAAGCTATTAGAGAGGAGGGGCAGACACCGTGGTGACCAGTGACAGGACCTGAGGGAAAAGTCTGAAGTTGTGTCAGGGGAGGTTTAAGCTAGATATTAGAAAAAGGTTCTTTGCCCAGAGGCTGACTGGGCACTGGAACAGGTTCCCCAGGGAAGTGATCACAGCACCAATTCTGCCAGAGTTCAAGAAGTGTTTAGATGACACACTCAGGCACATGGTGTGACTCTTGGGGATGGTCCTGTGCAGGGCCAGGAGTTGGACTCTATGGTCCTTGTGGGTACCTTCCAACTCAGCATATTCTGTGTTTCTGTGAAATTCAGGACTGAATTTTTTATTTTTAGAATACTTAACAATGTGGAGTTGTAGAGAAATCTGATAGATACATACAATTGTATTGTGTACAAAGCAGAGTAATAATGCAATAAGGTATCTTCTCATCTTTTTTATTATTTAGAAAGGCAACAGAAAACTTTCTTTCTCAAAATCTCCTGCTAGAACTCTGAAGGCAGGAAAAAGTGAAAAACAAAATGGAAACAAAAACACAAAATCAAGAGAACTTTTGTTAAGAAGAAATATAGTAAAAATTTTCTTAAAACATCTGACTTCATAGTTATTTGTCACTATCCTATTCAAAGGCCTTTTACCAGTAAAGATATTTTGGCATTTTATTCCTATCATAAATATTCATAATTCACCAGATGACGATCAGGACACTGAGCCATGGTGTATAACATATACTCCTGCTCATTTTTCTTATTGTTTACTGGATGTGATTTTTAAGTTGCATTGTTTATTCTGGACATGATGACTGATCATGGAAGAGACAAAACTAAATAAAGCCTTAAAATAGACACTCAGCCCTTTTTCCTTTTTTCTTGCAGATAAGCTTAAATGACAAATGTGAAAAGAAGCAAGTACCTTTTATAAACTATTTGTTGCTGGAGTGGAGTTCTAAACCAAAACAGCCCATGTTAATTATTTGATTCACAAGTGAATAAATAAACAAATAGGACATAGAAAAATATAAATAAACAACCATCAATTGTCTGTTTCATCTAATAGAACGGGGGGAGCCTTAACAAACAGGCTTATATTAAATTTTGGGTGTATATTTGAGTACTCCATGCAATACTCAAAATTTTATTTTGGCGAGATATCTTAGGTCACTTTTTAGCTACAACTCCTCAGGAGACCTAAAGATGTTTCCACATATGATAAGTCCAGTTGTTTGTCTGGAACCCTCCCCAGCTCCATACTACAAGGCTGAAGTTCACCTTTTTTATATCACTCAAGCTACATTCATGGAAAAATAGCTTGTAAATTGCCCATGACAGGACTAAAACAGGTCCTTAATTGTGATGATCAGGGAAACAACAGCCTGGGGTGGGAGTAACACTTGTGTGCCAATCAATTCAAGCAAATCTGTATGTATAGAGGCCTTATTTTCAAATTCCAGATGTCAAACACTAACTATGAGGAAAATGGGAGGAGGAATGCACACACACTTAGAAACCAAAAAAATGGATACAAATGAATTACTTCATTTTAATTTTTCTGCTCAGTATCTTATTGTTTTGCAAACTCACTAAAAAAAACAAACAGTGCAATTGATTTTCATAAAGGTCTGTTTACAAAATAAAGCCACTTTTTTTTTTCTGAGTAAAAGGCAAGGTCAAGGAAGGCTACAATAAGATTTGGAAAAAATAATTAACCTCCACTGAGGTCACACCTCAGGACATGAGGACATGTATACCTTTTTGTGCACATCTGTTTCAGTGCTAATAAACAGCTTTAATATTTGAGAGGAAATGGGACAGCCATTACTAAAAAAGTTGGTTGATCATGGAAAGTATTAAGTATTATGAGTTTAAGCTGTAGGTTTGTTGTCTGGGTATCTAGACTCAATGAGTCTTACCAAATACAGTGTTCCTTTACTAGGCATCAAAAAGCATTTCAATTTGGTTTCCTAAGAGTACGAGGTTATGCGAAGGTGAAGTTTTTGTGCTTACCTACCTGTCAGTTCTTGCATGAAAACTGAACTCAACTCCAGTGCAGTGTTACAAAAGGAGAAAAATAATAAACTGGTCAAAGCCAATTAAATCTTAAAATTTCATGAAAATTCAGGGCTTGGCAGAAGACAGAACACTGAATTAGAGATGTTGGTGAAGGAAAATCTGGAGTCTGAGCCTGTGACTTTTCTGTTGTCTGAGATCTGCTGTCTTTTCTGGTCTGGTAGGGCCACAAGGAGACTTCAGGTTATAACTAATGTAACAGAAAACTTGTCTTCCTAGTAAATTGTTTTAGAGAATAGATTAATTAAGGACAAATTGAAGACATCACTAAATATTACAGGAGTCATTTTTTATTTTTTTTAAATCGTGAATACTCTTAGTATCTTTACACATACTTTACAATATGTTTAATATAATTCAATACTGAATCTTAAACAAACTCCTCTAGATAATATTTAACATATGAAGAGACTAAATGTCTGACATATTGAGTCTTCTGATAAAACTATTCCACGTTTTTTACACCAAACTATCTATCAGAAACTAGTAATTGCAGGAAACATGTTCATGAATACTGCTTTTAACTTCTATGCAAACTTGAAAGCAAGCATTATATTAAAAGGCCGCACATCTTTACAGAGGGAACATGAAAGCATTAATATTTTTATTTAAACACAGTAGATTTATTAAAAATAAACAATTAATGAATTAAACCCTTCATATAAAAATTTAAAGTAGATGTATATTTATGACATTGTTTCATAAGCATGTTCTTTATTATTTGAAAACAGTATGTCATTGACAATATAAAAAATAGTAAGAAATGAAAAATTGTGAATCTTCAGTAGTGTGTATATGGCCCTTTTACTCAAAGTATATGAAAATGGAAGACATTCTAAACATAGAAACATTACACGAGGTTATAGCTTGCATGATTTTGATTTGATGTATATATGTGTCTATAAAATATTTATTACTAATGCTATATTTTATTTTAATTATTAGTTATATGTTTATTAATTTTTTTACTGTAGTGAAGGAAAGACAGATGTAGAAGCAAGTAATCAATGATGCACCAATTTATTGAATGAGAGTGAATATCTATTTGTGTAAGATCTGCTTCTTGCTCAAATTTGTTGAAAACAATTGTCTTAAGTAGGGCTAGATTTTCACTCCTAAAATTTATTATTTTTCTCTTAATTAGAAAATATGTAAGCAGTTTGTTTATAATCCTTGGTTGTTGAGAGATACTTTCATAAGAAATTACATAGACACAATCAGTCCTGCATAACTCTATATTGTGGAGCATTACAAGGTTCAGACAATGAACAAGGAGTGTCATAGTTTCTAAGACTGAAATTGTTGAATGAATATATTAAAAACAAAGGACTACCATAAGGTATTTAAAGATGCCACATTAATATTCATTAGATAAATGTATTATTGTAAATGAAGCATGATAATCAGTTACAATATATAATTAACTATGCCATAAAAAATCCCTATAATGGCATGCTAAAATGAGATGGGTTATACATCATTAAAGCTGTGTGGTGCTTGCTTTATATGGGATATAATTACTGCAATAGGAGATAATAACTATTTAAGTATAGCAGAAGTATAAAGTTTCAAATATGGTACTACAACAGTTTGAACTATGGAAACATAAATATATCCTTTAAGGATGAAGTTAAATTATTCAAACAAAGATGACAAAAATATTTCTAAAAAAGCTGGAGAGAAACTAAAAATTTAGTTTCTAAATTTACACCTAGCTCAGTGTAAACATGAATGCTGAAAATGGTTGATAGCTTTAATTACACTGGTAAATTGGCATATTTTTGATTATTCTTATGAGACCACATGTTTATTGAGAAAGAAGAGAATAAGGTCCTACTTCTTCAATGGTTCAAGTATATCTCTAAACTGTTATCTATTAACTTCTCAGAATAAGAATGTATATGTTAAGTTTAGCACAAGCACAAAAACTTGGAAGAGATTTTTCAAAGCACTGAAAATTTATTTTAGAAGGCTTTTGAAATCAAACATTTCTCAAAAGCATTTGAATATTATAAAATGTCAATCTCTAGTTAAAGCACAGGATCAGAGCATTTGTGTAAGGACAGAAATCAAAAGTGACCTTCTTTTATCATTGCCTGGCACATATGACTTAAGTGATAAGATTTTTTTTTCTTTTAAATTTAGGATATAGGGATGGCAAGGGAGGTGAAGTAGCCCTGATTGCTGGATTAACAATAATAATATACTTATTTATTTTTTAAGATAGAGTTGCACTAGCTGCCTTTGTGCATCCAAAAATATCTGTAATTTCAGTAAACAGAAGTGTCTCATAACAGGAAAGCAGTCTAATCTTTTCCATGAGATATCTGTCAAGCCACTAAAACTTCCATACAAAATATCAGCTTATTTTAAGAAACGTTTGGTATATGTAAGGATGTTAATAGGATAGTTTCTGGAAAATGAAACTCATTATACTATGATTTCATGTGTGAACGCTTCAGAGGAAATAAACTGGAACTTGATATTAATGGGGTAGATTGAACAAGTACAAATAGACAATTAGATATTCACATCCTACTTTCAATTTTTGTTTTTTAAGGAAAAACAGGAACAGAAGAGGAAGTTAATGCTGAAACTAAGCACAAGGAATTTTATCTAGTTGAAACCAAAACTTGGTTTGGTTTAATTAACAGTTATAATGTCCTTAAATCCTGGTAAAATGGGTGAGATGGAAAAGTGTCAGACATCACCGTGCTGGAAATTGTGTCTTCCGGAAAATCTTTGGCTCTTTCAGTACAAACTGAGTGTTTAAAATACTACCATTTCCATTTCCTTTGACTTTTCACTTTCTACAGAAAAAATAATAATAATAATAAAAAAATCCCAACAAAACAAAACCAAATTCAAAATAGATTCAAGTTCCAGAGATACAAGTAAAGATCAGAATAAGCCAGAAACAATTACAGGAAGGGATGGGAAGGTGCTCAGCTTGAAGGAGAAAGACATAGTGGTTTAGAAATAATAAACAAACTTAATCTGATTCACTTCTCTTCGAATTCAACAGAGGAATTATCTTTTTGTTCAGTTTTCAGACTTGATTCTCATAAAAATAAATACATGGGATCAACTTGTGGTAGGAGATCTTTTGAAGTGCAAAGACTAAAAAATAAACTGTATATTTACTCTGTACAATTTTATATTTTACTCTAACATAAAAAACCAACTCCATGATAGTGTCATATGACTTTCAAAAGTATGCAGTTTTTTAACACACGGAATACATGTATTAAAGGATATAATTCTATGCCATCTCACCTTCTCTCCTTCTATTTATGGAGATTCTGTATTTTTTAGATTAAAACTTTTTAAAAGTATTTTCTTTTTTTTGGGGGGAGGGAGAGGGAAGGGGAGGGGGGAATAAAAGCAAATGCGGATGATCCCAAAACTTGAATCCTATTAAAAGTGTTAATTTGCTGCAGTAATAATTTAGGAGTTTAATTATAAGCTTGAAAAGCAGATTTAGAAGCACAACTGTAATGTTCATTTGTCCTTTAATGTTTATTGAAAGCAATATGTCCAATGTAATTACAGTGTGTGTCAAATAACCCACCGCTTTATTTTTTTAATGCATGATCTGTTAATTTACTTGATTAAGATGACTTACCATCTGTTAAGGAATTTTTCTGTGGTTCTATCATTACTTCTAAATATTAAGAAAAGATATAAAGCATTTCCTTGTATTTTTTTAATCTCTTATTTTCTTTCTGTTATCCCATTAAGCCCTTACTATGGTGTGCATCATCAATTTCTTCACTGTTAAGGGTTACATAATAACTATTTCACTAAACAGGACAAATGAACTACAGAATCAGAGGAGTGCAGTTGTATTAGATGTGAAATCAATGTCAAATACTCAGTCCAGTATTACCTTGCATGGGTATTCAAATATATATTTTCCCAAAAGCATGACTAGTGTCTTATAATTAAAATCATATTCAATTATTGAAACTAGAGAGTTTATTAACCCACTTCTTCCATTCCTTTAATCACCAAACCATAGAATTTAACAAATATTGCCAAAGAAATGTGTAGTCAATTTAAACCTAATGAGATTACATTCTTAGTAGCTTTGGCTAGGAATAATATAGAAACAGTAAGTATGATTATGCATTTACATGCTCTCTTTGCAATCCATAAATCTCACAAGTACTTTTTTGCTAGCATTCCAAGTCCCTCTGTCTAGACCTTTTTGGCAGTATCTCTTTGCAGTCCACAAAACTGAGAGGGTTACTTTTGAAATCCTTTAATTATGCTGAGAATGTAATTATTTTTATAAATAGGCAGCTGTAGAGAAGAAAGGGACCTCAGTTAAGAAAATGTCCTAGTTTTCTCTTTTCCATGGCTGTCTTAGGAAAGATTTTTGTGTTGCTGCCCCTGACTTTTCAAGTTTACATCTTTATCATTTCTACATGAAGACTTTTCAGATCTTAACATTACTTAGGAATTTTTCAAAGATTCTTTTTAAAAAAATCAAAACTCAATTTAAAATTTCAAATACATCTCTCTTTCAACTAGTATTTATTAGATAATTCACTTCATTTTTTACTTACTGATCTAGTGATGTATGTACCAGCAATTTTTGCTAACAAAAGACAGTTACTTCATAAATTATTGAATGCAGGCAATCGCATGCCCTGGAGACTGATGCCTAAAGAGAATGATGAATTTTATTCTGCCTTCTCTGGACGAGATAGAGAGCTGCCTCCATGACATACTCTCCTTTTCCCCCAGAACTGCTGATACTTCTTGATAAATATGAAAGCCAAGTCAGAGATGGGGTGCCTAGAGGCAGAGCAAAGAAAATTCAGCTCCTTCCACCAGGCCCATCACACTGACAAGGAAGTGATAACGCTGCCCAGTGCTGCAGAGGCTCTGTTATGTGAGATAAGATAGTCCAGCTTGGTCCAGTTTAGCCCAGCCCAGGGAATCCCTGACAAAGTGCTTACATAATTCTTCGCTCAGGGCCCATGGAAAAGGAGGTCAGCAGAGCAAAGCAATTATGCATACTTTGTGGTTTTTTACTGGAAGTGAACGAATATTTTATCATTGAACATTTGTTGAGGAAATCAGAACTTTTTCTAGTTTGAGCCATTTTCATCAAGATGATCCACTTGAAATGAAAAGAATATGTTTTTACTAGCTGCATCGGTTTGTAGAACTATTTTCATTTCAGGCCCTTAGAAGTAAGGTTGAAGAAATAAAATTCAGACTTAACACAGCTGACTGTAGTGATTCTCTACTTAGAGCCTAGTCACTAACACTTCCCCATGATGTAGAAAACATGGACACATTTCTAAAAACCTTTCTGCCTGGAACACTTGTCCTGCAGTAGGTTGAACGATCAGCTATTCATTAGACCAAACAAGCAAAAGAGGTGGGTAGTTTGTTTTTTTTGGTAGATTCTTTTGCTTAGACTTCTTTGTATACAAATTATTTTAGTATTGGATGATGCATTGGAATCACCCTTGAAGAGACTACCACTGATCTAATAAGTACTTGAAAAAAAATTGTATAAAGAAACCCAAAAGTATAGCAATAAATAGTTACCTCCACATAAACTGGATAATATCCTGGTAAGGAACAATGTAGGAAATAAATGATTAGACAACATAGATACTTGCTTATTGGCATTTCTAATCAAAATATTCACAAGACTGAAATATCTCTTAATTTAGGCCTGAGCTGTACATGCAGACAGATTCAGAAGAGTCTGCTTGTAATAGAAAATTACATAAATTTTAATATTCTTGAAAGATTAAAATGTCCCTTCAGAATCTTTCACAGCAATATTTAATTTTGAAAAATAAAACTGCATCAAAGCTTCAGTGGTTGTTAAAAGCAGCAGCTAAAATTTCAGTGTCCGGAAAACAAGAATTGTGGAAAAGGGAGATCTCCTTTACTTTCCAAAGGCTTTCAACTATATCCTTCACCAGAAGTATAAGACAGAAAATCATCTGCCATGAGATAAAGGGGAAGATCTTCCTATGTATAAATAACTGTGTAAACACTGGAAATAAATTGAGGGTAAACCAGTGCTTTTTCACTGAGGTCAAACCCTGGAGTGCCACAATGATCCATGCTGCATCCTGTGTAGTTTGACAAGTTTGTAACTGACCTGGAGACGGGATCAATAGCAAAGGACAGAGCTTCCTAATGAATACTGAGTTATTAACAGCAGCAAAGCTGAAAGGTGACTGAAGAACAGCAAAGCACACTGCCATACTATGTGACTGGACAGCATAAGAGCAAGGGAAATTCAGTGCTGACAAATATAATATGGTGCACACTGTGGAAAAAAGAATCCTAATTTTATAGAGAAAGGATGGGTCTAAATTGGCTATTGCCACTCATTAATGGAAACTATAATGGTAAATAGAATTAATATTTTATTACCAGGGTTTTCTGCTGCTAAACATATTCATAAATTATCATGAAACAGAATGAATAATGAGATGTCAAGCTTTATTAGTAATAAAAAATTATTCACATAGTTAGAACTAAAATTGACTGCAAAATACTACGGATGACTCTCATGACAATAAAATGGTAAATGAAATTCATTGTTGATAAATACAAAATAATTTTCAAGGGGGAAAAATACCAAATGCATCCTAATTATACACACAAAGCGATTGGCTCTAAATTAGCTTTCAGTATTCCACAAGGAAATTGAGTACAGTTTTCTAAATGCCAGTATCATGCTGAATAGCAATTTAAAGAACAAATAGAATGCTGAAATTATCAGAAAGACAATAAAGAAGAAGATGAAATATGTGATTCTGCCATTGTATAAATCTCTGAAACAGTTACGGGGTAAATGCTGCACACTCTTTTTGCTGGTGCAAGGGTAGACTGGGACATAAAAAGGGCTGTGAGGACAGTCAGAATAGCAGGACAGCTACCAAGGAGAGGCTAAATAAAGACAATATAATTGAGATCTATAAAATCACCAGTGGAATGAGTAAGATGCTTTTCTTTCTTTTTTTCTTTTTTTTCATGGCAATTTGTAGAAGACGTAAGCCATAAGACAAAATCTGGAAGAGAGACCTACTGTGGGTTTATTGTTGCAGCCTCAAGTACAGAATATTATAACATTGACTCCCAAAAATCAGGAAGATAAAGATGGAAAGTGTATTTGTTCTGTTTTAAATAAGCTTTTCCTTAAAGCTACCTCTGATCAGTGTCAGAGACAAAGTACTGGACTAAACAGGTTTTTTGGTCTAGTCTGAGGTACTTATTATATAGTATTTTAGTAAATTTGAGTTCAAAACCTCACTACACAGATATACGCACATAAAAATTTATTTTAAAGACAAAAGCTCTTTTCTTTTTCATCTGCAATCATAACTCACAAGGGTGTTTAGAATAGTTTTTCCTAGTAGTTAGACTTCAATAATATAAAAGAATGAGTGGGATAGTCACATTTTCTGCAGCTATTTTACTTTGAACAAATCACTCAGAATACCAAAAAATTATCATGTGGAAGGTCTATCTCTAGAGGAGTTGCATATATGTCTCTCAAAGATTATGTTTAAATATTTCATATGTTATATATATAGATGAAAACAGCGTAGGTACAGGTGGATACATCATTTATTAACTGTTAACACTAGGTTTAGGCTTCTTTTCTGAAACGTTCTGTGTTCTTACAAAATGACAAGCTTTCAGTTTTCTGTAGTTTAAGCCTGAATCCAGGTATTGCATTGATTTTTTGGTGATAATTGGATTTGTGCTTCTAGACTATAACTAGTTCAGGTTTCATTTCATGAACTTGTATTTTTATTTCCCAAAATGTTTAATTTAATTTTCAATCTCACTTCTCATTATTTATTGTTTACATTAGTAATATTTTTCTCATCTTACATCTTAAAGCACCATAACAGAAGAGTTGGAATAAATTAAACTAAACAAGCAGTTAAAAAGTTTCAACATCCATTGATTATATTATTTAAAATGCAGTTTGACAGGCTTTGGTCTACTTTTTTCCATGTACGATACTAGAAGGATGATGTGCAAATTCCACTATGAGATTTTTATTCTCCTTCTAGTCTATTGCATGTATATTGATCTAGTGGTCAGCCCCAAAATCCAGAATGAGGAAGCTAATAATTATTCTCATGCACCCTTTTTTTCCTCACAAACCAATATTGAAATATTTGATATTTGAGCAAGATTTGAACTGATATTAAACAAACTCTTGTCACTTGCTGATTTTACTGTCATTTGTTGAAAATTAAACTAGCAAGAATTTTATAAGTTGATTTAAGATTAAGAGTTAGAAGAGGAACTGCATGAAAAAGGCAGATTCTGCGGGCCGTCACTGAGTCATGGTCTCATATAGCTTGCCATTGCTAATGTACTTTAAGTGGAGCAATGGGAACTGAAAAAATAATGAAAAACGTCTCAAATTTGCCTTCACTGGTGTACTTTTCACCTCAAATCATATACAGTGAGCTTTGCCTGTTCTCATTTTTTATTAATATTCCACAAGTCCTGCATGTGTTTGGCTGAGGGCCCTGAAAACTCCAAATACAATAGGTGCTACTCTAGGAGTAATGGTCAAATTCTAGATTGTCAGTATTCAGTAAAGAAGAGTATGGGAAGGTCTAGTAATAGCCAACAGGTGTGTGAAGTGCTATTATAAAGAGAGCAGAGTCAACTTCTTTTCTGTAACTTTAGATTCTACAATAAAGATCAGTAGACAAGCATTACAGCTTTTACAGTAGAAATTAGTTATTAAAAAACAAACAAACAAAAAAACCCAACAAAGCAAAAAAAACCCCAAACAAACAGAGTGCTGTGTAGTTCTGAAAAAGGTTCTCAGGGAGGTAGTAGCATCTCTGTCCTCGGAGGCAAAACCACAGCTGACATCATCTAATTTTGTCAACAGTCATCAACAGTCTGTTGCATTTCTTTAATTCTGTGTTCTGTGGAATATTTCTTTATGCTTGAGGACCTGCTTAGCATGGACTTAAATGATAATACCATACTTTAGACAGTCTGTTTAATTCTAAATTCCATAGCTGTAAGAGTAAAGGAAAATAATAGCTCCAAGTAGACTGTGAAGAAAATTTCATCAGTACAGATGAGTTTCTGATTATCATCCCAAATACTACTATGTAGCTAGACAGCACTGAGATACTTGCTGCTTGTTTTGTGGCAATGCTGCTGTGATTAACTTATGCTGTGAGGGACTCAGCAAATAGTAATATCCATCAAATTTCTCAAGGTGAAGGAAGGACATTCCTTTGCGTGTAGAAGATGTTCACTTAATGTTGAATTTTTCAACCTCATTGCATGCAATAGAAGGAAATATTGTCACAGTAAGTGAAGGCCACTGCCTTGCTGACCTGAAAGATCAACAGAATTTTCTCACTCAGCCAAAAAAGCAGAGTGGGCATCTAATCATGCATTACAAAACCAAATAATTTCAAGTTGAGGGAGTTAATTGAAAAGTTATTTTGAATAGCTTTTATGAAATAAGATATGAAAGGACCTGTTTTCTGTTTATCAACGCAGAACTTGTGCCAGCATGAACAGAATATAATGCTATTTACAAAGGTGAATTCCGTTTTCTAAATCTGCTTCCTTTCTAGCAGCTGGATTTTCTTGGCCTAATTTCTCATTTAGCTAAAACAATATAAATAGAAAGTGACTCCAGAAGTTATTTCTTTGTCTGAACTGGAGAAGAAAACACTGTGTTTAAAGGTCACCTCAGAGCCACTTGTTGCCGTTTTTGGAAATAAACTTTTCCAGTCCTTTTCTAGCTATTGGAAACTGTTTCATAGTTCATGAGAGATAACAATAGCTAGTAGCAATGAAAGTTGCTATAAAAAGGATGAGAAATGAACTGAATTAGTCTAAAAAGGAAAGAATGCCAAGATAATCTCGTGGCATTAAATGGTGAGTTGTAAATAAGTGGAGGATCCAATCAGAAATCAATGGACCAAAACTGATATTTCATCAACAGGCAATTCAATGAACAGAACAAAGAAAGAGATGATGTGCCATTATCTCCTCTTCCTCCAGTGTGCTCTCTTAACATAGTGAGGCTGATGTTAAACAATCTATAGTCACTCACAAGTTTCATATGTTGAACTTAACACCTTACCTGAAGATTTTGAAATTGGCTCAACATTTAGATGCAATAGAGCTATATCAAAAAGGAAACTTCTTAGCAGAAAGATAACTCACCAGATTGCAATCAGTCCTTCAACTGACATTTTGATCTTGTCAGTGAAATTCATTAATTACAGCATCTAAACTAGTACATATAGGAGAGGGACAATGCACAATTCAGAAATATTGGATGACTTAGAAAAATGGGATCTTGCTTTACTTTCCCTGTTGCTTTGATTTCCTATCTACCTACATACTCTCCCCATCCATGTTTTTCTGTCTGCCTCTTTCCATTCTGCCTTAAGAGAAATTGTGTTCTGCAAAATCAGAAGATAAACCTAGATTAGAGAGGAATCAAAAACAAAATCAAAGAATCAAACCAATAAATGGTCTTTGTTGACAGTGAAAACAAGTCAGGATTCACAGCAGCTACTGTGTGCCATATGTACTATATTTGCCAATCTATAACATAAATCTATGAATGATAACTTATTCTACAGCTATCGAAAAAATCCTAGTTTTTCTCATATTTTCTCGTATTCTTTCTACACCTCTTTTGGCAAATGTAGGAAATTACTAAAATTTGGATTGATCTACTGAAATTTTACACAAATAACTTTTTCTTCCTGTCCAAAAGAGGCCACTTAAAAAAATTAAAATCTTTCCTTTTTTTTTTCCGTTCAAAAAACCTTTTTTGAGTTTGTTTGATAAGTTTTTGACTGTATTTTTGTAAAAATAGTTTCATTTTACCTTTAAAATTCTTTTGTTTAATTTTGATACTAATTTTCTTCTAATGAGTGATTTTGCAGTCTTTGGTATTACTTTCTCAAATGGTTTCCTATACCATAAAACATTCAAAGATGGATCAGTTTGTGAAGGATTGTAGCCCATGGGAAGGACTCATGCTGGAGAATTTTATGGACAACTGTGTCTTGAGGGAGGGACCCCACAGTGGAGTGGTGGAAGGACTCTTCTCCCTATGCAGCACCAGAAACAGCCTGTGATGAACTGGCTGTAACCTCCATTTCCTGTCTCCCTGTGCCACTGACAGGGAGGAGGGAGAACTTAGGCAGATGGGAGAGGTGGGGGAAGGTGTTTTTAAGATTTTACTTCTTATTATCCTGCTCCGATTTTGATTGGTAATAAACTCAATTGATATCCCCAAATCTGCTTTAAACATGACAGTATTCAGTGTGTCATCTCTCCCTGTCCATATCTCAACTCATGAACCGTTTGTTCTATTTTCTCTTCACTGTCCACTTGCCAAAGAGAGTGATAGAACTGCTTTGGTGGGCACCACACCTGGCATCCAGCCAAGGTAAACCCGTCACGAGGCAGTCAACATGCCAGGAGCAATTTTGCTTCTTCCAGACCAAGGTTGTTGTTGAAGAGATTTTAGAAAGGATAGTTTTTCGATTCAGTGATTACATCTCTGATTAATCCTGCTTTATGTTCCTTGGTCTCTTTGTAAGGTCTGGATTTTAGAAGCATCCAAGATAAATGACAGACTCATAAACTTCAGTAGAATTAGGTCAAGATCTTTATTCTCTTGTTCCTTTTCCTGCAGAATAGGATCCTGTGTTTTTCCATGGTGAAAGAATGCTTTGAGAGGTGGTATAGATGCATTAGAAAACAGTCAAAGAACACATTTTCAAAAAACAGAGTTATTAATAGAAACCAATATTCTTTTAAAGGAGTGTGGTCTTGTCCACCCAAACAAATTTAGAATATTTTCATACAGAACAACTGGTCTTTGTTCCTTTTAACATTGTGTTCATTGGGTGGACATTTTTCTGTCTTGTTTATTAAAACTGTTTTTCCCCTACTAAGTGGTGGTAATTTTCTGAAACAATGAAGATTCTTCAGGAGAAAATGTAAGGAAATTTGTGCTCAAAAAGCAGCAAAATAAGGAAGATACGCAAATCAGAGGAAAAAAGCTGGTTTAGCATTTTTTATCTAATACTTTTGCTGCTACTAATCATGGGCTACAAGGAGGAAAATGAAAGCAAATAAAAGAGGGGTAGTGATCTCTTTAAACACAAAAACTAGTGACAAGTTTTCTATTTTTTATCAAAAACAAGTGCTTTTATTTGCTGCATAAATGTGTTCACCTTTTCAATGTCTTTGGATGAACCACAATCCCAAATCAAATATTGTCATGCATTATTAAATTAAGTCAATTATATGTCAAACAGATGACGTTATGTATTAAATTTGTGCTGATAGAGACTGCATTTTTAGAGGGCAGTCAACATATTAAATCCTAAAAAGAGGCAATATATTTTTCTGCTTGCAGATCCCTTTGTAATTCACTGGGACACATATTATAGAAGTTCCCATATACCAAATGCAACCCTAATAATTTACAGGGAAATGTAGTGACAAAGAATTCAGGAGACTAGAGGAAATACAAATCTGTTATCAACTTTAGACATCAGGCTGTGTTGGCAGTTTTTAATTCTTCTAACATTTGTTCCACTTCTGCTTTTAATTTACCTTCAGTTTTCACTACCTCATGTGACAGCCTCCTGGTATCCATATGTTATTGCTTTGACAAAAAAAAAAAAAAAAAAAGCTAAGAGAATCCAGTAGCTCTTCTCGCTAAACTTCACAGTGTGTTTACTGTTTAGTATCTTGTACATGCCTAGCAGGTGCTTACTCTTAACTTTGAGAGGGTATCTAAGCGGCAGCTTTTCTGCTTCTCACCTTATGCTGCATCTGACCATCTGTGCAAGGATTGTTTAGAATGTCCCTGATTTCTTAGCCCACCAAACTCTACACTCACAGAAGTTAAGCTTACAAAAAAAAAAGAAAAAATCTAGTTGCCTGGATTATTGATTAAAAGAGGAAAAAAAAAAGTAAAAGGTCAAACTTGAAGCCATATGGTAAATTCTTGCCTAATAGTATCATGAAAATAGTGCCTTTCTGAACGGTAAACTAACCTTTCACAGATTTTAATTACTATGCTACACACACAGAGAAAGTTCTCTTGTATACTTTATGGAAAGAGCCTGTTCCAGATGATTCATGTAAAGGTTTCCTTGGAAATGCAGAGATCCACAACATTGTTCTACTGGACTTGTTGCAGACATGAGTTCCTCCACAACTAAGGCTTAATTCTAAAATATTTCCTCTGTCCATTGTGATTGTATCTAAAGCCTTTCCTTTTCTTTTTCCTTTTCTTTTTCCTTTTCTTTTTCCTTTTCTTTTTCCTTTTCTTTTTCCTTTTCCTTTTCCTTTTCCTTTTCCTTTTCCTTTTCCTTTTCCTTTTCCTTTTCCTTTTCCTTTTCCTTTTCCTTTTCCTTTTCCTTTCCCTTTTCCTTTCCCTTTCTTTTCTCCTCCCCTCCCCTTCCCTCAACCCTAACCTTCATTCCTCCCTCTCTGCCTTCCCCTTCCTGTCCCGCTTTGCTTTTCTTTTCTCCTTCTCCTTTGAAAAGTACAAAAATTCAGTTTAAAATAAATATGCATCACAAATTCAATTCCTACATATAGCTACTTGACTATAAAAAACCTTCAGCACCAATGATGTTGAATTCATGTGAGTAAAACTGACAGAATCTGATCCAAAATAACTGAAAATAGTAATATCTGCTAGTATCACACAGAGGGTTAAGTACATCTAAGGCTTACAGAAGTCCTGGATAGAGGTAAGCACATTAACTTTCCTTTACTCTTTTGGGAATAGAAACAGATTGGCCAGATGACTTTTGCAAGTTTTTACAGTAAGTCATGAACAGTGGTGGAAAATACAATACAGAGCCAGGCAGCTCTTAACTTTAAGCCCTAGACAACACGTACTCCTTATCTTTGCTAATAGTTGATCTTCAAAGACACACTGGGGGCAGCAACCCTTTTCTTAAGGCTTTCATTGTTTGGATTGAATTTTTTTCCTAAATATAAGTGCATTTTTGTTACCTTTTATTTCTCCTTATTTTCAACATACGCTATTTGCAAGGTTATTACCAGCTGTCTCTGAACAGCTAAGCTGGCAGTAGGCTCACTTTTGGTTTGGACTCCAAGCTGAGAAAAGACATGCTGTACCTCAAGCATGTTTCTTGATTTCCTCAGAAGACAGCTGGAGTTTTAAACTGAAGTTATTCCTTTTTAATTGCTGCTCAGAAATTGTGTGCAGAATGTGACACTAAAAAATCTGCCTTCAGTTTGGTCCCCAGAATCAGCAATCCAACGTTCAGCTACTTTTTGGAAAGGAAACTAGTAGTAGAACTTCCTGTACTGCAGGTTCATAGTGGAAGACCAAAATTTCCTACAATTTTGAAAACATAAGGGCTAAAAAGAATGTGTGAATTATTTCAAAATTATTTCATTGAGTAATTTCAGAGGTAGGGCAGGAAAACACTCCTTTTTAACTGAAGACAGTGCATTTCTTTCTTCAGGTTTTTTTCACTCTCTGACTTGAAGTTAGAAACCAACCCCCCAAATATATTACTGGTGCTTTCAGAAGTGGTTGACAGACAGTATCTTGCCACTTGCAGAAAATGACTGTTATTGCCTAAGGGAAACTGAAGTGCAGATAGAGACAGGAAAATTAAGCAATTTACAAACAGTGGTCTAGATACTGGGTTTGAATCAAATTTATTTTATGTAATGAATCCTACTCAAAGCCAGCAGAAAAGATTTAATCTTATTAGGACAATTTCTTGATAAATAGTACTGTTTTAAATTACAAATTATGGTGTTAAAATGAGGAGTGACTTCAAGCAATGTAGTGAAAAACTGTTAGCAAAATGAAAGCTCCATTCTCTGCTGTCACAGTTCTATATGGACACAATGAACTTATAGAAGGAAAATAGTTTTTCTACTTCTCTTGACAGATTTAGTGATTATAAAGATTGTATATTAATGAAATAAATTTATTATATTTTAATTTGTTGAGCAAAAGATTTTTTTCTCTGTCTAGAATTATTTCTTATCTCCTTTCACCTTGGGGGTTTTTTTATTTTTCTTTTGAGGGGTAAATTCAAATAAATAAAACTCTTTTGTGTCAGCAGGCATGCATTTGGACATGTCCTTAATACTTTTCACATTCACTATCACTTTTTTCCTTCTAAAAGCCAAAAAGGTTCCATTTACTCTACAAGACTCAAATCTGTTAGACTTTTGCAGATTTTGATGTTAGAGAAAGGGCTTAAAAAAAGGTAGGTTGCTAATCTCTGAAAAAAAAGGACTGAAGTTACTTTTTTTAATAGGCCTGACCTGCTAGATAGTGAACTAATTTAATTACCCTCTTTTGCTAATTAGAAACCTTGTGTCTGTGTGAAAGTAAGTACATGCATGTGCTGAAAAACTAGTTCTAAAAAGCAATTAAACAGTTAATGGAAATCCCCCTGCTTTTTGATGTATTGAGTCTAAATTTGAATGGCAAAGACACTTAAATTGGCAAAACTCAGTCTAAGGGAAAAAGTGGAAATCCAAGGCATGCCTGTTACACTGATAATGTTCTCAATCTGGCTTTTCTGTAACATCGTCTGAATGAGTTGCTCTTCTTCCACTCTCTTCTCTGCCACCTAAAATGCTTCCCTTAAGTTCTTCAATAAAATATTTCATTTTCATTGGCGCTTCTCCGCCTCGCAGAACATCATTTAGCACAGCTCAGTAGAGGGACAAGTTTCTGTAACATATGACACAACTGTGCTTTGGCAAAGGTGTGCTGACATGCTTCTGCTTCCTCAGCAATGATTCATGTCTGGAGCTTTTCCCTTCTGCCTCTTCCCATTGATTGGCTTCAGAGCTACCTGGCACACTTGAAGATTTGTAGAATCATTAGCCTTGGTATATGCAACTGGGTTGTGTGTGTGTATCTGCATTGTGATACGAGAATTAGTTCAGTCAAGATTTAGTTCATTTTTTGTTGTTGTTAGATTTTCCTTGTTTGTGTTTCCTTGTTTTGTGCCTCTGTTTTTTTTTTTGTTTTCTTTTTAGATCCTTTAAATCTTTCATTACACAAGCAAATATTACACAGCAAAAATGTAAAAGCATTTTCTAGTTTAAGGTCTGTAACTTTAAAATAACTCTGATGATGATAAAAAAGCTTGGTGTCCACCTTCCCCCATTCATACAATCTAATTTAAACATATGTCTGGACTTTGCTCAAACTTTCCAATCCCATTCTTATAGAAACCAAGTAAGAAAAGTTCCTTACCAAACAAAAATGTTTAATAGTTGGTTATAAGTGAAACCAGGAGGTTACAATGAAACCCGAGCGGAGTGAACTGCTACTGCAAAACCTCAAATGGAGGAAACCAAGCCTCATTTTTTGCATTGAAATATCAGAGCACCTGGGTTTCACTTGAACAATTTT
This sequence comes from Campylorhamphus procurvoides, assembly GCA_013396655.1. Lineage (NCBI taxonomy): Eukaryota > Metazoa > Chordata > Aves > Passeriformes > Dendrocolaptidae > Campylorhamphus > Campylorhamphus procurvoides. Next base: position 404,474 of record WBMV01003351.1, read on the forward strand.
ATATGTGATCATATATATTCCATTTCAGAGAAATGAATATACTTCTTCCTCTGTACAGAACAACTTTAAAACCTAAGGTTGCAGATTCTGAATTGTGACATTTTGAGATTTCATCTCTGTTGTAGATGGATTGGCTGGTGAACTCAGAATCATGCCCTACTCTGTCTTCAGAAGGGCTTGAGGAATGGATGTACATCAGTTGTCTGCTTTCATCTGAAGTCCAGCACACTGTCATCTCATCCTCAGCTTTATTGCTCTTCTTATTCTGGGCAGCTAAATCTCAGCCTTCAGATGTAGCCCCATGGAAGGAAAAGTTGAGCATGTACAGAAAGGCCTTTGCCAAAGCCTCTCATGATCAAGTATGTACCTGAAATGTTGTCTTCAGGGAACAATGTTCTCTGAAAACTGTTCTTCCATACAGTCCTCTGCCATGGAGGCCTCATTTTGATAAGTTGCAGATTAATTTTCCATTTAAATAGTATGTTCTGCCAGTGCAGAGGCCTTCTAATTTAGATTTGATTTGATGGCCCTTTTTGTGATTCACGGGGTAAATCTTATGGGTAACTGATTGCCAAAATTATGTGAAAGACCATTTGACGTTCATGAAAAAATTCTATGCCAAATGACTTCTGCATTTATAAGTGCAAAAGACCTCTAGGTATTAAGATGTAGAGGTGGATTTATAGCCTGTTAAGTCCTGCCATAATTTTTATTGCAATAGTTAACTTTTTGTCCAATTACTTATTCTAAGTAATGAAATATTTTCATAGTTTTACTGGCTTATATTCACAGTCTGTGTAAATTCCATGGTTGGGAAGATTTTCCTGATGTTTAAACTTAATTTTTTCTTTTCCCTGCTACTTTTCACCCTTCTTTAGCTCCTATAGTCCTTTTATAAACTCCTTTATTTTTCAGTTGTTTTTCTCCTTCGTTTTTCCCTACCAAGTATTCCTCCACAAAAAGCTTTTTACTTAACAATAAGTTTAGTCAAAGAAAGATCTTAAGCGGAGAAAGATCTGTTTCCTTGGTTCATTTTGTTTATTTGGGGCTGTTTGTAATGGTTACAAATGGAGAAAAGATGTTTTCTTTGTGAGACCTTTCACTAAATCCCAATACTTTAATTCTTGTTGTCTGTGCCCTAAACATATGCTTACAATTCCAAATGTCAAAAATATTAAAATTTTATCTGACCTTAAATTGGCAAGAGAGATTGAACCATTATAAAACCAGAGGTTAAACGAAACTGCTGATGCTGATTGTGATGACAACACTGTTTCATCTGTTTCATTAAATGACATTTCAACTGGTAGTTGCCAGGCATGAGAGTAACATGGAGCAAAAAGACTTAATTAAAAATAAGAAGGAGGAGTTACACTATGTTCCATATGAAAAGAATAACCCTGAATCCTGATTCACTGCTGGAAATCAAACTTCTTTGTGCTCAAAATTCTGTTCTTGCCTAACAGAGGGAAGTGTACAGAGGTAAATGTGTTTATCATTTGGGAAATTTATATACGGTTACAGATATATGCACTATCCCACCAACATGTAGAAACAAGATGTGGGAAGGACTGACAATCCTGCATCTCCAGGAGATGCATCACTTTAGGTGAGTTTCCTGCCTTAGAAAGTTCTATAAACTCTTATGAGAAGTGGTCAGAATTTGAAAGCTTAGAAATCGATGCCAACTTCAGAGTCACTGCTAGTCTCTCTACATCAGACTGGGCATGTAGGAACAGTCTCAGAAACAGTCAGAATTCCTTAACACTTGCTACCAGTCTATTCATAGTGAGTGTCAGCTGACTTTTATATACCTTGTACAATATACTGCCCACTGAAATAGTGGATTTAAGGAAATTTTTTTTCCCAAATATATACTATGTGCCACATTCATCAAATTAATTCCCATGTGTCATGTTGTAATTTTTTATTCTAAGTGATTGTTTTGGATTTTTACCTTTAAAATTAGGTATTTTTTTTCCTTGCTTGTTTGTACAATTTCAAATCTTAAGCAGAAATAACAGTAGAGGCCCACTGTAGGACCCAAATCATGATCAGAGTTTCATTTGGGTTGAACCCTGCACCCCTAGAGAACTTGTTAGGAGATGTATGGGTAGGAAATAAAATGATTTGTAATCTGTGTTATGAAATCAATTGGTAGAAGAAAGCAGTTCAGTATTTTGCTACCAGGTAGAAAAATTCAAGGGTCATTATAAGTGTTTTATAATATATAAATTTTAAAATCAAGTAGAATTTGTTACTTTTTGGTCAGTGATAACACACTAGATGAACCTCAGAGGGTAAGAGCAAGTCAGTCAGCTTGCAACACAGTATAGCAGCTTACTAAAATATAACTCTCACCTTGTAGAATATGTAGGACAGTCAAAAATGGAACTAAATCCAGGTACATATGAAATATTAAACTTTAAAAAAATAGTGGTGTTATGAATGAACTCATGCCATGAGTTGTTTGCAGTTTGCTTCCTGCAGCCATCCTAAAAGACTTAAATTATCTTTTGAATAAATGTCAGATTGGTCCCATAACATCAGCCTCTGCTCTCCACAAATCACAAATTAAAAGGTTAAAATGGATTAATTAAAAATTATAATAATTATGTTCCATACAAACAGAGTACTATTGTACCTAACTCTGTAGGAAGTTTTGAGTAAGGCGATAAGTCTAATAGAAAATAAAATAATTTGGTTTTAATAAACTGAATAATTCAGTGAAAAGCTCCCATGATGGCATTTGGGTACTGGGGGGCTGGGTTTAGTTGCATTCCTATTCCAAATAAAAAAAAGTGTCCCAGACTTATAAGGACACTTCCTGCAGGGTAGTTTCCTATTTGCTGCCTGACAGTCTCCTATGAAGGAATCCAAAAGGGTGGATAATTTGTCTTTGCTGAAGCTTAACACCAAAGTCTAACATACCTTGCCTATAATGAGAAATACAAAAACACTGATGAAATAACAAGACATCAGCATAGTTTTTCATGTCCTGTTTTCTTCCTCTTCCATAGGAGTCTTTGAGACATGAAAATAATATAGGAATTTTTAATTTCTTGATCAATAGGAAACACAGTGTCAGACCCAAACCATTCTGACGTTGCTTCTGATGTGAGACCATTTCTGCATTCCCCATGTTTGTTTCCCCCACATCAGTGTGGCACAGTCTTGTCTTTAGTCTGTCTGCTAAGTTTCTGGCGTTAAATTTTCTTAGTTGCCTCCATTCTTTGTTTTCATTGAAACATCTAACTTGTGTTAAGATTAAACGCAGTTGAGGTACAGCGCCTTCTCTATCCTCACCTAATGTATCAGATACATACTGAAACATCAAAGTTTAATTGAAAACTCTGAAGAATCTGGGCCCTATGCTATTATGTGATGGGTCTCTTCATGATTCTGTAAATCCTCAATGAGTTCAGAGGAATTCAAAAGTTCTTTGTTGCGGGTAAGTGCTATGGAATAAGGAACTTCTTTTACCATGAGAATATTTACTTTGTGTTGAGCAGTGACAGTAGTGCAATGCCAACTGAGTTTGATTGAGTTGCCAAAGCACAGGAAACATGAGAAAACTCCTCTGTTCCCAGAAATGGATGAAAAAATATATTGGGGAAGGTCAGAAAGTTCATATAGACTGGAGAAAGCAAAAGAGAGAAATACAAAAAAAGGAGCATAAAGAAGACCAAAGATGAATGAAAGGACGAAACACCACATGAAGAAAAACCCAGACTGACAAGTTTCAAAAAGTTTTACTGTTCAAATAGCATAGATAGTTATTTATTGTATTAGAATAGGAATAATTACTTTTCTATTGTTCAATTGTTATAATTGGTTGCCGTACCCCTGTTTCCCCATTGGTCAGCCTGTGGTGCACTGCACCATCTCCTTATATGGCTGACCACTCCCCAGTTCTCCCTTGTTTGGCACAGTTGCCCCCCCATTTTCCCTTCCTTGGTGCGTTCCGCCCTAACTCCGCCCTCGACTCCTCCCTAGTTCTTGAATCTTCCACCCTGAACCTATATAAGTCCCATGTGCCCCTAATAAACTGGCCATTCCTGCTCGACCCTCACCGAGAGTGGCTCTCTTCTTTCCTATCGGAACACGTCAAAATTATTTTTGAAGAAACTTAAGAGGGATGAATGCAATACCTGCATACCTATCTACCCCTAATGCCTCCTTGATTAATTGAGCATATTGCATAAGGTGTTTAAATTTTGCTTTCCAGGCAGGAGAGAGACAAAGAATAACATAAATTCTTTGAAACTTTTAAGTAAAAATATTTATGAAATTATAGGACTTTAATTCCTACCTTACATGAAGATGTAAGTCTATGCCAATATTTCCTACATAGTTCATATTTCCCATATGAAATAAAATGTGAGTCTTTGCTGATGGCAGTCATTTCGTAATGACAGCTGACAGAAATGTCAGAAGAGAAGTTAAAAAAGGACATAGTTTTAAATATCCCACACATTTATTGGCTAGATAAATTTGTAGTCTGGAAGAAGCCTAAGACATCAGCTACTCTATAGTCCATCGCACATGTAATTATTATGTCAGTTTAATTTTTGATAGGTAATAAATAGTGGACAGTATATCTCTTGAAATATTTGCTTGAATGAGTTAGCAAACACAATACAGGAGGATTTTTATATGGGAAAAGCAGAAAACAGGAGTTTCAATCACTTATTAAATCTTTAGTTTTTCCAGAATTGCGTAAGAGTTTGAAAAGTATTCCAGAAAATATAATTGTCTTACCTTTTGAGTATTGCTGTTATACTCATATGGCTATTTGCATAGTAAGCTATTTATTCTCCATGAATATCAATATCAATATTAATCATATAACTGCATTTGAAAAATATAGGCTTCCTTCTTGCTACTATTCTTGTAAAGGCAAATAATTTCCTTTGGATGATTAAGAAAGTGATTGTGCCTGCAAAGCAGATGCCTAAGGCTTTACCAGATATTAATTATACCATAGGAGAAGTTAAAAAATGTATTGTTTGCTGTTTCTAAACTCTCACTTCAAGGCAGTCACAGGATTTGTTCCATACGTTTTGCCTTTCAAAAATAGTATTCTTAGAAAATTCTCTAAAATCCCTCTTTCTAATGAACTCTTCTGCTATTTATGACATCAGTTTACCATTTTTATTTTGTGATTCTGGACAGAAGACTGTGATGTCACCAGAATAAGTAATTTCTTTTAGAGATACTGGAGGAATGTGAGACCAGTTGTGGCTTTCCATTGACCTGGATTCAGATCTGTGTGTTGTGCCTCTGGGATGACTTCACTGCAGTCAACATTTCTGGCACTGTGTGCATTCACATCACTAAATACCATGTGTTTTATTCCCCAGTGTGCAGGTGCCTTGTGCAGCAATGTACATCTGTGAAAAATGGGCAAATATAAAATTTTACATGTATTCACATCTTACCACATAAAAATTTTATGACTTAGCACTTACAGTGGATTTCACCTTGTTTGACTTTGGTCATGTGAAAATCCAACATCTATTTTAATCTGATGATAGGGTAATGTATTCCAGGCTAAAATGGGTCTCTAATGCAGGTAAAATGGATAACTACCTGGAGGTATTTGTCTCTCTCCACTATATACAGCCTTGATGGTAAATTAAAAGCTCGGTCTTTAATCTTGCTTAAGTTTAAAGGCTGAAAGTTGGATGGCTTAACTTGTCATCACCATGTACTCAGTGTACATGGGCTGAATATGGATAACTTCATCCTGCAGGGTTTGTGAAACCTTTGAGTTAAAAACATTGGTTTTAAACATTCATCCTGTAATACACGACAGGTGCAATCGATTATAGGCACAGCTGAGCCACCAGCACACCTGAGGTTTTTGATCCTTTTTTTAACAATGCTGATAGTCCAAATGTTACTGGAAGTTGGAGGTCACGCTAAACATTGTAAAGAATAAAACTTCAGCTGTTAATTTTTTTCAAATATCTATGTCACTAAGCTTGTTTTAAGCACATAGTCTTTATTATGCCAGACCGAAAAGTTGTTGGTGAGTCATAAACAGTTAAATACTTCTTAAGTTTTTTTAAAGAAAAGAGAAAATTGTCTGAACCTGTTTATATTTTGAAAATTAAATGTTATAACATAGATACCCTGGAACAGAATAAGCCTTCCAGTAACAGAAGAATCTGCTAAAGTCATACTTGGAGATCTGTTTTCCCTCTCTGCCTTCGTAATTGTAACTCCCTGGCCTTTGTAGCTCTGTAACACTAGGGAGCACACTTTCATCAGGAATTATGCTGTCTGCAGCATCAACAGAAACTGGGAGATAGTTCTGCACATCAGCAGTTGGGCAGTGGGCCAACCCTTGCCCTGCTGCACAGAATGACAAGGCATGCGAAGACAGAGCTAATGGTAAACAATGACAGATCTGTCGAGAGTCTGATGGGATGCATCTCTTGTTTGTTCATGTACAGTACAGAAATCAGAGCTATTTTGTTCAGGGTGTGCCTAGATGCCTGTCTGAACTCTTCACCCTGCCTTTTACAAATCAGACTTAGCAGCGTAATAAAGGTGGTGTTTTTTTTTTTTTTTTTGTGAGTGTGAAAGAATTACAGTAAGCTGAAAACTAGGACAAGCAATTGTTAGAGAATGGAGAAAATATACTTGCTCTTTAATTTTATTTATTTTAAAAATGCCCTTGTTCTTCTTGACTGGTTAATAAAACATTACTGTGTATCTATTGCCTCTAATAATCAAGATATTTGTCTATGGAATTAGAGGTGCATACAGGAACAAAGGAATTCTTTCTCTGGAATAGTTTTATATTAATTTTTACTAATATAATAATGAGTTACCATTTAAAATGCACTAAAGTATTGCTTCCTTTAAAAATTTCAAAGCAAATCTATTTCCTTATTAAATGAGTTTATCTGCTGATTTATATTTCTATATAAGTCAAATGTGTGTATTTTGTATATTGTACCACTGTCTTTCAGGGAGTTTAAAGTCTAAATTACCTATTTTATACTCTTGAAAACTCTTATTTTGTTATGATGGTCACATTTGTTTTTCACTAGGTTCAGGAGTTATGATCAGGTTAACTTTAACTTGTGTAACTTAGATATGATCACACACAAAGATGTCTGGAAATCTTCACCATTTATACTTTAGAAATCTTGTCCTCATCATAAAAAGGTATGTTGCATCAGACAGTGCTAGAAATAGCAAATCAAAAACCCCCAAAAGAACAACAAAGCCAAATACCCCAAAACCTTTCCCAGACCTTCACCAGAACAGCCACCCTGAATTAGATCTGTGTTTCATATAGCCTAATTCATTATCTTCATGGAAAGGTTTAAGCTACATAAAAAGAACAGTTGATAGACCATCAGCTTGAATTCAAAACAATATTTCAGGTGTTTCAGGTATTTCAGGCTATTGATTTTCTTTACGATAATTCTCTACTGTCCTATATTTATGCAATTTTTCCTGTTGCATTCTCTGTGCTGAAGTATGGTGGCCCAGAACCTTACTGACTTGTTCTTGTTGGTTTGTGCATGAAGAAGGCTGAAATATATAGAGCAATGGGTCTTTCTGTATCAGTTCTCCTGATCCTCCTGTCTTTGGGGTGGGGGGGCATAGGCAAGTATTTCTGTTCTCTGGTAGAGAGCAACTCCGCTCCCAAAGCATTAAAGCAGACTACTTGAAAAGACTCTGTGTATGAAACAGCAGCTACCTAGTGCTAAGTAAAGAACTCCAGAGCTACCACATTCATTTAAAAGATTCTAGTTGAGAAATTCTGGTATTTAGGTGGGTAATAGAATATTTAATTTCCATCAGGAGAACTGTACTAAGTCAGGTTCTGTAGCTGTTACTTTGAGTAAAAGCTTGCCTGAAATGAAACTTATAAAGCATTATCCCACTTAAGATCAAGTTTGGGTTGCAATTCAAGAAGCTCGACACATAACCTGAAACACAATCAAGTGAAAATCTCAGACAACAGAGTGAAGAGATGTAAACCACTAACAACACAGGCCATATTGCACCATCAATTTTTAAGCAGAAGTTCCCATCGATTTCAGTGCTTAAAAATCAATGCATTCTCTGCAGAGCAATAGATTCAGATGAACAGTGATTATTTATCATAATGGCTTTTATCTGAGGATATCTCCCATTTCATAAATATATGCTTAGTATTCTTGTTTAATACTCTTGTCTGTTGTGATTTTCCTACTATTCTGTGAAGAAATAATTATCTGTCTTTGCAAAGTTTCCTCTGTTTTTATGCAAAGCTATAAGGAACTTATAAGGAGACATAATCTGTATGGATGAACTCTAGCCTGTGATGTTGCTGCTGTTGTTTGCTACTTGTGCAATCATACTGGCAGGAGATCACAGCTGCTCAATGTGGATTCATCATGGGAGGGTGTACTTGCACACTCTATAAAAGCTAGATATTCATCAACAGCCTGAAAGGACTGAAGAGTTAAAAGACAAAAACAGTTGAGAGAGCTCAGCGTCCTGGTGAAAGGTCAGTGACAGAGATTGATGCGACAATTGGAACCATAAAACCCTTTAAATTCAGTAAACTGTGCAGAATACAGCCAAGGTTCCCGCTTCCTCTTGAAAATATTTAGCTTCAAAACCCTAAGGTCTAATTACTCACACTGTTTATGAACAACACAGAAGACTGAATTCAAAAGGGCGCAGTGTTTTACTAGATAGTCTTCTAATTTCAGAACTGTGCCAGATTTTTGCAGTTTAAAGACTTCCATGCTCTAAAACTCTTACATATTTCTCATACCAACAATTCTGTTAACTGATAGGACTATACATGTAAAACCAGAATTATGTATTTCCAGAATGCTCTGATCACTGTACACCTGATCCCATATATAATGAAAATTTAATTCAGTATCACAATTATTTCTTTTGAAAGTAAGCAATATAAAATTAATTTAAATAGTGTTTCATTTTTGCTTCATTTTCCAAAAGAAATCATCTAAAAATATGCTAACTCAAGTGTGTAATGTCTGGCTTGTAAAAGTTGTCTGTTTTGGAAGCTGAAAAAATTTTGCTGTTAAATAAGGGATATAAAAAACATTTAAATGCCTCTCACAAGGGAAAGGTTCTGCTGCCACAGGCTTAGACCACATACAAACTTTTCTTTCACACAAAATAAGGAAGGGTTCCCAGCATAATTCTGAGTAAAATGAAATGTCTGCAGAAAGTGAATTTAATGTAAGGTTATGAGAAAGTGCTGCATATTTTACTCAATAAAATAATAAAAATTCAAATTCATCATTGGTCAGCGAAAACCAGAAGTTGTGTTAATAACCACTTAATTCTCAGGTTCCTATTTTAATTCTTGGCTTCAGAAACAAACAAACAGCCCGCTCATATTTTAGAAAGCTATTGTAATCACAAAATCAAATATACCATTAGGAAAAAGAAAGTGTATTTCACCTGTCAGTTTTAGAAGTGGTTGCTAAATATAGAAGCATTCTCTCTGATCTCTTTTTTACTTTTCCATTATAGAAAAAGCCAGTTAGAACTCTATTTGGGTCATTCTGGTATACACAAATATTATCTATTGTATAAAAGCTACAGTGACTTTTATTGTTCATGTCTTCTCCTGAAATCACTTAGCATTTTCTTTGCTGTAGAAACCTGTAATAAAATTGTTATAACAGGAAAGGCAAGTCACCTAGCAGTATAACCCACAGAAAAAATGAACACTTCAACACTTATTTTTTATGAGCTAGTAAACTTCATTGGATTTATATGACTGCCAAAACCTGACCTCCATTACTGTTGATCAGAGCTGAAATTTACTTCCATAACATATTATATTGACCATTTTAGAGAAATAAAAGAAAACAGAAGAGACACAGAACCTACTTACTCTTATTATTAGATATATTTTTCCCAATCTGTGAGGCTTACCATTAACTCCTGCACTGGATAAACTGGAAAGTAAGTCTGTGTTCATGCTCTAAAGCCTCCCAATAACAATCTAGCAATTTCTAAATGGGGAAATTATTATCAGATAAATAAGAAAAGGCAAGCTCCTTAATATAGCTAAATATAAAATGTGACCTACCCCCAAGTATTAGGAGCTGAGTTATGTTAGCTCTGAGTTCTGGTTTATAATAATAGCTACATTTATACTAGGTTTCTATTTTATGTAACAGTTTGACAATAGTCACTTTCACTATCTGATTATCTGAAATAAGTTTTATCTGTTCTTTGATTCCCTTTATATTAGCTTCTTTGTAAAGTCTTAGTTATTCCACAAATATATTCTACACAATCACAATATTTGAATAGTTAGAATCCTACAAATAAGGTCCCTTTATAATAGTGTAATTAAATTGAAAAAACCTGGTAGGTATAAATCATAATGATGAAAAATAATTTAAAATAGCTAATTATTTTTATTTCCTTTTCCTTAGAGGACAGTAACCCTATATACTTATTATCTTGAGTCATAAGTGAGGTGAATAAAATGTATAAAAACTCAAGGTGTTGTTATAAACTTTGGTTGACTAATCTGTCTCTTTGGCCTCACCTTATAGTTGTTTTTCAGAGACTGATTATGAATTTCTGAAAAGCCAAGCACATATTGATTTCTACATGTACTATGTAGGAAAGGGGTCTGAAAAATTATGTTAGTTTTATTGTAAAAGGAAAAGATAATTTAAATATAGTGATACTTTCTGTTAGGAATGACATTTTAGAGATCAGCATAGCAGTATGGAAGACAGAAGGAATTAAATCTGGCTATTGTCTGACTTTATTTAGATTGACTTTTAATTTACTTACAATTTTACATCTCCTCTTTGTTTACTTTATTTAGCTTTCTGACTTACAAGCTTTGCTTTTCCTGCTTGTTGATTTTATTTATTTTTATTTGTATTTTTTCACAGACAAAAGGTGGCATTATTGCACATTTCCTGGAAACACTGTAAACAGAACTATCAGAGTTTGGCATTAAATGCTAACTTTATTTACTAGGAGAAAGGTGGAATTTCACCATAAACTTCCAAGAATCGTAAGTCAAAACATGGAAATTGAGTTTAGTTTGAAAATCACAATTTTAGGAGAGGGGGGTGTTGTCCTCTGCACTGCTTTTTGCACTTTTTACTCCCTCAGATATGTTCTAAAAATGTTCTGTTTGCAACAGTGGTTGGAGACATACTAACTTGGAAATTATTCTAGTGTAATTCAAAAATGTCAGTAGCTGGGCTGAAGAACAAACAGATGCCACGAGACATTTCTTAAAAGCTGTTATAGCTGCCAATTGAGTGGCAAGGAGACAGCTGTTCTGGAGCCTTTTACTATGGGTGTGAAATGTACATTTGGCTACTGTCATCACTGACCACAACTAACCAAAATATACAAACATGAACTTTATGAACGTGTGCATTTTTCTTAATTTGATAGATTAGCTTGGCTAAGCATATGGTGAAGGTGGACAGAGGCCTTTTGAAAAGTTGTCAAACAGCTCAAGAAGGTCTTTTGATGATATATATCTTCCTAACTGTGCTCTAGGGGCAGCATCTTCAGGGTGCCTTGTGCTGTTAAGTCTGGGGGTAGTCTAGGCCTCTGATTTTTGAAATCAGTATTTTAAAAGAAGTGTACCAAGACTTAATAATATTTATTTGTATATTAAACATTCAATTCAGAAACATTTGGAACATTTCTTCAAAATTTCTTCACATTTAAATTGAAACACATCCTAGGGGATCAAGTCTCAAAGAAAGACTGGTAAAGGTAGATTTACATTAGAGTGATAATATAGTGATATTAGAACTGATTTTGAAAATTTGAGATTCCCTCCCACTGCTGACTGCAATGATGCCAGTATATGTTATGTGGCTACCGAAGATTAGGGCTGTATCCTTGTTAGTGGAAGTTTGCTGACTGCAAACACTGTGTAGTTGGGAAAACAAACAAAAGCTTAATATTGTTTACACATCTTAATATTGTTAAAACACATCTGCATTTATGTGTTGAAACCTCCTTTGGCTTTGTAGGATAACTGCAGATTCTCCCTCACTTAATGGACGAAATCATTAAAAAATGAGTTTTATAGAGAATAGCCCCTTTAACCATCCCTTTTGAGAACTCTCTGATTTGTCTGAATGTAGGATCTTTGCAGTTAAGCTCCAAGTGCCCCAATTTTTCTGTCATCTTAAGTTGAAGAAAAAAGGCCGCAATGATCAGTGTGTATTTATGTTTCCCTCTATCTCTTCCCTCCTGAGACTACAGCAGGACTTGAACCATATCAAACAATCAAAACTACACACCAGCATGTGCTTCAACCACCCATATCTGCGGCATTGCTTGGGCAAGCGGTATATGAGGAAAATGGTTACAAGGTGAACTGTACTGGAAAGAAAGTTCATTTATCAATTGTTTATATTAAAACTGTGTGTAAGGAAATGCATCACTAGATTATATTTTTTTGCTGTTCTTTCCCCATGAAAGTAAATTAATACCTTAGTTTCCTAGTGGTAGTCATTATATTCTTTGCCTGGATGGTGTTTGTAGCAAGTTCTTTCTGAGCTTTTAGTTTTCTTCGTAATTCATGGGATGTAAACCACTCTTGAGTCACTAAAGTGAAATGAATTACTCAAGCAGACCTTCCTGGGAAGGATGATGCAAAAATTTCCTTTGTCCTAAGTAACAGAAGTATTGTTAAATACCTCTTTCCTCCACATAAAGGTACAATAGAGGTTCATTTCTATGTTTATTTTGCTTTTAACTTCCTCTACTTGAGCATTACAAAAGGTCTCCAGATAGTCTTTTAGATAACAACTGCATGCTTAGACATAGGTTTCAAAATGGGATTAATTATTCTGGAATGATGATGCTAACTATTGACTTGTGGAGAGAGAGAGATGTTGACTTTCACTCTGCCTGGCTCTCTATCTCTAGTAATTTTTCATCTAAAATTCAGTAGCTCTAAGTTACAAAGTAGGGGTCAAGGCAAAGGAAGTGGCAGCCAATCCACTGCATTATTCTATGCCTGTGATCTGTCTTAGTCTCTTAGTCGTTTGAATGCACGTGATTGTTTCAGTGTTGAAATAGTGAGGAGAAATGTAACTTGATTTAACATTTTAACCAGAAGGGATTGCTCTCTTCATCTGCTGCCTTGAAGTTCTTTGATGGTAACCAATGGTGATGACAAATTATATAATGAATGAAGGCACTGGGTGCTGGTGCTACTCACAAAACAGTTTGGAGACAGTTAAATCTGTGGGTTTAAATTTAGAATAGGCAAGCAATTTGCAATGAATTATTTATTGGGTTAAATTTTACCGACTTTTTTTTTCTGTTCGCCAGTTGTCCACAAACATATGGCAAAATTCGTGGATTTATTCATTACCTAGAAAATATTCATTTATTTCCTCAGTGAATAAATTCTTGGCCTGCAGATTGCTCATGAGCAGTTCATAGGGAATATTCAGAAGATGTACTGTGTGTGTTAGTTTCCACGTCTGCTTCGATATGCTGTGAATTAGCACTATTATTATGACTAAAAGATCACACGAGCAGATGCTGTGCTGACAGCAATATTTCAGCTAGCCCTTTATTTAATTCTCGTCAGAACATAACGCAGTACCCTAACATTACACTTCTGGAATTACCTGGAGCATATGATAGCTCTTATTAAATGAAGAATTGCTTTCAGTCTGGATTAGTTTAACAGTCTTGTTTACATCATGGCCCCAGCATTGTGTTGGCACAGCTGAGAGGACAGAGAATTGCAGTTTGGTCTGGAATCAACATTTAACAGCAGGATGTTATTACACCAATATTATCAGCAAAATCTATCTGTTTCAAAGCCTGCATAAAAGAAAAATGCATATTAATATTCTTGATTTACATTACTGTGCAAAGGCTTTCTGCTTCAGCTGAGGATTTTGGTTTGTTTATTTGCATTTTCTCATGTTTGCAACGTATAAGCATGTGTATTTTAAAGAGAATGTTTTTGGGATGGGAAAATCTATCATTAAAAATAATAAAAATTAACTGGTACGTTCCTTGTTTGGAGAGCTGACAACATTTACACCAAGTCAGTAGTGTACAGTCCCCAGATGTTAAGGATCCCTCATGCTCCAGTGGAGATTGTCTGGTTTGAGGGGCTGAGGTAAGTAGTGATAACCACTTTAATAAGGTTCTTTGTAGAAGCCACTTTCATGCCCATGCTTTCCTGGCACCTACAAAGAATATTCTTCAACTTCCTCCTGTCCTCATTGTCTATAGACTGCAGCACTACTTCTCTGCAAGTCTCACTCAAGCAAAGGACTTTGTTGTTTTTCCTTAGCAGGTGTCTTCTCAGTTCCCCAGAGAATTAAGAGAAGTGGAGAAAATCTTTTGCTGTTTCAAGGGTATTTGTGTATACTCTTATTTCATGTTCAGATTTACACCATCCAAAATCCACTTTCTGGGTGTTCACTTACGAGGTGTGACTTGTTCTGAATGTTTCTTGCACTGCAGTAATGCAATTGGATGTATAAATGAAAGATGTAATGTATCTGCAAAAATGTAAATCTGAAGAAGAGACAATCTTATTTTATAACTTTTGGCAACTCAGCACATGATAAAGTATCAAAAAACATATGATATGAAAATGAAATATGATATTCTTTAAATAAAGTGCCCTTTATCTCTAATGTAATATACTGCTTTTGAAATAAAGTGATGTCACTTGGATCCAAATACTTGGATTGAATTTTATGAAACACGAAAAAAATTGGAAAATATCTGCTGAATCTCTGTCGCTGTTGTTGGGACGGACTCGATAAAAAGCAGGCGAAGATCCTGAATTGATAAAAGTGAAACTTCTTAACTCTCCATTCCTTTTAACCTCCTAACCTCCTTTTTTTTTCACACAACTATTTTTATGTATTTCCTAAGTGTACGTGCACTAACGTTATTGGTGCTCATTACACACAAACAATCACCTATTGGCCACAAACTACTGTCTCTGTACAAACTTGTCCAAGGTTGTTATCTTCTGCTTCTCCTAAGTTCTCTCAGTCTCTGCAAGCTGTTTATATTTACGGGTACACAACAGTCTGGCCAAGGTAAAATTTTTCTTGCTCTGCCAAGAAATCCACAGACCTGGTACTGTTTCCCACAAATCTCTATGTCATAAGCTGTAGATGTAGGCATCTAATCTCCCAACGCTGATCATGCCTGAAAGTGCTGCCCTGCTCAAAGCTGAGTGTTCAGACACATCCCTTGCTTCAGTAGCAACCTTCAGGTTATTGATATAAGTAGCCTCTCTTTGCACTGAACATACACAATTAAACTCTAAGCATTATATCTGAGCCACTTCTGCTCAAAAATACTGAAGAAGAATTATTTTGACTTTTGAGCAATGGTAGTGATTGCAATTGTTATCCCTAGAGAGGGAGACCTGGGTTCAGTGCTTTCTCAGTATGTGAAAGACCTAAACAGCAAGCTGCAAAACTGAGGAAGGACCCTCTATTGCTTCAGCTGAAGCTGCATTTTTGTGCAGTCCTTAATACAAGATTTACAAAAGGAGAATAAACAAACGGGTTTGTTTCCTAGTGGTCAGTATCTCTTAATGAGAAGTATCAAGTGTGAATTTGAAATTCATTAATCCAACGTTATTCATGAACTGAGGATTCCTGATGCATTTGCTGAGTGTAACAAAAACCATTGCAAATGGTCAGTGTGATTCAAGCAAAAATGTGGAGGGAAATTGTTCTCCCTCAGAAACTTGGTGAGACATGAGCACTTAAAGCAGAAAAGAGAAATGAAGTTTCATTATACTGAGGGTTTGGTGTTCATGTTGCCTGGTTTAAGTACTTCTTGTCATACTTCTTGTCCCACTGCAAAGTGCCAGTTTTTCTCCTTCGTTGTACATGGAATGTGAGAATGTAAGAAATCCCTGAATTACACTCCTGGGCTCACTGCCTAACACTGAATTGCTGCAAAGCTTTGTGCCAGGAAGCCTAATCCCATTTGGAATCTGACCCAAGTGATTCAATCTTATTACACCCAAAGGTATTGTGATAACTTTTATGGGAGATTTCTAATATTTGTGAAATAAATATGGGTAACGTGTGTGCTTTAGAAGAGTAAACGCTGAATAAAAAATCCTCCAAATCACTATTATATTTCGGTCCTGAAATTACACCTGTAAGTGTAGTAGTGAGAAAACTCATTCACCACTAGAAAGTCCTATTCACATTTATCATAAATAGGAATAACTATTTAACTCAATAAAGAACTGTTACTTGGTCTTAGCTGAACTCTTTCCACAAGTAAGAAATTGAGAATGCTTTCATCTCAAAAATAAAACACTTTAAAATTGAGGACTGTAGACTCAAAGATAGTGGAAATATTTTTAGCTATATTTTTTTTACTTTATTTCAGTAATCACATTTGCTAAAATTAAATTTTTAGTCAATTTATATGATTTTTTGCATTGCCATCAGTTTAGCATCATTTAAGTTCTCAGAAATCCTGATTGTATTTGAAAAAATAAGACAACACATAGCTTCAGATATTTTGAAAATAGTCACTTGAAAATAGATTTAGCTATAGAATGATTACAGATTCCAATTTTTTGAAATTGCTGGATTTTATGATACATGATTGAATTTTTCATTAGTTGATATCTCTAAGATAGATAGTGTATCATTAAAAAAATCTTGAAATAATTGAGGAAAATGAGATTTCAAGAATTTATTGGATTAAAAACCTCTGGACAATATATAGAAATAAATATTGGTGTTTTTAACGGAAAGAGTCTGAGCATGAAAGGATCTCAGACATCATCCGAAGGAAGGTGAAATATTTCGCCTACAGCAAAAAATGAAAATGCAGATTTTTTTTTTTATAACCTACCCAGTGCCCAAGATCCTCCATAACCTCTGTTTGACTTGTCACTTGGAATACAAATTTGTTCATAGATCATGACTGTCAGAGTGCCTTTTCTGCAACTGTATTAGTAATTAGCTATGCCTTGTTAGTGCTCAAGGCAAGTACATCTGTCACACTGAAATAAAGGGTTAGATTTTTAACCATTTTAGCTAACATTTTACCCTTTCAGCTTTGTAACATCAACAAAAATCCAAAGTATTGACAAGACTGTGTCAATGGCTTTTTAAAATGTCTACTCTTGATTAATTTGTTATTGAAAAAGAAAAAGTTGTAACTCTAAATGTTTAAAGATGTTTATTAAATACAGAGTAAAATGAGACTTTAGGGAGAAATGGGAGGAGACTGTGAGTTGGTTTTAGTTTAGGCTTTATCCTAAAGTCTATTGAACTTTTCTGTGACTTTCTGTGTGCTATCACATTCAATTGATTTTGATGTAGCCAAGATCAATCCTTTGTCACTTAATTGTATTATAGCTGTCTGTGTCTTTGAAAACAATTACAGAGCTATCTATCAATCTAGCTGCACCAATAAAAATGACCTCGTATAATTATAACTAATAAAAAAATTAGTTTATGTACATTGATCATGGCTATCTTACCAAGAGTCTATAGTTTATTAAATAACCTCATGAACAAGATGGATTTCAAGTATAATGAGGTGGATCTCTGTTAGTATATGATATTATCAATCAAAAATTCAGCAGTTCAGGAATCTTGCACTTAGGCAGGCACAGAACAAAAAAGAATGCTGAGCTGTTCTGGAGTAAGCTGGCCCACTGGTTGTCTCTGACATGTACCCTTTTTCAGTCTAATAGAATCAAGGCTATTTAATTTACAGAAATTTAGAAGCAGGTTCCGACACACATGGGTTTGTAACATGCATGCTGTTAATTATTATAGCACAATCTCTTCTCTTGCCAAATGAGGAGTCCTCTCATGTCCTTTGCCAAAATTAATGGGCATAGATAGTGCATGAGATGCCAGATTACAGATTTGGTCTAACAAGGGAATCCTCAATTAACTAGTTTTAGCCAATTTTTATACCTTGTTCTGCCTAAGTGTTGCCAGTTGGAAGGAGACAGCGTTTGGACATAGAGGGCAGACTAATGAATTTATTAAACAGATTTTGGATGTGAGAAATTGTTTTTCAGTGGTATATGAAATCCAATAAAACAGAATCATGGAATATCCTGAGTTGGAAGGGACCAACAAAGAATATTGAAGTTCAACTCTTGTCCCTGCACAAGACAGCCCCAAGAGTCACGCCAGGTGCCTGAGAGTATTGTCCGAACACATCTTGAACTCTGTCAGGCTTGGTGCTGTGACCACTTCCCTGAGAAGCCCGTTCCAGTGCCCAACCACCCTCTGGGTAATGAACCTTTTTCTAATATTCAAGCTACACCTCCCCTGACACAGCGTCATGCCATTCTCTTTGTTCATATATTAACATATTATTAAATTCCATATTTCTTCGTGAAAGTTAAACATGTCTATGTGCTTCAATGCAGTGGGTTTTTTTTCTAAAATGTACAATAGTGCATTATCCCTGCTTCCACTTTTTTTCTCTTTTTTTTTCTTAATTTTTCCTTAACAGTCTATCTTATGATAACCTGCATCTTAAAATTCATTAGCTGCATAAATCAAATTTCCATTGAAAATTACCAAAGCACAGATGTACTGCCACTGTGTAAACCTTCTGCACAGTAGATATGAAAACCAAGACAAGGAGGTCTAAATTTTCTGAATTTTCACACTTGTGAACTAAATTAATTTTTGTGGAGTATATTCATCTGTAAGACATAGTTTGGCATGCCTACCCCTTGATTTACAAAAGAATGCAATGTTCTTTTCCTTGCTTTTAACTTAAAAGCTGTCTATAATCTCATTTGTTTTTATTTTCCTGGGTTTATATCTTTTGTTTCCAGGGCTTGATCTTTATAGGAAAGACAGCTGCCATTTAATGAAACTGTTACGAGGCAGACTAGAGAACTTTAAATTCTACTTTTTTTTAAAGCTTCTATTAAAGAAAACTGCAACTCAAAATGAAACTAGCTGTTGCTGGGTGCTCACTCAGATGTGAGAAAAGAAAAAAAATAAAATATATCATCACATGAAAGTACAGTAAGTGAAATACTCAATGTCTTAGCAGTTTAAGATCCATGCAGCCCTGATGCCTATATGAGTCATTAGAGTTGTGACAGTTACATAACTTTTGTAAGCCATATGAGTCTTCCTGTACATGCTCCATTCGGGTTTTGCTAGGCCAGTGTTCTTTGCATGGACATTATTTTAGAAATGAAATATCATTGTTTTCAACAATTACATATAAGAACTGAGTATCATAATAGGTACTTTACATTTATACTGGAAATGTCAAAATTTTCTTCACTGACTTCAAAGATTCTCATGATTTTTGAGTGTCTGTTCCAGCCATCATCTTTATCATCTCATAGAGGTATATTCAAGTGATACATTAAGATTTCAATATGACACCCAAATTCACTGAGAACTTTTAGGGATTTGCAGTTCAGGATTAAAATCAGAACAGATATGTGATGACTCCTATTTTTCTTGTTTTGTTTAAATTTGTTTTTCCCTTAAGAAAACAAATGTTACATTTCACAGACTAGTATGTGATAAAGTTCACACTCCGGTGTGACTTCACACTTTGTTTCCTCTTCACAACTGTTCAATGAAGGACTATATTTGATTAAATAGAAAAAAAAAGAAACTTCACGTTTTTCTTTTTTGATCTGAAATCTATCTTACTCTTAAATAACTTCACCATTAAGTATTTAAGGCTTTAATTTCAGTCATGAACTGTTTCTCATATTGGTTAGATACACAAACTCTACAGTTTTGGACCCTGTAATAAATACCTAAATTCTTCATTAAAAGCACTCCCAAATACCTACTCCTGATCCCATTCTTTTGGTACATAACTATTTCTGCTGAGCTTCATTTACTTTGTGAAACTTCATACTTTCAAGGCAGGGAAACACTATTCTAAAAGATTTTTTTCTTAAAATTACGTGTCCTCTAGTACTAAGGAAAAAAAAAACCAGCCATACTTGAAAAATAAGAGCTAAATTTTCTGTAATGTCAAATATTCAGTTCCTGATTGATCTGAATAATTTTATTCAAACTTCCATTTTTTTATGTTGCCTTAGTTTTTGTTTGCCTATACTTCCTCTTGGCCTGAACCAATGCTTTGCAATGGAAATGCTGCAATCTATACTGGAAAAGATGGATGAATACATGACATAGCCAGCAGGTCAAGGACGTTCTTTGTTTCCCTCTGCTCTGCTCCCACAAGGTTCCACCTGGAGTAAGGCATCCGACTCTGGGTTTCATGGCAAAAGAAAGACATGGACCTGATGGATCAGGTCCAGAGAGGGGACACTAAGATGATCAGAGCACTGGAGCACGTCTCTGATGAAGGCAAACTGAAGGAGTTGGTGCTGTTCAGCTTGGAGGAGATAAGGCTCTGGGGAAACCTTAGAGCAGTCTTTCAATACCTAAAGGGGGATTGTAAAAAAGATGGAGAGTGACATATTATTAGGGAGTGTAGTGATAAGACAAAGGGCAATGGTTTCAAACTAAAAGAGAGCAGATTTAGATTAGAATTTAGGAGGAAATTCTTTACTCAGAGAGTGGTGGAATACTGGAACATGCCCATAGAACTGATGTCCCATCCCTGGAAATGTTCAAGGCCAGATTGGAGCCTCTGAGTGACATGGTCTAGTGAACAGTGTCCCTGCCCATGGCAGGGGGGTTGGAAGTAGATGATTTTAAGGTCTCTTCCAACACAAACCATTCTATGAGTCTATGATATGTGATATATTGCAATGATAGAAAGCACTGTTACACAGGCATGAACTCTAAAACCATGAGGAAACTAGAAAATGGAATAATAGACTGCAATGATCCTGGCATAGTATACACCTTGAAAGACACTGGTCTGGTTCTTCATAAAGTATATAAGCCTGCACTATCCTATTACAGTAACTGAAGCTTAACTAGCAGAAATAAAACAAGAAAAAAAACCAAAAAACACATCATAAAACACTATTTCTGCTGATGAAAGTGCTTTTGTCTTGGTAACTAAGGCAGCTCTTTCTTCTAAATGGATGCTTTTTCCTAAGTAGGTATTCCAGAATGCTGACTTCTAAAGTTAGTACAAAGTTTATCTGAACAATTCAAAGGTAAGAGTGCCCGTAAATCTTGACAGGAAATTTGTCATACACAGGTGTTTTGGTTTTGGAAATGCTGTAAGAAATGGCTCTCTTGAAAATTTTTTGATATATATATCCTTCCTACAGGTCTAAAGAATAGGGGAGTTTCATTAATTATTTCTGCACATGAAATTTAGTTTTAACACTAGATGAAGTTGGAGAACAAGGATTAAAAAAATTATCAATCAAAACTGGTAAATAAAATAGATTATCTCATGTACATTTGTAGTTTTAAATTTTAGCTGAATGCAGATACTTGCCTAGGCAAGATAGTCAACATATTACAGAACTGGAAATAAATCAGTTTCACTCAAGACTTTCAAATACACAACAATGTATTTGAATAAGTGAGTGTCATCTTAAAAGTTGCAGTTCATTCACAGATTTATGGCATGAAAAATGTAATACAGGACAGCTAGCAGCACAAGACAATTTACAGGAGTCTTCATGTGTTGCGGAGCAATTATTATGTTCTTTATCCAGAGCCTGTGAAATGCTCTCTTGACAAAATGGTATAGATTTGAACATTTTGTCATTATAGGTATCATGCATATCAAACAAAAGGAAGATTTACAGTGCCCAGGGATAATAAATGAAATGCATTTTCAACCCAGAATTTTGAGACAATTATAACATTCATAAATCTCAGACATTTTTTATTGCACGTCTATAAACCAAAGAACCTGAATCACAGTGGGGATCACAATGTAATACTGTCTTTTGAGGATCATGTACTATCAAGCTTCATATGTGATGTCACAAAGATGTTCATGTTGCGGATGGAAATGAGAGGAGATTTGAGGGCTTTCCATGACGAACTTTTTGATAGATTCTTCAGAATTCTGATGTTAATGCCAGGAGAATTAATTAATTGTTGTGACAAAAAAACACCACCAACAACCACCACCATCAAATCACTTTCTTTCTAATGGGAGAAAAGAAGAGAAGAGGGAAATAAGTGTGCCAGTGCTAGGTAGAAGTAGCCTAGAAAGTCACTGAAGCATATTTAAATGATGAAATTAAACATCTGGAGAGTCAGGCAGTAACTTCAGAGAGATTGCTGTAGTGAACCACATCAGGACCACCTGTCAGTTAGTAAAAGAGCTCAGAGGAAATGAAAAAAAAAAAAAAAACATGAGTCAAAAGAAAAGTAATAAGAGAAAAGTAACCTCAGATTATGATTTATTCTAATAGAGAGAATGCCTGCTGCAATAGATTAACAATCACACTCCCCAAATCCCAGGAAATAACTGTCAAAATCAAGACTATTTCCTTAACATCTTCAAAGCTGTAATCACACAAAAAATGAGTGGGATGGTGGAATACATCAACAAGCCAGGTGTACAAAAAATAGTTTATGTAGGTTGAGGTGTTACAGCAAAGATGCTTTTGGGACCGAAGTTTTCAGGTCACTGTGTTACTTCTCAAAACAGGCAATCTCTCACTGTTAAAGACTTGTTGAAGCAAGGGCCTGCCATTAATTGTTGCAAGGCTTTACAATGAAATGCGTTTGAAGTTACTTTACGCATATTTTGATGCAAAGGATTAAAGATAACATAAAAAGGAGGAAAGTGTATGAAGCACTTACATGCATTCTTTGCACTGAGATGGATAACCTAAGGTCAATATAGCTTTCATATACCTTCAGGGAGGCATATTAGTTTGAGACTGCTCAGCATGGTGTTTTAAGAAGTGTTGCTGTAGGCCTTTCATGAATTTGTAGATTTTTATACTTCTAGGTATACTTCTCACATATAGCATAGCTAACAACCTCTGACCCTGTGTTAGCTGTCTTAAGGGTCAGATAATAGCTGGAACACTGTGCAAGGAAAACATGTACCAGAGCTAAGGCAACTAGATACCATGTTAGTCAAATCAAGAAAGCAAAGCCCAGCAACCTTGGAGAAGCTCCAATAAGGCAAAGAGGTCTTAAGACCTCCAACTCAGTTGTAGGAGAGGCGTGCCATGAGGCGGAACCAAGGGAAGTTCTGGGCATGGACAAATCTTAGATTGGATGGGACCTTTAGACATGATAATTGAGTATAGTTACAAAATTAGCATGCTGCCATGTAGACGAGGCTTTTCCCTGCTTTCTCCAGCTCTCCTACACTTTATTGACATTTTTCCTCTCTCTCACACACACACACACTGCTGCCCAGCCTGGTGGGGTGCCCGGTGTTCCCCCTCCGAAAGGGGAGGGGGGGAAGGAGCTCAGAGGAGCTCTGCTTGCAAAAGGGGG